>CM064486.1:55344851-55782338 GCA_032716605.1 Paralithodes platypus | reverse complement strand
TCTCAATATTCTTGGTGTCTCGTTTTCTTCTGCTCTCATTTGGAAGGACCAATTACCAGTCTATGCTAAGGCAAGCCTCCCAGAAGCGCGGGTGTGCTCAACCGCATTAGGGGGGTTCTTTTCCCCTGCACAGCTTCTTGCTATGGACCGGGGCATAGTGCGCCCAGTTGTATTGAGTATTGTGCACCTGTGTGGGGAGGTTCCTATCACACCGCTCTCCTAGACAAAGTTGAAAGGGAGGACTTTCGTATCATTAACTCCCGTCCACTCACCAACTCTCTGCAATCTCTCTCTCTCCGCCGCAATGTTGCATCTCTCTCGATATTCTATCCCTACTATAATAATCAGATGTTCCTCAGAAGCGATACCAGTGCATACCACCTCCTTTACGTAGGGCACGTGGTACCCGTCTTGAAACTCAATCCCACCCCTACTCTGTGCAACTCTTCCACCCAAGAGTGGAAAACGTTACTCTCAAACTTTCTTCTAATGAAAATCTGATTTCTGGAACTATCTCCCAGAATCAGTCTTTCCCTCTTCCTATGACTTAAATTGCTTCAAGCTCCGTGTGTCCAGGCATTTTGGCTCGAACGTCCCTTGATTTTGGCCCTGTCACTCTTTCAACTATGGGGGAGGCACTCGCTATAGGCAGTTATGCCTTTTGCCTCCCTCAATCACATAGAAAAAAAAAAAAAAAAAAAAAAATGATTGATCCCACCACATGTTTTATAAGCATGTGGTGGGATCAATAGTGTAATGATTGATCCCACCACATGTTTTATAAGCATGTGGTGGGATCAATGCCTGGATATACAGTATCCCACAAATATTGTCTTTATATAGCTATGAAATACAGTATATCATGGGATTATATTGTTTGAGCACTAACTGTATATTATACATCGTCACATTGATAGGAGCGTTCACAGATGGGAGTTTGTGTTTGAGTCATGTGATAAGTGGCTTCAAATTTTTTTTTTTTTTTTTTTTTTTAAAGAGACAATGAACGGAGGAAGGAAAAACACAGATAAAACAAAAAGGTCCATGTGCCTAAAGGCATCCTCCATTCATAAAATGTTTGTAACAACTGGATTTAAACATTTGTTGATTGTAAGTTTGTGGAAAGCAATTCGAGGGAAGTGAATTCCAAAGAGTAGTAGCTCTGGGGATAAATGAATTCTGATAAGCAGAAGTTCTGAGGCACAGATGCTTGTTTAGCTCATTCAAAAGATGACATTTACTCAACAACCCCAGCCAAAATCAATATGAACTGCTATGGCCCTTATCTAGCCATCAATCAAAGGAATTGGTCATGCAGATGATGCGGCTGTTGTGAAGGCACCTATTTATGCCAATAATTAAGACACGACAATCCATTGACATTTGTTCTGTTTGTTCGATTTGTTCTGCCTGTTATTTTCCGGTTAAGTAAGCCTACTACAAAGTATATTGTAGAATCAGGTGTATTGTATTGCAATTGTTTTATATAATTGAAATTCCGATTATCAATACCTCAACTGTACTTTACCTGTTGTGATTGTGTATCATCATACTACAGATTGACCCAAAACTATAAAAATTGTAAATATACGTATCTTGGATATTTTGTTATGTAATTACTAAAGTTAAAATTATCTCCATAACAGGCACATACATTTAAGGAAGCTTATGCAGTGCATGGATTCGTTAATTCAACCACAATCAATAAAATCTTGTTAGTACATTGATACCTCTAATTTAGCGTATTCATCATTAAGCTATTGATTTCAGTTTAGGAAAGTTTCTTGTGAATTAAAGGATTCATTGGGTTCTAGGGATCCTTCCTAAGCTGTATAAAGTAGCACAGAATAATACAGAAATACAAGCCTAATCAAAACTCATATCCTAATCTAATTACCCACCAACCGCTCTGTCACTCTTTCAACTTCGGGAAAGACACTTGTTACGGCAGCTTTGTCTTTTGTGTCCCTCATACACATAGGAAAAAACAAAACTGTGCTAAAATACTCTAATCTAAACAAAAATAAACAAATTGCCTTATCTTATTTCATTCAACCTAGACTAGGATAATATAGGCCAGTCAAATCTAACATAACTAACCAAAGGTAAGCTAGTTTAATTTACCTTAATCCGGCCTAGCTTGCCCTAATACTGTTAACCCTCGTATTGGCAAAGTGATCCAGTTGACCTTGTCCCAATATAGTGATGGTCGCGTGGTTGTACAAGCAAAAAGTCACACCAGTGCTTTCTTCACCAGTATATTCCAGTAGTTCCAATGGTACGTATGGAGGAGGGGAACAAATGAAGACTATAATGTGGTGATGAAGGGAATTCTACTAGTAAGGAGAGAGTCGGGAAAAGATAACCAAACATTACTAGAATAAAGATGGTGGACGAAAATTGAGGGCAAAATGCGCAGGAAGCTTGTAACCAATGTAGTGATCGGTGATGAGGTATATAGTGTGGGGGCGACGGTCATGGGCAGCGGTCAGCCAAGGTCGTCCACACCTACACCATCAATACACAAATATGGATAACGATAACAACAACAATGTGGCCATGAACAATAACAAAAACAATAAATAGAGAAAAAGGAAAACAAAACTAAAGAAAAAAAGGAGACGAAAAATAATGAACAAATATGTATAATTATGATATAAAATATATACACACACACACAGACACACATACTGTATATACATTATATATATTATATATATATATATATATATATATATATATATATATATATACCGGGTATATATATATATATTACCGGTATATATATATATATATATATATATATATATATATATATATATATCTATATATATATATATATATATATATACATACATACATACATACATACATACATACATACATACATATATATATATATACATATGTGTGTGTCTGTGTATGTGTGTGTGTGAGTGAGTTACAAGGAATAGTTGATATCTCAAAGACCTTGTGGCCTATTCCGGGGAGATACTCCGGATTAAAGAGAGATCTCACAGTGCACTACACTCGTTGCAGAGTGTGCATGATACTGTTTATTTTCCTCTTTAACTGCTCTAAAGCAGAACTATTCACAACTTTTGAGGGAAGTTTGTTCCAGGTAGACCAAAATAATTTTCATGAAAACGTGTTCACATATAATAGTGCTGAGCCTCTTCAATTCTAAATTCCAGACATTGTTGCATGCTGTATTCATATTGAGGCTAATAAATGTACTTTAATCTGCATTATCAAACCCACAAGTATAAGTATTTAGAAGACTTCGATGAGTGGACCTTGTAGTCTATGGTTTCAAACGAAAAGAAATGAAGAGCTCGAAAGTGGTCCTCATAGCTCAGTCTTCTAATTGATGGAATAAGCTTTGACACTCTAGCTTGGACTCTTTCTAGTTGCTCTATAACATTCTTGAGTACTAGAGACCAGAAACAAACAGCATATTCTTGGGGAGTTTTGTAAATTGTGAGGACTATCTCAATATTTTTATATTTAAATGGCCTCTTATTATACCCTAATAATTTCTGAGTTTTTTTTTCTCGATTCCAATGCACTGCTTGACAAACTTTAGGTCACTGCTAATCAGAACACCCAAATCCCTTTCTAATAGTGAGTATTCTTAGTTGGGGTTTGCTAGACCAGAATTAATCACCTTGCACTTTTCCAAATGTAGTGGCACGCCACTTACCATATCTCAGACTATTCACTCAGTCTGTTAAGATTTATTCTGAGATGTGTGTGAGACTTGACTTAATAACCTTCATTTACCGCCCACAATGTGGTTGAAGGCAAACAATAACATATTTGGATACACACAATGTTAATGATACAATAGTTCAGTTACATTGGAGCACATTATATCAATGTTAATGATACAATAGTTCAGTTACATTGGAGCACATTATATCAATGTTAATGATACAATAGTTCAGTTACATTGGAGCACATTATATCAATGTTAATGATACAATAGTTCAGTTACATTGGAGCACATTATATCAATGTTAATGATACAATAGTCCAGTTACATTGGAGCACATTATATCAATGTTAAGGATACAATAGTCAGTTACATTGGAGCACATTATATCAATGTTAATGATACAATAGTTCAGTTACATTGGAGCACATTATATCAATGTTAATGATACAATAGTTCAGTTACATTGGAGCACATTATATCAATGTTAATGATACAATAGTTCAGTTACATTGGAGCACATTATATCAATGTTAATGATACAATAGTTCAGTTACATTGGAGCACATTATATCAATTATTTGGCCATGTGCAACATGGGCCTATTTTACTCATCATAAAATCAATAGACAAAGCAATTTGTAGAGATAAGATTACAACACTACTTCGTTCTCTGTAAAACGTCACAGTAACTTGCAGTGTGTGTGTACTCACCTAATTGTAGTATACAGGATTTGAGTTTTTAGGCTCGTATTGTCCCGCCTCCAAAGATTCTGTTATCTAATTTGGCTTTAAAAATGTGGATATACCCCGCACCCACCACTTCATCATCCAACTGATTCCACATATTAATACTTCTATATGGAAAGCTGAATTTCCTCACATCTCCTTTACATCTGCCTTTCTGTAACTTGCAACTATGTCCTCTTGTCCTCCCTTTATCTCCCTCGATAAAGTCCTCCTTGTCTATCCTTTCCAATCCCCTAACACATTTATACATCATAATCATATCCCCTCTTTCTCTTCTCTCACTTAGAGGTGGCAAATTCGAGCTCTCTAATCTCTCTTCATATGTCAGTTCTCTAGTTCTGGAATCATCTTCGTTGCAGCTCTCTGTACTTTACAGAGAGACAGACAGAGCAAAGAAGAGAGTGACGAGAGACGAAGAAGAGGGCGAGAGAGAGGAGAGAGCAAGAGAGAGGAGAGATGGGAGGGAGAGAGAGGAGGAGGGAAAAGGGAGAGAACAGGAACGAGAGAGAGAGATTGAGGACCGAGGGAGAGAGGGAGAAAACAGAAGAGCTGGAGGGAGGGAGATGCGAGATCAGGAGGAGAGGAGATAGGACGGGGAGGATGAGGGAGAGAGGAGAGAGAGTGAACAGAGAGGGGGAGGAGGAAGAGAGAGAGCAGATGAAGAGAGAGGGGAGATGAAAGGAGGAGGGGAGAGAGAGAGGAGACATAGAGAGAGAAGGAGAGAGAGAGAGAGGTGAGAGAGAGAGAGAGCGGTGAGAGAGAGAGAGAGAGAGAACAGAGAGAGAGAGAGAAGAGAGAAGGGAGAGAAGAGATGGGAGAGAGAGAATGAGAGAGAAGAGAGAGAGGGCAGAGAGGAGAAGAGGAGAGGATGGAGAGAGAGAGAGAGAGAACATTATATCCCGGGCCTCGGTCCTTGGACGATTATTTGCAGCTTGACTCATTCACTATATATTTGAAGATGCAGTTTTACTTTATCTTGGCTAACAATAGACGTTTTTCTCAGCTTTGGAAGGCCATCTAAGAATCAAATGAGTAAACTCGATCTCAGTTATCTTTCTGGCACTCACAATTCCTTCCAAATCTGAAATAAATCGTCTACTAACAGCCAGAATAGAAGGATTTTTGTTCTCAAATAATGAAGGAGTTTACAAGGTTATCTTGGAATCAAAGAGGTACAAACTATTTAAATTAAGTACAAGACTCTCATAGATCTTTCCTTGGTTGAATAAAGTCGTCAAATGATAGCCAGCATATATTGAAGGAAGACGAACTCGTAAACTGAAACAGTCATTTGTTCAAACAAAGGAATAAGGTTGGCAAATAAAAAAATAAACAATAAAAGCAAAAAACAAATTACAAAGTCGAAATTAATCAATATTATTTGTCTACCGAATACGAGAAACCTTGTAAAACTTAATACATTTGTTTATGATACCTGGTAACTAGTATAAATAAAATAATCACGGGTTTCCATAGGTTAAAAACAACAACAACTTTGCCTTTACCCTCCGATTACAAGAGGTTTTTCCAAAGTTGGATAAGGCCGACCAAGGTAGGCTTGTATTGTGTACAGCTAGAAACATCCAATCAGAACAATGCAATTTACAACAATAAGAAAATTGCCAAAACTAGAGAAAACAAATATTACCGGTACTCAACAATTTGGAACTCAATGTAAATAAGATTTGTAATATTTATGAGTCACAACGACTGAAAAATATGCAATATTAATTTTTTGGGTGGTAGTACTTTGTCAAGCATTTTTTTTAGAGATGGCATGAAAAGGGTAGATCATACATTCATACTAATAAACCTGAAAAAAGGTATATTGATAGTAATAAATCCATCTAACAAAATAAAGGCATATAACTATCGCTATACCGTACCTAATGACTGTATACACCATATTCGTAACATAAATAATGTACAGTAAGGTAAAGTGTTCTGTATGGAAATAACCCCAACTGCACAATGCATAATTATATCATCCTGTTAAATGGGTTAAAGACGACCAAATTTTAGAAGAGTGAACAACCAAATGGATAGCATACATCATTCAGTGGTTGACAAAAAGCGAGAGGAATAGGAGAGGGAGAAGAAAAGAGAAGTGAAGAGAAGAGAAGCGAAGAAAAAATAAGAGGGAAGAGAAGATAAAGTGACATGGATAGAAGAGAAGAGAAGGCAAATAATAGTAGAGGAGAGGAGAAAAAAGAGACTTGGAGAAAAAGGAAGAGATGAAAAGGTATGAGAGAAAGGGACATGGAGAGAAAAGAAGAAAGGAGAGAAAGGAGAGAAAGGAACATGGAGAGAAAAGAAGAAAGGAGAGAAAGGAACATGGAGAGAAAAGAAGAAAGTAGAGAAAGGAGAGAGAGAGGAACATGGAGAGAAAGGAAGGAAGGAGAGAAAGGAACATGGAGAGAAAAGAAGAAATGAGAGAAAGGAACATGGAGAGAAAAGAAGAAAGGAGAGAGAGAGGAACATGGAGAGAAAAGAAGAAAGGAGAGAAAGGAACATGGAGAGAAAAGAAGAAAGGAGAGAAAGGAACATGGAGAGAAAAGAAGAAAGGAGAGAAAGGAACATGGAGAGAAAAGAAGAAAGGAGAGAAAGGAACATGGAGAGAAAAGAAGAAAGGAGAGAAAGGGGCATGGAGAGAAGGGAAGAGAGGAGAGAAAGGGACATGGAGAGAAAAGAAGAAAGGAGAGAAAAGAAGAAAGGAGAGAAAGGGACATGGAGAGAGGGAAGAGAGGAAGAAGAAAAAGGACCATGGAGAGAAGAAGAGAAAGGGACATAGAGAGAAAAGAAGAAAGGAGAGAAAGGGACATGGAGAGAAGGGAGGAGAGGAGAGAAAAGAAAAAAGGAGAGAAAGGGAAGAAAGGAGAGAAAGGGACATGGAGAGAAGGGAAGAGAGAAGAGAAAGGGACATGGAGAGAAAAGAGGGAAAGAGGGGAGAGAAGGGAAGAGAGGAGAGAAAGGGACATGGAAAGAAGGGAAGAGAGGAGAGAAAGGGACATGGAGAGAAGGGAAGAGATGAGAGAAAGGGACATGGAGAGAAGAGAAGGAAAGAGGGGAGAGAAAGGGACATGGAGAGAAGAGAAGAGAGGAGAGAAAGGGACATGGAGATAAAAGAAGGAAAGAGGGGAGAGAAAGGGACATGGAGAGAAGGGAAGAGAGGAGAGAAAAGAAGAAAGGAGAGAAAGGGAAGAGAGGAGAGAAAGGGACATGGAGAGAAGAGAAGAGAGGAGAGAAAGGGACATGGAGAAAAGAGAAGGAAAGAGGGGAGAAAAAGGGACATGGAGAGAAGAGAAGAGAGGAGAGGAAGGGACATGGAGAGAAGAGAGGAGAGAAAGGGACATGGAGAGAAGAGAAGGAAAGAGGGGAGAGAAAGGGACATGGAGAGAAGAGAAGAGAGGAGAGAAAGGGACACAGAGAGAAAAGAAGGAAAGAGGGGAGAGAAAGGGACATGGAGAGAAGAGAAGGAAAGAGGGGAGAGAAAGGGACATGGAGAGAAGAGAAGGAAAGAGGGGAGAGAAAGGGACATGGAGAGAAGAGAAGGAAAGAGGGGAGAGGAAGGGACATGGAGAGAAGAGAAGGAAAGAGGGGATAGAAAGGGACATGGAGAGAAGAGAAGAGAGGAGAGAAAGGGACATGGGGAGAAGAGAAGGAAAGAGGGGAGAGAAAGGGACATGGAGAGAAGAGAAGGAAAGAGGGGAGAGAAAGGAAGGAAAGAGGGGAGAGAAAGGGACATGGAGAAAAGAGAAGGAAAGAGGGGAGAGGAAGGGACATGGAGAGAAGAGAAGGAAAGAGGGGAGAGAAAGGGACATGGAGAGAAGAGAAGAGAGGGGAGACAGGGACATGGAGAGAAGAGAAGGAAAGAGGGGAGAGAAAGGGACATGGAGAGAAGAGAAGGAAAGAGGGGAGAGAAAGGGACATGGAGAGAAGAGAAAGGGACATGGAGAGAAGAGAAGAGAGGAGAGGAAGGGACATGGAGAGGAGAGAAGGAAAGAGGGGAGAGAAAGGGACATGGAGAGAAGAGTACAAAGGAGTACAAAGGAAATCAAGCAACAACAGATCTAGTGACCCTTCTAGGTTGCTTGTCCTCCAAAACACTGAGGATCAAGTGTCCAAACAGTGGTTTAGAGTGGGTAAGGGAACATTGGAAAGGGAATTACTGCCCTGGAACTAATGTCCGTGGCAGGATTAGGAAGTTAGTAGGGGACAGATGGGTTAGTAACTGAGGGGGGGGGATAAAATAAAGTTATTCATTTACAAACGCAGTCAGTCGCGGGTTTGAAGCGAGATATTTGTCTAGGCGGAGTTTAAATGAATCAACGGTGCTGCAGTCTAACGTTTCGGGGAAGCCCATTCCACAAGTTGACAACTCGATTGAAGAAGAAATTCTTAGATTCGTGTGAGTTAAAAGATTTACCAATAATTTTGCAAACCGTTTCCCGCGTGTAATTAGATTGGTCGATAGTGAAGTACTTACTACAGTTCATATTGTCGATGCCTTTGATGATTTTGAACACTTTTTTTTTTTTTTTTTTTTTTTAAGACAATGAACGGAGGAAGGAAAAACACAGATAAAACAAAAAGGTCCATGTGCCTAAAGGCATCCTCCATTCATAAAATGTTTGTAACAACTGGATTTAAACATTTGTAGATTGTAAGTTTGTGGAAAGCAATTCGAGGGAAGTGAATTCCAAAGAGTAGTAGCTCTGGGGATAAATGAATTCTGATAAGCAGAAGTTCTGCATTGTGGAGGAGAAAGTGTAAATTCATGGGCGCTCTCAGCTGCCCTAGTTCTACGGGGAAAGATGTGGAGAGGCGGCACAATTGAAGCAAGTTCCTCGGAACAATTGCTGTGAAAATATCTGTAGAATAATGCAAGGGATGCAACGTTTCTTCGTATGGATAATGTAGGAAGGTCCTGTGTGATTGCAGGGTTATTGATTAATCTAATAGCTTTATTTGAATTTTGTCCAACTGCCTCAATGCAACCACTCCACTTCCACCCCACAGAGGTGAACAGTAATCCATCTGAGAACGCACATGACTTTTATATATCACGGCCAACTGCTCGTCAGTGAAGAATTCTCGAACTCTGTACAGGAGTCCCAGTTTTTTAGAGGCATTCTTAGCAATGCTTCTAACATAATGTGTCCAGCTCAAGTTAGTAGTTAATGTTACACCGAGAATGTCAATACTAGGGGAAGTGGGAATATTTACATCATTAAAAAATATATGGGAGTCAGTGAGATTCTGTTGGTTAGAAAATTGAATGTACTTGGTTTTCTGTGCATTAAAGGAAACTAGATTCTTTTGTCCCCATCCATTAATTCTAGAAAGGTCCTGGTTCAGAGAAATTGCAGTGTTTATTTTTGAATTTATAAGATCGGGTTGGGTGAAAGAATTGGTAAATGTGAAGGAACTGTGGAGTGTTGAGTCATCTGCGTAGGAATGTATTGGATTATGAGTGGTAGATATGAGATCATTGATATGAATGAGGAACAGAATTGGGGCCAAAACTGATCCCTGGGGAACACCAGCATTTATTGAGTGAAATTGAGAATAAAGGCCATCTACCATTACACGTATTTTTCTGTTATGAAGATAAGAAGAAATTAGTGGAACTAAGGATGCAAGGCCGTAGTGTGACATCTTCGACAATAAGGATTGATGCCAGACTCTATCAAATGCCTTTGATATATCCAGTGCTATTGTATGTGTTTCACCATGTTGGTCTGTAGCTTGGTTGATTTGATGCGTAAGAAGGCATAGCATGTCTGCAGTTGATCGACATCGTCTAAAACCATATTGCCTATCACTGATTAATTTATTATTCTCAAGATGCTTAATTATGTGATTATTTAATATAATTTCAAAGACTTTACCAAGAGTGGAAGTTATAGCTATTGGTCTGTAGTTTGATGGATCTGAAGAGGCACCTTTTTTAGGAACTGGATGGACTTGAATTAAGTCACCTCTTAATCTGCGCTGGGTTAAAGGAAATAGATTTAATTCTCTAAGACGCTCTTCGTATGGTTTGTTCTTTAGGCTAGGTATCATTTTGGTAACTCTACGTTGAACTCGTTCTAGCTTGTTTATATCTTTTTGGTAATAAGGGCACCAGGATTGAACGCAGTATTCCAGAAGAGGGCGGACTAAGGAATTGTAAAGGGTTAGGATAACTTCTTTGGATTTATGCTCAAATGACCTGCCAAGAGAAGGAAAGAGGGGAGAGAAAGGGACATGGAGAGAAGAGAAGGAAAGAGGGGAGAGAAAGGGACATGGAGAGGAGAGAAAGGGACATGGAAAGAAGAGAAGGAAAGAGGGGAGAGAAAGGTACATGGAGAGAATAGAAGGAAAGAGGGGAGAGGAAGGGACATGGAGAGAAGAGAAGGAAAGAGGGGAGAGAAAGGGACATGGAGAGAAGAGAAGGAAAGAGGGGAGAGAAAGGGACATGGAGAGAAGAGAACATAAGAACATAAGAACATAAGAAAATGGGAGTCTGCAGAAAGCCGATTGGCCTAAGCAAGGCAGATCCCTGTCCCACACAACCCCAATTACAAAGCCCAATTATAGGCTCAACACTCTAATACCCTGAGGATCATCTTACCAAAACGGTTAGAGATTAACGCAGGATTACGGGGGTCTGCAGAGCGCTGATTGGCCCAACCCTGCTGATCCCCTTTCACACCCAACCCTTCTCGTCCATATGCTTATCCAATTTTTCCTTAAAGCTCCCTATCGTCTTTAATCCCACTATAGCACTTGGTAGTCCATTCCACCCATCTACAACTCTGTTACCAAACCAATATTTGCCTATATCTTTTCTGAAACGAAATTTATCTAATTTGAAACCATTGGTACGAGTTCTTTCGCTATCACTGAGCTTTAGTACATTTGTCATGTCCCCTTTGTTAATCCCACTAACCCACTTGAACACCTCTATCATATCCCCTCTAACTCTGCGTCTCTCTAACGAATGTAAGCCTAATTTCTTCAATCTTTCTTTATACGGAAGACTTCTAATATTATGGATCATTTTTGTCATTCTACGTTGTACTCTCTCCAATGAATCTATGTCCATTCTGTAATAAGGACACCAAAATTGAACAGCATAATCCATATGGGGTCTCACTAATGACAAGTAAAGTTTTAAGATAACATCAGCAGTTCTGTTACTCACACTCCTAGAGATGAACCCGAGAATCCTGTTTGCCTTGTTTCGAACGCTTATACACTGTTGTCTAGGCTTCAAATCATTGCTAACAAACACACCTAGATCTTTCTCACAATTCGAGTTTTCTAATTCCACATTAGCTAGTTTATATTTAACATTTGTATGCATCTTCCCTATCTTTAATACCTTGCATTTGTCAATGTTAAACTTCATCTGCCAATTTACTGACCATTCGTGTAAGGTATCTAGATCCATTTGGAGGCACTCTATATCTCTATCTGAATCAATTGTTCTCCCCATTTTGGTATCGTCTGCAAATTTACTTATCCTACTAGTTATACCTAAATCAAGGTCATTTATGTATATAACAAACAACAGAGGACCTAATACAGATCCCTGGGGGACACCACTTTTGACTGCTCCCCATTCTGACTTCGTACCATTTATGCTGACTCTCTGCTTCCTACCAATTAGCCATGACCTAATCCAGGAGAGGAGAGAAATGGAAAAGAGGGGAGAGAAAGGGACATGGAGAGAAGAGAAGGAAAGAGGGGAGAGAAAGGGACATGGAGAGAAAAGAAGGAAAGAGGGGAGAGAAAGGGACATGGAGAGAAGAGAAGGAAAGAGGGAGAGAAAGGGACATGGAGAGAAGAGAAGAGAGGAGAGGAAGGGACATGGAGAGAAGAGAAGGAAAGAGGGGAGAGAAAGGGACATGGAGAGAAGAGAAGGAAAGAGGGGAGAGGAAGGGACATGGAGAGAAGAGAAGGAAAGAGGGGAGAGAAAGGGACATGGAGAGAAGAGAAGGAAAGAGGGGAAAGGGACATGGAGAGAAGAGAAGGAAAGAGGGGAGAGAAAGGGACATGGAGAGAAGAGAAGGAAAGAGGGGAGAGGAAGGGACATGGAGAGAAGAGAAGGAAAGAGGGGAGAGAAAGGGACATGGAGAGAAGAGAAGGAAAGAGGGGAGAGAAAGGGAAATGGAGAGAAGAGAAGAGAGGAGAGAAAGGGATATGGAGAGAAGAGAAGGAAAGAGGGGAGAGAAAGGGACATGGAGAGAAGAGAAGGAAAGAGGGGAAAGAAAGGGACATGGAGAGAAGAGAAGGAAAGAGGGGAGAGAAAGGGACATGTAGAGAAGAGAAGGAAATAGGGGAGAGAAAGGGACATGGAGAGAAGAGAAGAGAGGAGAGGAAGGGACATGGAGAGAAGAGAAGGAAAGAGGGGAGAGAAAGGGACATGGAGAGAAGAGAAAGAAAGAGGGGAGAGAAAGGACATGGAGAGAAGAGAAGGAAAGAGGGGAGAGAAAGGGACATGGAAAGAGGGGAGAGGAAGGGACATGGAGAGAAGAGAAGGAAAGAGGGGAGAGAAAGGGACATGGAGAGAAGAGAAGGAAAGAGGGGAGAGAAAGGGACATGGAGAGAAGAGAAGGAAAGAGGGGAGATAAGAGAAGGAAAGAGGGGAGAGGAAGGGACATGGAGAGAAGAGAAGGAAAGAGGGGAGAGAAAGGGACATGGAGAGAAGAGAAGGAAAGAGGGGAGAGAAAGGGACATGGAGAGAAGAGAAGGAAAGAGGAGAGAGAAAGGGACATGGAGAGAAGAGAAGGAAAGAGGGGCGAGGAAGGGACATGGAGAGAAGAGAAGAGAGGAGAGGAAGGGACATGGAGAGAAGAGAAGGAAAGATGGGAGAGAAAAAACATGGAGAGAAGAGAAGGAAAGAGGGGAGAAAAAGGGACATGGAGATAAGAGAAGGAAAGGGATGAGAGAAAGGGACATGGAGAGAAGAGATAAAAAGGAACCTGAACTGACAGTCGCGTACATTTTCTAGAGGGTGATGGAGGTGTAAGGAGGAAGAGACAACTGTAGGAAATGTGGATAAAAATGTGTGGCGGAGCAAAAGAAGACATACAGAGGACCAGTGAAAGGTGCTGGGAGGAAGGGCTTGACAACCAGAGAAACTTTAAATACACACACACACACACACTCTCTCTCTCTTTTATATATATATATATATATATATATATATATATATATATATATACATATATATATATATATATATATATACATAAATGAGTACATAGGAAGTCAAGCAACAACAGGTCTAGCGACCCTTGAGGTTACTTGCCCTCACTGCTGCTCAGTGTATTCAACAGTGACTTAAGCTTGCGATAGGTAAGGGACAATTGGATAGGGAAGTATACTGCCCTAGGACTAATGTCCCTGGCAGGGTTAGGAGATGTTAGTAGGGAAGAATGTGGGTTAATAACATAATACAGGTATAAGTGATATTTTATGTATCTGGGGAAATGTGAGTAACATCTTAGATATCTATTTATAAACGTAGTGATCCTCGATGTATGAGGAACAAAAGTTATTCATTTACAAATGCAGTCAGTCGCGGGTTTAAGGCAAGGTGTTTGCCTAAGCAAAGTTTTACAGGAATCAACGGTGCTGCAGTCTATACCATCTCAAGGAAGCCCATTCCACAAGTTCACAACTCGATTGAAGAAGGAATTCTTAGACTCGTGTGAGTTCAAAGATTTACCATTGATTTTGCAACCATTTCCCAGCGTGTAATTTGATTTGTCGAACATAAAATACTTATTACAGTTCATGTTGTCGATGCCTTTGATAATTTTGAAGACTTGAAATTAGGTCACCTCTTAATCTGCGCTGGGTTAAAGAAATATATTGAATATTCTAAGACGCTCCGGAGCGCCTATGGTTTGTTTTTTAGAATAGGTACCAGTATAATATTGGTAACCTTACATTGAACTCGGTCCAGTTCGTCAATACCTTTTTGATAGTAGGGGTACCAGGATTGAACACAACATTCCAGAAGAGGACGGACTAAGGAATTGTAAAGAATGAGAATTACAACTTTTGATTTATGCTCGAATGATCTACCTATAAAGCCAATTATTTGGCTTGCCTTCATAACAACTTCTGTACATTGTTGATTGGGTTTTAGGTTACTCGATATTAATAGTTGCTCCAAAATCTGTTTCTCTGTCTACACTGTTAAGCTGAGTACCATTCATTGAACACTTTGCTTTCTCATTTCGGGTCCCGATATGGAGTACTTTACATTTATCTGCATTAAAACTCATTAGCCAAATTTGAGCCCAATATGACAACTTATCTAGGTTACTTTGTATTTCTTCTACATGTTCATTTGAGAGTAAGGTGTTAGCAATTTTTGTATCGTCTTCAACCTTTGAAATTGTACAGGGGAGTCCCTCATCTATGTATTTTATGTAAACTACGAAAGAACTATAGGCCTATACATATACAGATATACATATATATATATATACTGTATATACTGTATACCCTTAATTGAAGTGTGTACAGGAGATCGTAGTCATATACTGAAGATAAGGATCAGAGACAGAGTTAACATTATTTCCTATAAATATTAATTTAATTCTCAATATGTTAGGTTTCTATATCTATTATATTTGTTGGTACTTTTTCATATTTCATAACACTTCATGAAACAGCTGTTTATGGTCTTGACTCGTATTTTTCACTATTCGTTTATTTTACTATTATATTAAGTATAAACTTCACTATATAATGAGGATCAATTTGGTGTAAATAATATTGTGAATTACTTTGATAATAGGAATATCCTTGTATAAATAATAATGTTGTTTACGCTGTCTCAGATCTTTACCTTCATTATAATTATATATATACAGTATATATATATATATATATATATATATATATATATTTTTTTTTTTTTCTTTGCAGGTGAAACTCAAAACAAATTAACAAGACCAACGAATCCTTTCATAAAGCCAGTAATAATGGTTTAGGAACTACTATTTATACTGCAGGTGACGCTAAAGTAAAATAAACAACGGACGAGTCCAACGGGTTTCTTAATGAAGGACGCTCCAAAAAAATAAAAATAAAAATCGAACAATCGTGGTTCAGAAACTAGTATTAGTTGGTACGTGTACCGGTACCTCATATTGATAACTTCTTATATTGTTAAGCCTTGGGTTTATTTAAATTATAGTATACCCATGATTACAATACAGACAATATTAATAAATATACCATAGTTTAGCAATATCATATTTCACCATGCCATTGTATTGCCATCAACTAAACCATGATGATATATAATAACACTCAATACCATTAATTAATGTATGCTCTACATCGCAATAAATAGCAATACATTAAGAGTCCTAAATTTGGCTTAGCATCACAACAATTCACAGCCATAAATATAGAAAAATAAATATATATACAACTTGAGATGGTTCAGCCATATGGAACGTATGGGAAGCGAGAGAATGACTAAGAGGGTGTACGAGAGCGAGGTGGAAGGACAGAGAGGGAGAGGTAGACCGAAGGAGAGGTGGAAGGATGGAGTGAGGAAGTATATGAATGAAGGCGGTGCTTGTTGGGAGGAGGGGCGTCGACTGACTGGGGACAGAGGTGCATGGGGGCAGTTCGTTCGTGGCCACCCCTTCGGGGATCATGGCGTCAGGCAATAGATAGATTGATAGACATTAATAATATCTTAAATCTCTGCGACCAGAACACCATCCATCACTACCACAAAAATCACACTTCAAAACCCCTTAACTTGTGCTTTTGTTAACAGAGATAATGATGAGTTAGCGAAAATGGCAAGATACGCCAAAATTGGTGGCAGTAATTACCCACCGTGACTGTCACCACCACCAAAATGACTAATGACAGCCACCGTAACTGCTCCATCCATAACGGTGTAGCATGTATACAACTAACCGGGGATATTGGAGTACAATCATTATAACCACAACAAAGTGTTACAAATCTCATTAATAGTAGCAACACTTCTATCAGCAAATTTTACTATTTTCTTTAACACTAGCAGGAGTACCCGGCGTTGCCCGGGTTTAAAGTCTACCATAATCACCATTACTACTACCACCACTAATACTACCATAATCACCATCATCAGATTCATCAATCACTACTACCACAATCATCACAATACTACTACTACCATAATCACCGGCCTCGACCTCCCTGTGCCTCATTAAACGGCGACCTCGATTTCGGCCGCAAAATGACCTCCGATTTTGGATCTGACCTTATCCGTACCCCCATTTTGGGGGGCTGCGAACAACTTTCGTTCCATACACCTTTTCGACCGGAGGCCTCCTTCTGCCCCAAACGGCAATTTTTTCAATTTCTTTTCAATTTCGGCCTCGAAACGACCTCCGATCGTGGCCTCGCCCCCTCTATGCCCTGACCCAGGTCAATTGACACCCACATGCAAAGTTTCAGCTCCCCAGGTCCAAAACTGCGGCCGCCTATTAAGAACACACATACAAACAGACACATGAACTGATTTAATAATATATATAGATAACTAGCAGGGGTACCCGGCGTTGCCCGGGTTTAAATTCTACTACCATAATCACCATCATCAATCACTACTACCACAATCATCACAATACTACTACTACTATAATCACCGGCCTCGACCTCCCTGTGCCTCATTAAACGGCGACCTCGCTTTCGGCCGCTAAATGACCTCCGATTATGGATCTGACCTCATCCGTACTCCCATTTTCGGGGGCTGCGAACAACTTTCGTTCCATACACCTTTTCGATCGGAGGCCTCCTTCTGCCCCAAACGGATTTTTTTTTTCAAATTTTGTATTTTTGTTTTTTTCAATTTCGGCCTCGAAACGACCTCCGATCGTGGCCTCGCCCCCTCTATGACCTGACCCAGGTCAATTGACACCCACATGCAAAGTTTCAGCTCCCCAGGTCCAAAACTGCGGCCGCCTCTTAAGAACACACACATACACAGACAATCGAAAATATTATATAGACTAGCAGGGGTACCCGGCGTTGCCCGGGTAATCACCATAATCACCATCACTACTACCACCACTACTACTACCATAATCACCATCATCAATCACTACTACCACAATCATCACAATACTACTACTACCATAATCACCGGCCTCGACCTCCCTGTGCCTCATTAAACGGCGACCTCGATTTCGGCCGCTAAATGCCCTCCGATTTTGGATCTGACCTCATCCGTACCCCCATTTTGGGAGGCTGCGAACAACTTTCGTTCCATACACCTTTTCGATCGGAGGCCTCCTCCTGCCCCAAACGGCAATTTTTCTTTAAACCAAAAGCGATTTTTCCGATTTCGCGCCCATTTTCTCCGTCCCTTTCACCCTGGGGAATTCTATTTTTTTCACTAAAATCTGCCTAGGGACCCCCTTACTATGCATACCAAGTATGAACGCTCTAGCTTAAAAAATGTGGCCATGCATAAAGAACACACACACACACACACACACACACACAGACAATGGCAAATATTATATAAGAACATAAGAACATAAGAAAATGGGAGTCTGCAGAAAGCCGATTGGCCTAAGCAAGGCAGATCCCTGTCCCACACAACCCCAATTACAAAGCCCAATTATAGGCTCAACACTCTAATACCCTGAGGATCATCTTACCAAAACGGTTAGAGATTAACGCAGGATTACGGGGGTCTGCAGAGCGCTGATTGGCCCAACCCTGCTGATCCCCCTTCACACCCAACCCTTCTCGTCCATATGCTTATCCAATTTTATCTTAAAGCTCCCTATCGTTTTTAATCCCACTATAGCACTTGGTAGTCCATTCCACCCATCTACAACTCTGTTACCAAACCAATATTTGCCTATATCTTTTCTGAAACGAAATTTATCTAATTTGAAACCATTGGTACGAGTTCTTTCGCTATCACTGAGCTTTAGTACATTTGTCATGTCCCCTTTGTTAATCCCACTAACCCACTTGAACACCTCTATCATATCCCCTCTAACTCTGCGTCTCTCTAACGAATGTAAGCCTAATTTCTTCAACCTTTCTTTATACTGAAGATTTCTAATATTATGGATCATTTTTGTCATTCTACGTTGTACTCTCTCCAATGAATCTATGTCCATTCTGTAATAAGGACACCAAAATTGAACAGCATAATCCATATGGGGTCTCACTAATGACAAGTAAAGTTTTAAGATAACATCAGCAGTTCTGTTACTCACACTCCTTGAGATGAACCCGAGAATCCTGTTTGCCTTGTTTCGAACGCTTATACACTGTTGTCTAGGCTTCAAATCATTGCTAACAAACACACCTAGATCTTTCTCACAATTCGAGTTTTCTAATTCCACATTAGCTAGTTTATATTTAACATTTGTATGCATCTTCCCTATCTTTAATACCTTGCATTTGTCAATGTTAAACTTCATCTGCCAATTTACTGACCATTCGTGTAAGGTATCTAGATCCCTTTGGAGGCACTCTATATCTCTATCTGAATCAATTGTTCTCCCCATCTTGGTATCGTCTGCAAATTTACTTATCCTACTAGTTATACCTAAATCAAGGTCATTTATGTATATAACAAACAACAGAGGACCTAATACAGATCCCTGGGGGACACCACTTTTGACTGCTCCCCATTCTGACTTCGTACCATTTATGCTGACTCTCTGCTTCCTACCAATTAGCCATGACCTAATCCATCCCAACAACGCCCCACCTATTCCATGCGCCTCAACCTTTCTCATCAATCTCTCGTGGGGGACTCTGTCGAAAGCTTTACTGAAATCTAAATATATTATATCATATGACTTGTCATTATCTACTGCTTCATATACCTCTGAGAAAAAACTAAGCAAATTAGTAAGGCAAGAACGTCCCTGAGTGAATCCATGCTGAGAAGAATTTATTAAATTAAATGTATCTAAGTGGTTTCTAATTTTACTAGCAATAATTGACTCTAGTAGCTTTCCTATGATTGATGTAAGACTAATGGGACGGTAATTGGATGCTATTGATTTGTCACCTTTTTGAAGATCGGAACTACGTTTGCAAGCTTCCAAGCTTCTGGAACTATACCTGTCTCCAATGACTTGTTAAATAAAAATGTTAATGGGTAACTTAACTCATCCCTACATTCTTTTAATACTCTAGCATATACCTCATCAGGACCAGGCGATTTATGAGGTTTCAGTCTGTCAATTTCCTTAAGCACATCATTTCTACTTATAGTAACCGTACTTAACCTATTTTCTATACTATCGCTATATACCTTACGGACTTCTGGAAACTGTGCCAAATTTTCATTAGTGAAAACGGAAAGAAATTGACTTTAATGTACTGCACATTTCTAAATCATTTTCTGTCATTTCTCCTATCGAAGTTTTAAGGGGACCAATTACATCTCTAACCTTGGATTTATATAGTTGGTAAAAAGCTTTAGGATTATTTTTTGAGTCATTGGCAACCTTAATTTCATAATTTCTTTTTTCTTTCCTAATATCCTTTTTTACCTGTCTTGATAGATTCTGATAGTAAGCAAGTAGGTGAATTTCGCCTTTTCTAATTTTTCTATATATTCCTCTCTTTTGTCCTAGAAGATCTAATAGTCTATTATTCATCCATTTGGGTTGGTTCTGTGTTGATCTAAAAATAAATCTAAATATAGATTTAGAATATTTAGAATATTTAGAATATTTAGATATAGAATCTAAATATAGATTCATATCGAATTAATTAGTCTATCAAATTGATCGTATTCATTATTGCTTTAGGAGTTTGTTTGTAACTCCCAGTACGGTGGGCTGCTGGCAAACAGCTTTTAACGACGTTATGTTTGTATCAAAAGTAAGTAACTCCTGAAATTTCGTGATGATCAATCTCAACAAATACAAAACTGATGGTTTGCTTTCCTTCACACCACAGTATAATTATTTGTTTATGTCTAGTTTACTATAACCAGGGGCCAGCCACCAAAATTATCCACCTCTAAAGGCAAATTATCATCAAAATAACCATCCTTTGGAACAATAGTAATACATGACAATATACACCAGAGTCAGTTTCATCACTTAGTTATTATACCGGTACTGTTATGCGTTGTATTATATATCTATATTTAATAGGGTTAATATTATAATGTACACACACACACACACATATTACATGCACGCACACATAGACATGTACAGTACAGTAAGTCACAATGCAGTAAGTCACGTGCTGTTCCTTAACACGCTCAAAACAAAACGTTCATAAATATATTGGAGGAAAAAGTAAGGTAAGATGGCCCCTTTACTTCCTAAAGGGACGCACAAGTGTTAAAGGACACCTGTAGAGCTTAGCCTACATTCACCCCCCCCCCCCCCCCGTCCTTCTCTCTCTCTCTCTCTCTCTCTAATGATGTGTGCTTTTTCGTAGACAGTCGAAGTGCTTTGGAATCTATGAACAGCAAAAAACCCGTGTATGAAAAGCTGGTATCTCAGAGCAAGGTTATTATAGATGAACTACGCAATAATGGGAGAATGGTAAAATTTACGTGGATACCTTCACATGTTGGGATAATAAATAATGAAAGAGCGGACGAACTTGCTAAATTAGGAACGGAGAAAGACACAATAGATTACGAGTGCATTCAATCTTTAAGACAAATTAAATCAACAATTAGAAAAAAACAAAAGGATGCGGAACTTTTTATGATGCAAGAAAAACACGCGAATAGTGCAACATTCTATCACTATAATAACGTTGCACGGCGAACTAGCTTCATATACGGAAAACTTAAGAAGTGCTTGGAAGGACTCCTTGTGCACACGACTTAGGTTAGGATATTGTTACATGTGGGAACTTGGTGTTCCTAAAGGAGAACACGAAATATGTTGTCAACTATGTAAAAAACCAAGAAGTCATACCTTAAATCATTATATACTGCACTGCCAACACCTAGCGAAATATAGACACAATGTCATAGATAAGGTCGATGAACAAATTATATGGATGTTCAATCATAATATGATTACTCAAATAATAGCCAAATGCAAAAAAATACAATAGATCGTAAGGTAAATATACATAAAACAAAGTTTAGGATTTAGTGTTATGATTATTATGTAATTGATAGCCTCATTATATCATTATTGTTATTTTAATAATAAATGTGTATGTATATACTGTATATTGTGAAATTTGTGTGTTATTGTATGAATTAATGTGTGTATAGGTATGTATGTAGGTATATGTACATGCATGTGTGTGTGTGTGTGTATGTATATGTATGTATATGTGTATATATGTATGTATATACTGTGTATGGGTGTATGTATGTGTGTGTATATGTAGGCATGTTCTTATGTATTAAACTGGAGTGGGAGGGTCATTCTATGACATTAGGGAAAGTAGCAGGATTATAACAAACCCGCGCTAAGCCTAAGCCCAGCTTAGCTAAGGGTCCTTCTTAAACAGTTAGGGACAACTGGTTTGCTAACAAGTATAGAGATAAAAACTTACTAAATGTTGTTTTCATGTTTGTGTTTATATTGTACATGTATAATATGAGTAGGGTAAAAGACTGTTTTACCACCTTTGCCCTTTTGAGACGTGTAATTATAAAATCAAATCAATCCCTCCCTCAGCCTACCTACCCTCCCGGAGCTATACCTACCTACCTGTCCACCTCCCTCAGTCTACGCTCCCTAACCATACTGCTGTATTGTCCTCAATATTCTCGGCTAATGGCTTGATGTACAAGTACCTCCGGATATGCGGCACATCCCTCCCGGAGGACTACTTGCACCTTCCCTCCGAATATTATTTTATGGATATAAAATAATCTGAATCTGAATCTGAATCTGTATGGCTGTATGTTTTGGGTGCTGGGGTCTGGTGTATGGGTCACGACGGTTAGGGTCCCTCTAGGATGTTTAAGGAGGGATTAACACGGTCGGGGCTCTTCTTCTTCTTCTTCTTATTGTTTAAATGTGCAGTTTGCTTGGAGGGTTGTGGTGTCTCCAGATTACTGCACAGGCGTTTTAGGAGGGGTGAAAAGAACAATTGTTAGTATAATAGGGGTTAGGAGAGATAGTAAAGGTGGATTTTATACTACTGTACTGTATATGAGGGGTAAGTTTGTCGTTGTCTTTTGAGGTCAGGGTGATTTAAGTCTAGGTGAGGGTGAGGTCAGAGATGATGATGATGATCAGTTGCAGTACAGTACAGTACTGTACTGCTCTATGTGTACTGTGTGATTCAAGTCAAGGTGAGGGTGAGGTCAGAGATGATGATGATGATCAGTGGTGGTATAGTACAGATTCAGTTGGATGGTAATTTTATATGCTTGTGATTTTGTTTGTTGTTCTGATGTAGGTTCCTAGGGCTGATGCGATGACATGTTTACTGTGCTGTGGTAGGTCTCCTCCACCTAGGATATGCTTGATGTTGAATGTTCCTCCTTGTTGGTTACTACACTTCTGAGGTGGGTGCGGGCACCGTAATGTCTGTGGCAGTGGAGTAGATAATGCTCCACTGTCTCAGGTGTGAGGCAGTACGGGCAATTTTCATTTGCTTGCAGTCCCATCCTGTACATATGCCCTCCCAGTCTGGTGTGTCCTGTTCTGAGGCGGAGAGCCGCGGTGTTTAAGGCTTTGTTCTTGTAGATGGAGTGTTTCCACACTGACCACTCTGACTTGATGTTACTGTATTGTGTGCCAGCTATGGTTATTTTCCACTCTTCCTTGAAGTCTTGGAGGACGTCTTCTCTGAGGATGTTTGTCAGTTGGGGGTCTTGTGGGACAGCATGCGTGTTTAAAAACAAAAAACAAAAAACAATCTGATCAAGGTCTATAACGGGGACTCATGTATTTTAGATATGTCTTTATTATAATACTGTATATACTAAACTTAGGTAGTGTTAAAAAATATCTTCAATATCAATGTATTACTCATCTAACTATATATGTAATGACATAGTTTAAGCTAGAAATAGGGTGAAGATTGCGTATGCACCTTCGCCCTTTTGAGATAATGTAACTATGATACTTGTGTAACATTTGTACTTTTCTCAATAAAACAATCAAATCAAATCAAAATCTCCTGAGTGTCATAGAATGGCCCTCCCACTCCAGTATTAAACTGGAGTGGGAGGGTCATTCTATGACATTGAGGAAAGTAGCAGGATTATAACAAACCCGCGGTAAGCCTAAGCCCAGCTTAGCTAAGGGTCCTTCTTAAACAGTTAGGGACAACTGGTTTGCTAACAAGTATAGAGATAAAAACTTACTAAATGTTGTTTTCATGTTTGTTTATTGTACATGTATAATATGAGTAGGGTAAAAGACTGTTTTATCACCTTTGCCCTTTTGAGACGTGTAATTATGTATTCCCATGTATTTATGCTTTCTCAATAAAGAATCAAATCAAATCTCTCTCTCTCTCTCCCTCTCTCTGCGCAATTGTTTATAGCTATATTTATCAAATTGAGTATTTGCATAACCAACAAACTTTATATGCATCAATTAACTGAATAAAACAATCTTTCAATAATGGAGAGAGAGAGAGAGAGAGAGAGAGAACATAACAGACTGATGGGAAGCAGTGTAAGAGAACGAACACAGAACTGTATGTAAATAAATAAAAGATTACAATTTTTTTTTCTATGTGAATGAGGGAGACAAAAGGCATAACTGCCTGCAGCGAGTGCCTCCCCCAGATTTCAAAGAGTGACAGGGCCGAAATCAAGGGACGTTCGAGCTAAAATGCCTGGACACACAGAGTTTGAAGCATTTTAACCCGGGAACGGCGAGAACACTCTTAAGAGGTTTTAGTGGGCAAGGGCGAGGACCCTCTTAACCCTCTCCGACATAAGACGCAATTTTGAGCCTATTAGGGATACTTTAAAACCTTTGTTACCATCAGGGGTATTTAGAAACCTTTAGTTTCGTTACTTCAACCTCTGCAGTTGTCTTCGAGTTAGCTGTGGGAAGAAAACTAATTTTGCAGAGGTAATTATAAGAGTGTGAGAACTCTATTTCTTATTGCTAATCTGGCAACCTCTGCGTCATATGTGCGTGAAAGGGTTAAGAGGTATGGCCTAAAAAAAAACTTTTAAAAGGCCCCAGTAGCACTTAAAACAAGTCAAATGGTTATTAAGTGAGATAATTCCCCTCCATACCTCCTATCACTACTCCACATCTGTCAAAATCCCCTCCTTCCCCCCTTTTCCTCCCCCCCTTTAATTTTCACCTATTTTCCCTGTTGTTCCCTTATTCATTGGTATATTTTCGTGTAAACATCTCCAAACCGATCCTAGGCTGTGGTCTTGTGTGTGTCTATGCGTGGGAAAGAGAGAGAGAGAGAGAGGCCTCAGTCACTCTCCAGGCTTCGAGAGAGGAGGGTGTGGGCCTCCCCTGTCTCTCACCTCATGAATGAACGCTCGGCAATAATTCGCGATTTTCACCATCGAAACAATATTCCCACTTGTTTTATTGTTGTTACATGTTACTATCTTCATATTAAACGTAAAATAGGCGCATATGAATAAGTAATAATTATATTTATCGTAAAATGACGATTATAGGCGGGAATGGAGCTCAATATTGCCGCCCAGAAGTGTGGTGTTCACTACACCCTGCATGCGCTCGCCAGGTTAGAGGGAAAGACTGATTCTGGGAGAGAGTTCCAGAGCTCAATAGTTGAATAGAAGAAAGTCTGAGAATAGCATTTCACTCTTGGGTTGGAGAGTTGCCCAGAGTAGGGGTGGAATTGTGTTGCAAGGCGGGTACTATGTACCCTACGTAGAGGAGGTGGTATACACTGGGAAAGCTCCGAGGAACACTGATTATTGTAGTAGCGATAGAATAGAGAGAGAGATGCAACATTGCGGCTAAGTGAGAGAAAGATTGCAGAGAGTTGGTGAGTGGACAGGAGTTAATGATACGAAAGGCTTTCCTTTATACTTTATCTAGGAGTGCGGTGTGAGAGGATCCTCCCCACACATGTGAACAATACTCAATACAAGGACTCACTGTGCCCCTGTACAGAGCAAGAAGCTGCGCAGGGGTAAAGAACCCCTTGAGGCGGTTGAGCACACCCAGCTTCTGGGAGGCTGCCTTAGCGAGACTGGTAATATGGTCTTTCCAAGTGAGAGCAGAAGAAAAAGAGACACCGAGAACATTGAGGGAAGATGAAGGGTTGATTTTTGTATTGTTGAAGAATATGGGATAGTCCTCTGGAGGTTCCTGATGGGTAGTAAGATGGATAAATTGAGTTTTGGAAGCATTAAATGCAACAAGGTTTTCTCTACCCCAATTGGAAATAGTAGCTAGATCAGAAGATAAGCATTTTATGGCTTCATTACGTTTACTTTTGAGGGATTGCTGGCTGGGGCGTTCTGGAAAACTAATTGAGTGGTGTAAAGTAGAGTCCTCTGCATATGAATGGATGGAACTGGATGTACAGTTGAGATCATTTATGAAAATTAGAAAGAGAATAGGAGATAGGACAGAACCCTGAGGAACCACCGGAGTTGATAGGATGAAGAAATGATCGATGGCCGTCCACAACCGCAGCTATGGAACGGCCGTAAAGGAAATTAGAGACAAAGGCACAGATGGAGTGACAGAAACCGAAGGAGGGCAGTTTGGAAATTAAAGATTTGTGCCAGACTCTATCAAAGGCCTTCGATATGTCTAGTGCAACAGAAAAAGTCTCACTGAAGTCCCGAAAGTTGGATGACCAAGAGTTAGTAAGATATGAAAGAAGATCACCAGTAGAGCGACCCTTAACCTAACAAGTGCGCATGGGGGTAATTGGAAACGTCCCCCTGTGCTGACGTGTTTGAGGTGTTTCCGTCACTAAAATATTCATTGTGCCATTAATAGCATTAATACTTATCCATATGCACCTATTATGGGTTGATTATAAAGGTATTAACCTGAAACAACAATAAAACGAGTGAAAACAGCGTTTGGATGGTCAAAATCGGAGATATAGCCCGCGAGTTGTATAATGTATGGGTGAGGCAAGCTGCTTTCCGCCAATTTCCCCCAAGGCCACTGAGACACAGTCGATCGATACTCTCTCTCTCTCTCTTGCACTCGCTTGCCATCAGTGATGACAACACCCTGCTTGCAACTCGCTAATGTTAGCACGAAAATATACCTCAGAATAAGGGAATAACAGGGAAAATAGGTGATAACTGAAGGATAGGAGGAAAGTGGGGAAGGAGGGGAGGTAGAGGACTGAGATTTTGCATGGCCCAGGGGCCAATTTTTTGTTTGTTTTTTTTTGTTTTTTTCCCGATGTCAAAAGTTGATTTTTTTTCACTCACTCTTAAGAGTCTCCCCGCAGTCTGCCGGGGGAACTCTTAAGAGTCTCCCCGCAGTTCCCGGGTTAAGGAAGCCATACTGTTGAGCGGTCACCCTTCTTTGGGACAGGTTGAATGAGAGCAAACTTCCAGCAAGAAGGAAAGACATTAGAGGAGAGACAGAGACGAAAGAGTTTGCCTAGGCAGGGGGTCAGCACGGAAGCACAGTTTTTAAGTACAACAGGAGGAACCCCGTCCGGACCGTACGCCTTCTTAGTATTAAGCCCAGAGAGGGTAGAAAGTACATCTGTAGAAGAGATTAGGATATTAGGCATAAGTAGGAGAGATGGGGGTGGAGAGGAAGGAATAGCACCGGAATCATCCAAGGTAGAGTTTCTGGCAAAAGTTTGAGCAAAGAGTTCAGCTTTGTCAGAGGAAGAAGTGATGGTGGTGCCATCAGAGTGGAAAAGGGGAGGGAAAGACGAGGAAGAAAAGTTGTTGGAGAGGTTTTTGGCTAGATGCCAGAAAGCTTGGAAAGAGCTAGAGTTGGATAGTTCAGTGCATTTATTATTGATGAAAGAGTGCTTGGCAAGTCTAAGAACAGATTTGGCTTGATTCCCGGCAGAAACATAAAAAGAATGAGATTCTTGAGTTTTAAGGTGTCGGTACCGTTTGAATGCTTCCTCCTTGTTGCAGACAGCAGTAGAACAAGCGTGAGTATACCAAGATTTTTTTGCATTAGACTGAGAGAAAGAAAATGGAATGTACACTTCCATGCACGAGAGGCTTACCTCGGTAATGCGTTCAGCACTCTCCGAGGGTCCTCGGCCACGGAAGCAGAAGTCATTCCATGAGAAATCAAAGAAGTACTGCCGGAGATCCTCCCAGTCGGCAGCGCCAAAGTGGCACAAGCGCCGCCGGCTGGTAGGATCGGATGGCCATACTGAAGAGATAGGGCAGGTGACGGAGATAAGTTTATGGTCGGAGGAGCCCAAAGGAGAGAAAAGATTGACAGTATAAGAAGAAGGGTTAGAAGTCAGAAATAAGTCAAGAATGTTGGGCCGATCTCCGAAGCGATCCGGGATACGGGTGAGTTGCTGAACCAGCTGCTCTAGGTCATTTATGATAGAAAAGACGTAGGCTTATTCACCAGGTGGGTCAGTAGAGTGAGAGTATATGCATACATACATGCACATCTTTATAGGGTAAATTGTTGTAGTCACCTTTATTATTCTATTCATACCTTCTTCAAACCTTTCATTTGTTAGTGTAAATGAACTTCACCATTAGAGCTGTATAGTATAAGAAACTTGTAAACTGTAAACAATGTGGGTGCGTATAAGACAACACTTAGACTAACAAAACTGGTACAAATAATTAGAGTATTAACCCCTTCAACACAATAATGACCTTTATATTTTAGCTACCCATAGTCGATTCTATGCCGTTTCAAAAGGACCTATAATATTAGCTAGACGGTTTATTGAGTTATTATTTGCCATTTTGAGTCCTAGAGGTAGAGTATGAGCTAGATAATATCGTCTAAAGGTAACCAGAATATGACGAAAATCACATCATCATGCTGAAATGGTTAATATGAAGGCATTTAGACACGATCACTAATCTGGCATTCATTACAAGGCACGTATATATTATGAATCAGTATTATATTCAAATTGTAACGCAAAGTGATGATATACTGTACGTTGTTTATGTGTACCACTTTCGTTACAGACCATTTAACAATGTCAGCATTCTATGAACCGTTATTTACAGTAATTATAATCTGGCTATTATTAGACTATTTATTAACCCGGCAAGCGCGATAGGCCTCACGGAAGGCTTCCTATAGGGAACGCGATAGGCCTCACGGAAGCAAGACCATAAAAAAAGCCTTCCAAAAAAAAAAAAGGGCCTATCAAAACAAAGGAATTTGTCTCTAGGTGAGATCATTCCCCTCTAGTACTCATCCATGTGTTTCTCACCCCTCCCCCTCCCCTCCTTCCCCACCTTATTCCCCCCTCCTCAATTATCACCTATTTTTCCTCTTATTATCATCATTTATCGGTTATTTTTCTCTCCCGCGATAATGTAGCACAAGTGGGTTGCATAAAAGATCGTTATGCAACACCCAGACACCGGCACACACCGGCCCGCTCGTCTCAGTTGACTCCCAGACAGCGAGAGGGGAGGGCTGCCTGTGGCTCTCTCTCGCCTGAGATTATGACCGGATGGCCAATATCTTCGTTTTTCACCACCCAAATGCTTTTCCAACTTATTTTAGCACTCTTGAAGGTTCATATATACATCATATATGTAAAATAAAAGCATATCGAAAACAAATAATGCTTTATATTGTAAATATAACAAATTCTGTCAGAATCCAAGGCTAGAAATGCACAAATAACTACCCTAGCCCCTAGGTCTATATCGCGCTTGTCAGGTTAAGTTTAGAAAGGGTTTGTGGGAGTCGGAGGGATAATTTAAATAGTTGACACACCGTTGATTCTTTGAGGCCTTTTCCAAGGTTAATAACATCATCTAGTGTTAGCCAGAATGAAAATAAAAAGAGGGCATAGCTTCCCTGAAAATGTTAACAGTGTACAGTGATCCTCAAAAGTCTTGTCTTCCCGCCTTAATTTCAACTTGGGTTATCTCTATAGTACGGTACTAAGTGAAAACATGTCCTTAACCGCCATAAATTAAGTCTATACATTCAAAGACTGTTCGTTGTGGTTCAAGACAATTTGTGTATTAAGGGGACGTTATTTTATTTGTGAGAGGATTCTCCCCACACATGTGAACAATACTCAATACAAGGACGCAGTGTGCCCCTGTACAGAGCAAGAAGCGGTGCAGGGGTAAAGAACCCCTTGAGGCAGTTGAGCACACCCAGCTTCTGGGAGGCTGCCTTAGCGAGACTGGTAATATGGTCTTTCCAAGTGAGAGCAGAAGAAAAAAAGACACCGAGAACACTGAGAGAAGATGAAGGGTTGATTTTTGTATTGTTGAATGATATCCATAAGTTCAACACTACATCATCACACGTTATGGGCTGGTTACCATTAGATTTGTATATTTTATTTTATTTGTACATATTTGTTTAATTATATATACCGGCATACTGTATATAATATTTGATATATACATTAAATAGATACAGTATATATATAGCGAAAGGAGGAGTGGCTGTTCTGGTGGCTGAAGAGTGGGTGGAAAGTGTGCTTCAAATTACAAGAGTTAGTGAAATACTGATTGTTTTGAAGTTAAAAGTTGGTGAAAGAATTCTGAATGTGATATCTGCATATGCCCTACAGAAAGAGATAAAAGAGGACTTCTGGAACGACACTGTCAGTGTAATTTCAGTCCTCTCGGAGAATATAAATAACAATCCTGGGAGGGGACCTGAATGGTCACGTGGGAGCATCTGCAGATGGATACGAGGGAGTACATGGGGAGTACATGGAGGAAATGGTTACGGAAGGAGGAATCTGGAGGGCGAATATACAGTATACTGGAGTCCTATGTTGCACTCAACATGGTTGTGTGTAACACGAAGTTCAAGAAAAGACAGAGCCATCTGGTCACATATAACTCTGGGATCTCCAGTAGCCAGATAGATTATTTCTTGGTTAACAGGAAAGACTGGAAACTGGATCGGGATGTAAAGGTCATCCCGAGCGAAGAATGTATCCCCCAGCATAAGCTACGTGTGTGCGACATGAGCTTATACAGAGATCCTGAGCGCAAGAAGGTACACATGCCCAAAAGGAGAATGTGGCTGCCGAAGAACAAGGAAGTTAGGGATAGGTTTCATAGTGAACTGGAGGAAATGAATAGAAATAAGGAAGCTATGCCTAGCGATGTAAATAGCCAATGGAATTTCTTTAGCATAGCCTTCTCTCTGCCACTGACAAAGTCTGTGGGAAAAGAAAGGGTCACCTAAGGAATAAGATCTCCTGGCGGTGGAACAATGAGGTAGAACATGCTGTGAAAGAGAATAGGAGATGCTTCAAAGCATGGCAGAAAGGAGGCAGTAAGGAGGAATACCAGGCAGCTAAACAAAATGCCAGAAGAGTTACTTACAATGCTAAAAAAGGCATTAACGACCTGGTCCACGAACAAGTGTATAACACTGACAATCCCAATGGGATCTTCAACCTAGCTAGACGAGTTAAAAATGACAGTAGGGATATTATAGGTGAACAGTGTGTTAGAAACGATAATGGGAAGATTGTGTATGCAGAAGATGAAATCAGAGAAGCATGGAAGGCACACTATGAACGATTGCTAAATGTAGAGTTTGAATGGGATAAGGAACAGCTTAGTATCGAAAAAACAATATCTGGACCCCCCTCCTTTGATAGCACCAGGTGTAGTGAGCGATGCATTAATTAAAATGAAGGACGGTAAAGATCCAGGGTGCTCTGACATTGTCGCTGAGATGATAAAAGCCTCAGGGGAGACTGGTGTCAGCTTAGTCACTGAGATGATAAACACCATTATTAAAGATGAGAAAATCCCTGAGGATTGGAACAAAAGTGTAATAGTAAATTTATACAAAGGAAAGGGGGATGCGCTAGATAGAGGTAATTACAGGGGCCTGAAAATGCTTGACCAAATCATGAAGTTATGTGATAGTCTTTGAGGGTTTGATCAGGCAAAGCATCTCCATTGATGATATGCAGTTTGGTTTTATGCCAGGACGTGGTACAACTGATGCTATCTTCATAGTCGGGCAGATACAGGAAAGATACTTACTGAAAGGCAGGGATCTTTACTTTGTGTTTGTAGATCTGGAGAAGGCCTAGAGATGGTGTGCAGTGAGCTATGAGGAAACTTGGTGTGGAAGAGTGGCTGGTGCGTGTGATAATGAAGATGTATGAGGATTCACGAACTGCGGTGATAGTGAAAGGTGTACAGAGTGAGGAGTTCACAGTCCGTGTTGGAATTCATCAGGGTTCAGCGTTCCGGACTCCCGTGGGAACTGTTTTATGCAGACTATTTAGTCCTAATAAATGACAATGTGCAAGATGCTGAGGCCAAATTCAGAAGATGGAGAGAGGGCATGGCGAGCAAGGGTTTAAGAGTCAATATTAACAAAACCAAGGTTATGCATTGTAGATTGAGACGAGGCAATGTGGAAAAGAGCTGTGCATACCCATGTGCAGTGTGTAGAAAGGGTGTGGACGCTAACTCGATTCGGTGTAGCATCTGTCGATGTTGGGTGCACCATTGGAGTAAGCGCTGTAGTAGAATAAAAGGACCCCTGCCGAAGGATAAGTCAGAAATCAAGAAATTTGTGTGCGTAGTGTGCAAGGGCGAGTTTGTCTTAAATGATGATCCTGTGGCTGTGAATTTTGGAAATGAGTCATTGGAGCTGGTGGACAAGTTTTGTTACCTAGGAGATACCATCTCTGCCGGTAGTGGGGCCAAGGCTGCCACTGTCGCTAGAATTAGATGTTGCTGGGGGAAGTTCAGAGAACTGCTGCCAATTCTGACAATGAAAAGGTGTATGCCTCATGTGTTAGAAGTGCAATGACGTACCGTATGCCTCAGAAACATGGGTTGTTAAAGTAGAGGATGTCAACAGAATGGAACGTAATGAGATGAGAATGGTGAGATGGATGTGTGGGGCCAAGCTGCAGGATAGAATAACAAATGATGAGCTGAGGAGACGTTTAGGTATAAAGAGTATTAGCGAGGAGATGTGCACAAGTATACTGGGATGGTATGGGCATGTGGAGAGAATGGATGAACGAAATTGGGTGAAAAGATGCAGGTCTGTGATTGTGGAAGGAGCTGCACCAAGGGGTGGACCAAAGAATACCTGGGATTGGACTACTGTATATGTGCTGATCTCAAATACAAAAACTTGACAAGTTAAGCAGCCCTTAACAGGGTTGCCTGGAACGTCGCCATTAGGACAAGAGACTGAAACTGCACGTATGTGTGGAGCACTCAGTCTTAACATTTTATGTATATATATATATATATATATATATATATATATATATATATATATATATATATATATATATATATATGTGTGTATTTTTGTTTTCCTATGTGAATGAGGGAGACAATAGACAACACTGCCTGTGACGAGTGCCTCCCCCAGAGCTGAAAGAGTGACAGGGCCAAAATCAATTAATGTTCGAGCCAAAATGTCTGGACACACAGAGTTTGAAGCAGTTTAATTAAGTCACCAGAGCTCAGCTTTTGAATAGAAGAAACACTGGGAGTATCGTTTCATGCATGAATTGGAGAGTTGCACAGAGTAGGGGTGGGATTGTGTTGCAAGACAGGTGTTACTTACTCTACGTAGAGGAGGTGGTATACACTGAGAGAGCTCTGAGGAACACTGATTATTGTAGTAGCGATAGAATAGCGAGAGAGATGCAACATTGCGGCGAAGAGAGAGGGAGATTGCAGAGAGTCGGTGAGTGGACGGGAGTTAATGATTCGAAAGGCTTTCCTTTTGACCTTGTCTAGAAGTGATGTGTGAGAGGATCTTCCCCACACATGTGAACAATACTCAATACAGGGACACACTGTGCCCCTGTACAGAGCAAGAAGCGGTGCAGGGGTACAGAACCCCTTGAGGCGGTTGAACACACCCAGCTTCTGGGAGGCCGCCTTAGCAAGAGTGGTAATATGGTCCTTCCAAGAGAGAGCAGAAGAAAAGGAGACACCAAGAAAACTGAAAGAAGATAAAGGGATGATTTTTGTATTGTTGAAGTAAGGGATAGTCCTCTGTGAGTTCACGACGGGTAGATAGATGGAGAAATCGGGTTTTGAAAGTTTTAACCCCTTGAGTACCAGCGACGTACGTTGTGCGTCGCCTATGTATGTAACCCTAAACCCCAGCGACGCAATGGTTGCGTTCGCCTTAATTACTCTTGTACTATGGCACCTAGAGGGCCAGATTTGTATGGAAACTACTTTAGGATCCCAAGGAACAATACCGATGTTTGGCAACCCTTCAAGTCTATCTGCGTCCGTTGGGCGCGCTCAGGAGTGATTTTCCAGTATATTGTCTACCCATCACCCCATGTTAATTGTGACTTTCCGTCACCCCCCAGGACCCCTAAATGACCTAGGTAAGCGTTTTTTTTTTTTTTTTTTTTTTTCCTTCATTACTAACCCACCCCATTCCCATGTGTTAAAAAAAAAAAAATAAATTACAAGTGGCTGGTCCCTCGTACATTTATTATAAATCAGCTGGTGCTCTGTGGGTTAAAGGTAACAAGGATTTCTCTTCCCGAATTGGAAATGGTAGTTAGATTAGAAGATAGTATTATATGGCTTCATTACGTTTGTTTTTGAGGGATTGCTGGCTGGGGCGTTCTGGACAATTAATTGTATAGTGTAAGGTAGAGTCGTCTGCATATGAATGGGTAGGACTGGAGGTACAGTTGAGAAGATCATTTATGAAAACTAGAGAGATAATTGGAGATAGGACAGAACCCTGAGGAATACCGGAGTTGATAGGATGAGGAAGTGAACAATGGCCATCCACAACCGCAGCTATGAAACGGCCGGAAAGGATATTAGAGACAAAGGCATAGATGGAGGGATAGAAACTGAAGGAGGGTAGTTTAGAAATTAGAGATTTGTGCCAGACTCTATCGAAGGCCTTCGATATGTCTAGCGCAATAGAAAAGGTCTCACCGAAGTCCCGAAAGGAGGATGTCCAGGAGTTAGTAAGATATGAAAGAAGATCTCCAGTAGAGCGACCCTTAAGGAAGCCATACTGGCGATCTGAGAGTAGTTTATGATTAAGAGAAATGCTTAAGAAATTTGGAAGTAGGAATAGTTTAAAAAACTTTAGAGATACAACAGATGAGAGCAATTGGACGATAATTGGAGGGTTGAGAGTGGTCACCCTTCTTTGGGACAGGTTGAATGAGAGTGAACTTCCAGCAAGAAGGGAAGTTATTAGAGGAGAGACAGAGACAAAAAAGTTTGCCTAGGCAGGGAGTCAGCATGGAAGAACAGTTTTTGAGTACAACAGGCGGAACACCATCCGGACCGTACACCTTCTTAGTATCTAGCCCAAAGAGGGTAGGAAGTATATCTTTAGAAGAGATTAGGATATTAGGCATAAATTGGAGAGGGAGGAATAGCACCGGAATCATCCAAGGTGGAGTTTCTAGTGAAAGTTTGAGCGAAGAGTTCAGCTTTGTCAGAGGAAGAAGTGATGGTTGTGCCATTAGAGTGGAAAAGGGGAGGGAAAGACGAATAAACAAAATTGTTGGCGAAGTTTTTTGCTAGATGCCAGAAAGCTTGGGAAGAGCTAGAGTTGGATAGTTCAGTGCATTTGTTTATGATGAAAGAGTGTTTGGCAAGTCGAAGAACAGATTTGGTTTGATTTCGGGCAGAAACATAGGTAGAATGAGATTATTGAGTTTGAAGGCATTGGTACTGTTTGAATGCTTCTTCCTTATTGCGGACAGCAGTAGAACAAGTGTGAGTAAACCAAGCTTCTTTTGCATTAGTCTCTCAGAAAGAAAATGGAATGTATGCCTCCATGCCCGATAGGATTACCTAGCTAGTGCATTCAGCACTCTCCGAGGGTTCCCGGCCACGGAAGCAAAAACTATTCCATGGAAAATCAAAGAAGTACTGCTGGAGAGCCTCCCAATCAGCAGCGCCAAACTGCCACAAGCGCCGCCAGCTGGGAGGATCGGGTGGCCGTACTGGAGAGATAGGACAGGTGACAGAGATAAGTTTATGGTCAGTGGAGCCCCAAAGGAGAGAACAGATCGACAGTATAAGAAGAAGGGTTAGAAGTTAGAAACAAGTCAAGAATGTTGAGCCAATCTCTGAGGCGATCCGGGATATGGGTGGGTTGCTGAACCAACTGCTCTAGGTCATTTAGGATAGAAAAGATGTATGCTTGTTCACCAGGTTGGTCAGTAGAATGAGAGAAGAACCATTGGCGGTGGTGAACGTTGAAATCTCCTAAGATGGAGATTTCAGAGAAAGGAACAATGGATAGGTGTTCCACTTTAGAGTTTAGATAGTCAAAGAATTTGGGAAAATATATCTTATAATCATCTTATCATCATCTTATAAATATATCTTATATATCTTATAAAGTTTAGAAGGGACGGGACCTCTAGCAATCAGAGGGGTGAACTTGATATCAATAAATTAGCCCTTTGACTCCCACAGATCCTTCTTAAACTTAATAACCTAGTTTAATAATAACCAGAATATAATATTAGAGTGCCTCATATTATACTGAAAAGGTTAATAATATATTCCAACACATACACACTACCACCACACAGATCATTATAAGATGAACATGTCTTGCAACCACAGACGCCAACCAATAATGCTCAACCCTGCTCACAAGTTGGACTGAACACGAATACATCCCTCAACTCACCATAAACAACACACCCCTAACACATACACACACACCCAAAATCCTAGGAGTAACATATGATACTCATATGACATTCAAACAGCACACCACAAACATTAAAAAGAAACTGACACCCAGACTTAACGCCCTCAGGTCACTTGCTCACACAAAATTTGGACACAACAAAGAAACTACCACCACAGTATATAAACAATACATAAGATCAGTGATGGAATATGCAAGCCCAGCCTGGGCTTCTAACCTAGCTGAAACACATCATAAGACTTTACAGACTATTCAAAACAAAGCCCTGAAGATCATTACAGGCTGCACAGCTACTGCACCCACAGATCACCTACATCAAGAAACCAAAATCCTCAAAGTCAAAGACCATCTGGACATGAGAGGCACTCAATTCCTGGCAGCAGCCTCCACAAACCAAGACCACCCACTAAACTACATGGCAACACACCCACAGACACCAAGAAATATCAAAACAACACCCAGCACACGGTATCACACACAATTATTGTCCTCTCTCCCTCCCTGCCCACCCCGAACCAACTTCCAGAAGCACATCCATACTCATATCTCTCACCGATCCATCCACTCACTCACAGACAACACGCAGCTGCATGCACGACCTCCCGAAATCCATCCTCCCGAATCCTCCCTTCCTCGCGAGGACAGAGTCCACCTGGCCAGGCTGAGATGCGGACACCATCCAGCTCTCCTGAGCTATCAGAAGAGACTGGATGACTCCGTTGTCGACTCCTGCCCGGGATGTAACACAGCACCCCATACCATTAAACACATCATAGAAGACTGCATTTCACACAGCCACTTACGCCAACCACACAATCTACACTCAATGAGAGCTCTGTGGGAAAGCCCGATCGTGGCCATGGCCTTCCTCAGGGATTCGGGGCTTGTGACGCATGTCCAGTGTGAGCATGCTGTACAGAACGCCTAGTCATGCCCCACTCTCGCTAGGATCGTCAGGGCAGGAACTTTGGCTGTAGTCTATGTAGAGTTTCCTAACTTAGTTCATGTGAGCCGTTGTACTATAAGTATTATGAATATGTATTTTGTTTTCATCTGAGTCAACGAGTTCTATTTTATATCATTAGTTATAAGTATTATGTGTAAAACTTATTTGTAATGATGGGAAGAGAAACAGCCACCGTTGGGGGTCAGTGGGTGCGCCAGGCGGGAGGTGGGCCTAACTCACTAGCACTCCCCCCCTACCCCTCAGTGCTAGGGGAGCCTTTGTCTATCCCAGAGGAGAGAGAGAAATTACGTAATGGTTGTCAGTGGGCGGTCCTTAGTAGTTCATGTTGGGCTCACTAGAGGGCCGGGTATAAAAAGGGAAGTCTAGCCATTTTTTCATCAGAACTCATTAGGCAGAGCGACTTCTCATTTCCTTTGCTAACTATATATTCTTCTGACTGATGTGAACTTTCTCTACTACCTTACATTCTTATCTCCTCTTTCCCTGCCTGTTTAACTTCCATGGTCCCGTTGGTGCAGAGCTAGTCAGCCAACGTATTATCGCTTGTGTTCTCACGAGATACTTGCCTATTAGATAGCCTATTTTGGAAGGGTTAACTTAGAATAGGATTGATTTATGTTTGTTGCACTTGTATATGCATTTCCCTGTGTGTTATTATTATTATTCCTGTTTTCTGCTAGTCTAGGTAATGCTAGACTGGGGTAAGGCTTTTCTGTGTTACGAGTTGTTGTTTGATGCAGTGGTTAAGCGATAAACCTGCATACTCGTTTCGGTTCAGTGAAGCCTAGGTTGTCTTCGCGGCTGACTGTGTTGAGTTAATAATTTACAGTGCGTGAGGGCAAGAGCCTAACCACCCTGTATTTTATTAACAGTTTGTTTTTTACTTTGTCAAGGAGCCGGGAGAAAACCAGATACAAGGGATCTGGATTTCTCAAAGTGCACATGTCAGTTTTAACGTAATACTTTAAACAGTTGTGAGGACTTCGCTAGGCTACGAGCCGTTTTTGCTCAGTCACTGCTACCTTTTGCCCACAGTACCCCAGCTAGACTTTACTCGATTAGTAGATACAGAATAGTATTGAAGCTTTCCTTATGTATGATATTGTTTATGCACTATTGATTTCATGTGTTGCAAGCTTGGCTACTTTAGTGATTAGTGGCCCACGAGCACAATCCGAGTAGGCTATTGCCGTTGCATTTGCGGAGTACTTCTTTTTAATGTTTGCCATTTACTATTGCATATTCTTTTAATTATTCTTATGCCAATTTAAACCTTTAATAGTATTTAATTGCCAGTGTTTTTGCTTATTGAATTACTGTTCAAAATCCGATACATACTTCTTACGAGCATCCGAGAAGCATCTAACTTTTTTCAGAAGATTCCTTGCTCGATGCTTAACCCTTAATTAGCGGCTCACCACATAAGTCGAGTTAAATAAAGCTGGACTATGTGGCGGCGCTCGACATAGGTCGAGTGGCAATTTCAGCACGTAATGTTGCTGAGAGAGAGAGACAAGTGGTGGCAGGAGACTAGCGAGCGTATGACTGCTCCAGACCACCGCGGCGAACCTACTGACACGAATCTCAGCTCCCTCCTCCCTCTCTCACTCGCTACATACTGAATTATATGGGGAAAAGTACCGAATTACATGCTTTTGCACTCGCGTTGCACGGTTATTGCAAGAAAACTAGCCATCATAAAAGGATCGTTATGGTGTCATTCGAAAGCTCTGTTTATGCCCTTTCAGGGATAGGTACTTGTTTTACGTTCTGGGTCTTATTTAGGCATGAAAATGATCACGTAAACAGCCCTATTTTGGCTAAAAACACCCCGCTGGGCGGTACATATAAATAAACCGCATAGGCCGCTCGTAAGGTGTTAAGGACTATTAATTAACGTAACGTAATAGTGCCGATCCGAAGTAGAGGGTGGAGGACTTCTTAAGTTCTTAGTCAAGGGTGGATTACTTCGGCTTCGGCCAACACTATTCTTTGGTGTTGTTGTTTCTTACTTCTTTGTTTGATTGTTGACCAGACTAGATAATTCCTGTCTCGTTATTAGTCTGTTGTTGAACACTAGTACCGAGTTCTTGTATACCCCGTTATAGCAGATTGAACTCTGGAGGGTATTGGTGTTTTTTGTTCGGCTGGCAGTACTCAGGGGTTGGGATCGTGTGTTTCCGTTGTGGCAGCGAGCCGTATTCGAGTCCTGATTGAGAGCCCTTGTGTACCCGAGTGCCAGTTCGTAACAGGCTGTTCGGCCAGGCAGCTTAGGGAACAACAACAACAACAACAACCAATACTATATCATCAAAGCAGAAACTACAGTAAACTGAATATCACAAGATTACATAAATTATATATTAAAAAGCCTCAATAGACAAGCAAAATATAACAGTACATTTCCAATAAATATAATAATACTGTAAATAATTACACTAAACTAAGCAAATGCCTTACTTGAATAGATAGGTGGACTACGGAAAATCGGAAAATACAATGATTACAGCCTTAAATACAAATTAAGGAAACATTTAATTGCATTAACAATATGATAACAAAGTGTTACCTTCGTTTCGTGTTATGTTATGTTATGTATTTTTCTATTAATTACTTTGTCCCCACAAGGCCAGTGAAAGTCCAGGTGGCTAAGTGTTGGCGTAAGGTTTACGTGGGCACGGTACTGGGCGTGGTGTTAACAGGAGGGGAAATGTTAAGGCGAATTTACATCAACTAATTTTTGTTCCCTACATTTTGCTTAACAACTCTGGTCTAGAAGATTCTAACTAAAGTTTGCATAAAAGTTTTGCGATTGAAATTAATCTACCTTCAGTTTTAAGGCGAATTTACATCAACTAATTTTTTTTCCCTACATTTTGCTTAACAACTCTGGTCTAGAAGATTCTAACTAAAGTTTGCATACAAGTTTTGCGATTGAAATTAATCTACCTTCAGTTTGATCGTGAAAACCTGCACATACGAGACTCATACACAATCTAATTGCCGGAAAAAAGGTCCAGTGTAAAGCCTCTTGAGCTTAGATGTGGGAGAGTGAGTATTGTGGGTAGATGGAGTCGTGTGCGAGTGTTATATTGTGGGTATATGTAGATAATGAACATTGTGGGTAGAAGATAAAGTGTGAGTGTGTAATGCTGTGGGTAGATTGAGAAGTGTGGGAGTGTTGTACTGTGGGTATATGTAGGTAAATGAGTATTGTGGGTAGATAGTAGAGTGTATGTTGTAGTGAGGGTAGAGTGTCAAATGAGGAAGTGTTGCATTGTGTTGTAAACTATCTTTGTGACAGAGTGTTGTGGGTAGGCAGTTTAATGGTGGCCAGAGTGTGGAGCGGAGGTGGTACTGCTGTGGTTTGGTCAGTGTATGATCCGAATCCGATAATACTGTTAAGCTGAGGGTATGGTATAAGGGAGGACCATGGGCGTGTTGGTATTGACAGGTATATATATTATAGCTGGTGGTGTGTGGCGTGTAATGCAGTGTTACAAGGGGTGTCGACATAATGTGGTGTGGTGTCGATGTTGCATGAGTGAGGTGTGGCATAAATGTTAATGTGGCGTAGTATGGTGTTGATGTACTTTTTTTTGTTGGGGGGGGGGGGGGGGATGATCCGATAGCACGGTGAGGCTGAAGGCGTGGTATATGGAAGGACCATGGGCGTGGGTGTGGTGCTGACAGGTAAAACAAAAAAGCTGTCAGTGTGTGGAGTTTTATTTTGAAGTTTTGGGGTATAGGTGTGGTGTAGTGTCGGTGTGTTGTTAATGAGTGGGTGTGGTGGTACTTACAGGCATACAGTATAGTTATCGATGAATAGTGTGTGAGGTGTTGACATTCTGTAGTGTCGTATGGATGTGGTTTGGTGTCGATGTAATGTTTGTGATTAGGTAAGGTGAGGTGTGGTGTCGTTGTGATGTGTGTAGGTGTGGTGCTGACAGTTATGAAGTATAGCTGCCGTTCTTGTGTGAGGTCAAGTCAAGGTCAGGTGAAGGGGAGGGGAGTGGTAATGTTAACAAATGCCTAGATAAATGCATGTATATGTATATGCATGTACAGTATATGCAATGTATAATACATTGTGTGTTGCCGATATAAGTGTAGGCACTGGGAAATATAAGCATCGAAAAAATGACGGAAGGATAAATCCTTAACACCATGAACGGAAAACACTATTGATAACGTTTCACCTACAGAGTACCAAAAAAAAAAAAAAAAAAAAAAACAATGGAAAAGCTAGGCTATATGCAAAACGACTAACCTGAAGAAGGTATAAGCGAAACGTTGTCAAAGTGTTTTTCTTCACACGGAGCCTATTTCAGTGGTCTTCCTCACATGCAGCCTATATCTATGTACTGTCGGTATGGTGTACAGCTATATAAAAGGTGGATAATCTAGTGAGAACAAAAACAGGTGTATATATATATATATATATATCACGTGCATTTGTGTTTATTTCTCTAAATATATATATACACAATAAGTTACCAATATGTGCTGCTTGGTTACCCATAATAAACTATTGACAGTGATCATGTATGTTTTACAGCTTCTCGGTAATATTAAAAAGAACAATAAAACCCTTGCATCCCTCCCTGCACCACCGTATAAGTCTCGGTACACGGCAGCTCAAGTACAATTACCGTGTTAACCTTGGGATCTGTATATAGTTTGATGGACACGCCCAAATTACAACATTATCTCACATCTTCACTTTCCGGATTTGGGGGTAATCTTTACCAGTTTTGTTTATAAGGGTTTTATACATTCCTTAAAGAACAAAGTCAAGGTTACTTTGAGTTCTATAATTATATATGTATTCCAAATAATTATGTAAAGCGCGATGTAAAAATAATAATAATATACATATGTATCATTATAGTATGACTATACTAATGCATTGCTATACATGGGGATTTTTATCGGACACATTACTATTATATATTCCAACGTGAAATTAAATTATGAAATAAACTTTAACAATGAAAATACACTCGACAACTACAAGAAAGTCACAAAGTACTTCGCTTACATTAACAAAATGTTCAGGTATACACAAACAATAGCTACAGTCTGAAATAATGTTCAGGTATACACAAACAATAGCTACAGTCTGAAATAATGTTCAGGTATACACAAACAATAGCTACAGTCTGAAATAATGTTCAGGTATACACAAACAATAGCTACAGTCTGAAATAATGTTTAGGTATACACAAACAATAGCTACAGTCTGAAATAATGTTCAGGTATACACAAACAATAGCTACAGTCTGAAATAATGTTAGGTATACACAAACAATAGCTACAGTCTGAAATAATGTTCAGGTATACACAAACAATAGCTACAGTCTGAAATAATGTTCAGGTATACACAAACAATAGCTACAGTCTGAAATAATGTTTAGGTATACACAAACAATAGCTAGTCTGAAATAATGTTCAGGTATACACAAACAATAGCTACAGTCTGAAATAATGTTCAGGTATACACAAACAATAGCTACAGTCTGAAATAATGTTCAGGTATACACAAACAATAGCTACAGTCTGAAATAATGTTCAGGTATACACAAACAATAGCTACAGTCTGAAATAAATAAAGCTTTGCTATTCATAAACTATTACATGTGACAATATAAACTCAGGTTTAAAATACCATAAGATGGAGAGTAACGCTTTTCGCCTCGACTTATTAAGGTATGATAACAAATATTCAACATATATATTTTGCTTTAATTTAGTGCATTTTTACTATGTTGACAGTATAGCAAATAGTCCGTCTACCATGAGCCCCACCCCGTTCCTTATCTGATAACGTTATGTTTCCATCAAGTTATCTAAACGAGTCACACGGAATTGGAAAGCATCATGATACCAACATTTAAAACGTGTAAACAAACCTATGGATTTTCTTAAGTCAATATTAACGTTGTATTGTTTCAAAACGGTATTCCGGTAATAGTGAAATATTTCGTACGAAAATCGCCTGCAGTGACAAGACTTGTGGCATAATTTGTAGTGAGGAATTTTAACATGCTAATGTCAGTATATTAAAAAAAAATCTTCAACCACATAGACCGATTTTTGTTTACCTTAACTTATGTGTATTGTCTCAAATTTATCATCAAATAGTATACCAGCTATTATTGTATTGCTCTTAAACTACAGGTTGGAGTAGCCTACGGTTTCATCGACAGATTTAAAAAAAAATATTTCATAAATATGAAATATAAAAAAAAAAACATTTCAATACTAATGAGTAGCTATTACAATGTCTGACGATAAAAGGTACTGGTAGCCACCCATACCTGATGGTTAACTGTTACCGTGACGTCACTTGGATCGCCCTAATACAAGCAACAGATACGCCATCAAAGAAAACGTAAGAGGTCAGAGTAACTAAAGTAAATATATTATACTCCGTGTAACCTCTATGCAAATATTTACGCTGTCCTTTCCCTGACCTCTAAGTATTATATTGTCTATTTATTATATGTAGGTTAAGATGTGTACTCCCCTTGGTACTGATTAGTTGACATTTACAGACGAAATAGGAGGCTTACATCTTTTGATTGACAAAAATATAGAAATATAAATAAGCTCCCTGCTAACGGCCCGATTCTTGTAAAATGCAGGTTCTCTATCGCTTGCCATGGGTAAATTGCCAACCAAAATGGGGTGAAGGATCTTACAATAAGGCTACTAATGGATCTAAGGTGAATGAGTATTACACCCCAGTGCCATGCAGTAGCCTCCACCTTTTCGTGAGAGTCATGAACCATTAATATACTTCCTGGGAACAAATCGGGTTAAGCCGGCGTCACAGTAGCAGTTTTATCGGAGTCTGAGTCAAGGAAATTGGTGCAAGAATTGCTCACAAGGTGATACAAACATGAAACTTCCCGGAAATGTTCACAAGGACCTACTTTACAATTTCAGAGCAGGAGCCACCGAGATTTCTGTATTGCATAGCAACGGTTGCTAGGCAAAGCATTTTCCTTAGCAACCGGCAGCAACGATGCAGTTTCTGAACTACTATGAAGTGTTATGACTTTGTACTTTTATTTATTTTCCTATATTCACTCCTAAAATGGTTCAAAAGATGTATAAAAGCATATATATCTATATAATAGAGTGAATGTCAGCACACAACCAGGGCACACTGGTGACATCACTGCTGTGTAACTCAGCATGGGGTTCAGTGCCAGCTGATCTAGATATACTAGTACTTTAATAAGTACTAGTATATCTAGATCAGTGTCCCAAATGCTATCTAACAGCCCCAAATCGACTAGCTACTAAACTGTAGTTTGTAGTTGGTAGATGTAGTTAGATAGCCACGCCTGAATTGACAGGATGTGCCAGCGCGGGAGAGCCGAGCCAAGGGTAACGGGGCTTAAGAATTACCCGGAAGGTGTACAGATCGCACGGGACTTAAATAGCACTGGATGAACGATCGGGCTAGGTGTAGGGAAACTGAACCTAGTTGTATCCCATAAAGGAATGTGTGCAACAGATGTATTAGATAAAGGTGGTAAAAGGATAAACCCTCGGCCTTAATCATATTTTGTTTCCAGTTTCAGCAAGTTTGATATATTTGATCTGCGCACAGTGATAGTCAAGACATACTGAATATTCACAGAAATGGCCAGTGCCTCATCTTCATCTGTTCAAGCAACTGATTGGACTATCTGTGTTTTTTGTTAACTGGACACCAAAGAGTCTCTCATATCACAACTGACAGAGGCTATGAAACCATAGTAGACAACATCACACAGTTTAGTAACCTTGACTCAATGCCAATCAAAATCAATCTGGCACGACTTGACCATGGGAATGGTATTCAATTAACATTGAAAGAACAGAATGCAAAGTGGCACAAATCTTGTTATCAGAAGTTTTCACATACCAAACTGGAACGCGCAAAACGAAAGCACAAGTCTGAGGAAGATGGGACTGCTTCAAAACGAATTTTCACACATAGCACTAGCAGTGGTGGTGATACTGCCTCAAGTGGAACAGTTGGCAGCAATTGTCCCAAATGCTTCTTTTGTTCCCAGCAGCAAACAAAGGAGAACCTCCGCGAAGTCTGTACATTTCAACTAGATTTTCGTGTGAGGAAATGCGCACATGATCTACAAGATGAAAATCTTCTTGCAAAATTAAGTGCAGGAGACCTTATTGCCCAGGAGGCAAAGTATCATGCAAACTGCCTTACAAACCTGTACAATAGAGCACGTGCAAAGGTATCACAGGATCAGGATGCCTCAGATGACCAGACATGTAAAGGAATTGCTTTGGCTCAGCTGATTTCCTACATTGAGGAGAAGAGGCAAGATGAGGATGTGAAGGTGTTCAGACTTGCAGATCTTGTGAAGCTCTACACTGACAGGCTAAATCAACTTGGAGTGGATGTTACTGCACGAGTAAACAGTAAGCATCTGAAAGACCGCATTCTCATGCATCTCCCAAGGATGAAAGCTTACAAAGAAGGACGAGATGTGTTCATGGCTTGTGAAGAAGATGTTGGCTCTATTCTCCGAGAAGGATACCAGACTGATCGAGACGAGCAGAGTGTCATGATGACCCAAATTGCTGAAATGATCCGACAGGACATCTTCGCACACAAAATAACATTCTCTGGATCGTTTGGCCATAACAGCCAAGTGGAGTCTGTTCCACAGTCCCTTTTGTCACTGGTCAGCATGCTTATCAATGGTTCAAACATCACAGATCAAACATCCAACACAACTATCAGCCAACCAATACTATCCATTGCTCAGCTGTTGGTGTACAACAGCATCAAGAGACGCAGGGATTAGTTAGTGTAATGGAGGACATGGGGAGCCCATTTGAGGAGGAAGGGCAGGTCCTTCTCAGACTCCATACAAAGGACATCATGGATGAGCAGTCAGTCGAGTGTCTAACCACTCTCGCATCAAAGGGTCAGGAGCAGTATGCAACATTTGTGGAAGAGCGGCTCAGAACAAATACTAAGCCAATCACAGCAACAATTACCAGGAACAAGGTGGTACTGTTCAATGTCCAAGGCAAACGATCAAACAAATCAGGGGACAAAGTCAGTCTCCTCAAAAGTGAATCTTCGCTGTTTGCAAGTCTGTATGTTGCATGTCAGACAAGGAAAGGTGACTTGAACAATTTCTTCAATCATGAAAACCTCCCATTTCCTCCATCTCTGTCTGCCTATGGGCAGCTACGTCCAGGGAAGAAGTCTGATCTCATAGAATGTCTTGAAAAGAAAGTAGGGTCATCAAATGATGTGACACCAGAGACTGAAGTGCAAAATTAATCATGGATGGTGCGGCACTTGTTAACTTTCTTAGACCTGAGGGCTGCAAGACATTTGGAGACTATGCTGCCAAGGTCTTTCTTCCATACATAAACAATGCTCAAAGTCAGGCTCTGAGAGTGGATGTTGTCTGGGACCAGTACTTCGATAACAGCCTCAAGTCACAGACAAGAGAACAACGTGTCACTGGTCCTATTCAGCGCAGACGAGTTGGGGCGTCTAGCCCAACACCAAAGAACTGGCAGCAGTTCCTTCGCTTGGCCAACAACAAGACAGACCTGTTTACATTCCTGAACAAGGAACTGCTGGAAAATGCATCAGGAGACCAGACTCTCATTGTTACTGATGGTGCCAATGTGCTATGCTTACCTACACGAGACACCAGCAACATTGCTCCCTGCAACCATGAGGAGGCAGACTCGAGGATCATGGTGCATGTCAGTGATGCTGTTATGCAGGGCTTCCACAAGATCCTTGTTCGAACTGTGGACACTGACGTGGTAGTATTGGCAGTGGCAGTCGTACAGCAGCTGGCTCAGAGACAGCAGATAGAACTCTGGATTGCCTTTGGTTGTGGAAAGGACTTTAGGTACATCCCAGCTCATGAAATATGTGCTTCACTTGGCACAGAAAGATCCTTGGCACTGCCTGTGTTCCATGCTTATACAGGTTGTGATACCGTGTCCCATCTGGTCCAGGTGGGAAAGAAGACTGCATGGAAAGTGTGGGAGGCACATGATGAATTTACTGCGACATTCTATGAGCTGCACAATGCACCTGAACAAATTGGTGAAGCGACTGAGGCTTCTCTGGAGTACTTCACCATTCGACTCTATGACAGGACAGCAACTTCTCGTTCCATCAATGAAGTCAGAAAGAATCTGTTCATCCACAAAGGACGTCAGATATCATGTCTACCTCCAACCAAGGCTGCTCTACAGCAACACATGAAGAGGGCAGTACTACAAGGTGGGCACCACTGGGGCTGCACCACGGTGCCAGAACGACAGTTGCCCTCTCCAAGTGAGTGGGGATGGACTTGCCCAGAAAAGTGGAGGCCTCTGTGGTCTAACTTGCCCGAAGCCAGTGCAACCTGCCCAGAACTACTGAAGTGTTCTTGCCGAGGAGGATGCACAGACTGCAAATGTGTTGATGCGCATCTAAAATGCACAGCCTACTGCAAATGCAAAAGTGACTGTGACAACAGTGTCTGAAGCTTTAGGAGTGGCATTTTTATAGCCTGACTTGCCCTAAATTGGATTTTATGCCACATAATTCTTGTATATGATCTCCAAATGCAATGCTACATGTTTTTTAGAACAAGGAGTTGAGAAAAAACCATAGCACCTCACAGTTTTCCAGAAACTGCATTGTTGCTGCCGGTTGCTAAGGAAAATGATTTGCCTAGCAACCGTTGCTATGCAACACTGAAATCTCGGTGGCTCCTGCCCTGAAATTGTAAAATAGGTCTTTGTGAACTATTGTGGAAAGTTTTATGCTTGTATCACCTTGTGAGCAATTCTTGTCCTATTTAGTACCGATTGCCCTCACTGTGTTAATAATTCTTACATTACATAAAGCTTTACGAGCTTATGAGTGATAAGATTCAACATGCAATCATAACAGAGGAGAACATCCTCAATTAATAGACTTCATTTCAGTATATTTTTACTTCGATACATCCAATACTACATTATTTCGTGTGACACCGGCTTTAAATTTCCTCCAGGTCTCAACAGTCATTTATAGACCATTTATCTTTGGGTTTCAATAATGCTGTAGCTGTTCAACATGTTTCACTATTTATTTACGGCATGTATAGTGTTTTCTAATCCACTTGGTATGGTCTTTCTTAACCGTATTTCTGTGACTATCTTTTTATGCACTTTTATCATCTAAGAATAGGTATCGATGTTCTATGGCATTCGACGGCAATGTACCGCAAAGTGTGAACTTCTGTATTATGAGGAAAATTATGGCTGACATAATATAAATACTACCGTGCAAACAGCTAATGCGATATTGTATATGACATAACATTTCGTGACGGGTCGAGTGAAAAAATAAAGGGTATGGACAGAGCAATTAAAGTGTGCATAATAAAAAACCCAATTAAAGATATATTGATGGTAATAAACAAGGATATAAAGGTAAATCAAAAAAATTGCAATGTATCAAGGAATTGTTGTGCCAACAGTGATGTATGGGGCTGAGACATGGGCTCTGAAGGAAAAGGAGAGAAGAAAGCTGGATGTGATGGAGATGAGATGCTTGAGGAGTATGTGTGGAGTTACTCGTAAAGACAGATTGAGGAATGAAGAGATAATGTAGGAGAGTGGGGCAGCAGGAACATTTGTCGACCAGAGTGGACAGAAGGGTGCTGAGCTGGTATGGTCATGTTGAACGAATGGAAGATGAAAGACTTATAAAGAGAATATGTGAGTCAGATACAAGGGGAGATAGAAGAGCAGGAAGACCCCAATTGAGATGGAGAGACTGTGTAATACAAGCTCTGGATGATAGAGGAATGACTAAAGATCAGGCAAGGGAAGTGGTAATAAACAGGAATGAATGGAGAATGCTTGTGAATAGATCAGTAAACATGTGGTCATTTGGGGGAAGGGGTTGGGCGCAAGTTGGACTACAGTAGATAATAGTCCATCAGGCGCCTGGCCTTGGGAGACGATTTATATGAAGGGTGTGGTTGGCGGGCTTGTGGTTTCGCTCTGCTGCATGTCTGCCTGCCGAGATCGGAATCTCTCCGGGTGGTCGGGGGCCGGGGAAGTGCTGGAGGGACCTTGGTGATCCTGGTCTCTGGGTCTTCTCCTGGATGACCTAGATGTGTGTGAATTTGTATTTTGTTTTTGTGTGTTCATTGTTTTCTGTTGTGTTGTCCCTATTCTGGCTCTGTCTTGAGTCGCCCCCCCCCCCCACCCAAAAAAAAAAAAAGAGAACAATTGGAAAAGTGGGGATTGGGCCTGAGTATATAGATAGATAAATAGATAATCAATATACCCAGACATCTTGCATACCTTATATTTTGTACATTGTTGGAATTTGCGGCCAAATATCGGTATTTTGTAAAACATTAACAATTGTGATTATAATTTCCAAAGTTAAAATATTCTTATCCCTAACTAGATAATCCACAAGTTTATAAACACACGTTTTAAGATATTCCTTTCAAATTTAGGCCGGCAATTAGCAGATAATGGCTAATATAAACATTATCTGATACACAACAATACCTATACATTTAACTTTAAACACAACAATAGTTAGAATATAAATCAACTTGTTCTGCCCACATTATACCTTATAAATACACCCACATATCCACACTGGAAGCTGATTCTGTATGCTACACTCTGGGACATAAATTATTGCCTTAAGTTTTCCAAACATTCCCGAGGTGAATGAAATCTTGATTAATATAAGCACTATGTGAGGAGGAGCACTTTATTGACGTTTCGCAGATAGCTTCTTCAGATCACTGTGAGTGACTAGAAGAAGCTATCTGCGAAACGTTGTCAATAAAGTGTCAACATTTCAGTTATTTCAACTAATCAAATCTTATCATTAATACTTTGCTTGATATTTACATTTCGGAGGTTCGCTTTTGCTACTCGAGTGTTCATATTCGGCCAATATTGTGTTTTTGAGTGTAAACCCGGATTACAAAATAAAATCAAATAAAAAATCAAAAATCAAATAAAATGGTGACAATTTTGATGATATATCATGTAAATTCCAAAGAAAATCACAAATCTGACATTATAAACCAAGAAACAGTTAATAGGTGACTGAACACCATTGAAGAGCGTCAAGTTGAAGTTCTGGTTTGTGGTTTGAAAATTGGTGTAGCAGAGTGTTCGAAGGGGAGGAGCTCTACCCTGTGAAGATGGGCTCGTCTGGCAAATTTTGCAGTTCGACATCAAGTGCTCTCTTGAAGCTGTCTAACGAGCCACCCCTCTCGCAGCGGGAGTTTATTGAAGAGACGCGGTCCTCTGTGAGATAACCAACCCTCTCGCAGCGAGTCCAAAGCACCCCGATTTTTCATCATGGGGATATCGCATTCCTAGCCTCTCCAATCTCTGAACTTCATAACTATCGGGTTGTGTAGATTTGGTACTAAACCCTCTGCGATTTTCCATGTTCCCTTTTAGGCTCCAACAAGTACAGCTTTAGTGATATTAATCGATCCAAATAGTGTAACTGTTTTACTGAGTTTATATGTGAGGTGAAATTCCATTGTACTGTAGCCTACACTCTAAGTAATATATTTCACCTGCTTTATATGGACATGGGGATGTAATCCTCAAATTACATACGGTACTGTCTTATCTAACTTGTAGACGATCTATTTAATCCGGTTGTACTGTACCTACTGTACATGTCCATAGAGTTTATTATACTATTGCAGCATTCTCGGGACTTTGGGAGTTCTCTTTCCCTGCAGACGGTACGGGCCCCTCGGCTAGTTACCTCGGTGAATCTAGCCCAATAAAGCGGAATTGTTCTAATTTTCCTTCTCATTAGTGATTTTTAACCCTTTCTTTACCGGCAACGTTTTTTAATGTATATTCTAGTTATATTTAGACGATTTTGTGCAGCTTTCGAAGGATCTGTGGTAGTAAAAATGGTTCAGTGAGTTAGTTCCAAGCCTATTAACTGTTGGAGGCCCTTTTTAAACTGAATACAATCGTCTAATAGTAGCAAGAATAAAGTACAAAAGACGGTACAGAAGGAGTTAATCTTTTCTGACGCCTATCGTTACTTCAATCTTTAGACAATTTTAATAAGCTTAGGAAGGATATGTGAGTCGACAAGCATGTGTAACTACTATTGACACTTCTAAAGCTGCATACGATCGTATAATTTGAGCCAGAAGGAAATCAAACATTATCGTATACTGAGCGGGTTAATGCACACATCATCATACAACTATATAATGCTATTTTCATCATTATTTAAAATATGTGGATTTCACAAAAATATTGGTACAAACTAGTTTTCCATTATGTATAATATATTCATTAATTTTAGTAGCACATACAGTATATGCTTATATAATTGAGAATCATATCTAGACAGTATATCCAGGTTACTTACATAACTGCAATTTCACATTTTCACTGGTATTCCGCTTCCATTACCATACGTACCTGCAATCAAAATAGCATATCATTAGTATAAGTTAACTTATGTACCACTATGTATCTTACGTACTACCAGTAATACAGGTACAGCGATAAATAGCATATCATTAGTATAAGTTAACTTATGTACCACTATGTATCTTACGTACTACCAGTAATACAGGTACAGCGATAAATAGCATATCATTAGTATAAGTTAACTTATGTACCACTATGTATCTTACGTACTACCAGTAATACAGGTACAGTGATAATCAATAGTGCGCTGGAATTATTGAGTAGTAATATGAGTGAAATCTGGAGCAAGAGACATTAACTCGCCACTTCCACGACGTTGACCAAATGGAACTAGTCTCGGGCTATTAGAAACACAAGTGGATAGTCAACAAAGTCATAATAACTAAACAAAACGCACAGTTTATGGAGAAGATTATCGGCGAACTATTGCATTTAGTAGTACCTGTAATTATAAAAGCCAATAGTAAAACTCAATTTATTATTATTGATGTTACGCAACTGCAATATTATACATACAATGTGTCCAAAAAGTATGCTTAAAAAGTGGTGTAAATGAGCAATATACCTCGTGTTACTTCTTGAAGGTTGGCAGGCATATATACAGGTATATCAGTTATTAATGTGCAATGTGTCATACTATTTTACTCGGAAAGTGTAAAGATGCTTATTTGTATTAAATAATTGTACATTAAAACTCAAGTCCTTGACTCGTAATCGGATCACAGTTGCCTCTCTATCAATACTAGGTCAGTATAAGTTAGCCGAAGGGAAAAGTTATAACTAATGATAGCCATAGAGAATGTAACTATATATACTTACCTCCGCCCCTCAGTCTAACAAATCTATAATGATCCTAAACTACTTCCAGCTGCCTCTTACTTTCCCTCTCACTTCCGGGTTTCCTTCCGCCCACCCATAACAACTTACCCAACATATTATTAACCTTTTCAGTTAAACAACTACAATAGTATTTTCTATCTATCTATCTATTGCCTGACGCCGTGATCCCCGAAGGGGTGGCCACGAACGAACCGCCCCCATGCACCTCTGTCCCCAGTCAGTCGACGCCCCTCCCCCCAACCAGCACCGCCTTCGTTCATGTACTTCCTCACTCCATCCTTCCACCTCATATTCGGTCTACCTCTCCCCCTCTGTCCCTCCACCTCGCTCTCGTACACCCTCTTAGTCATTCTCTCGCTTTCCATACGTTCCATATGGCCGAACCATCTCAAGTTGTTCCTTTTCACACTTTCCAGCACATCTACCTCCACACCACACCTCCTTCTTACTTCCTCATTAGTCTGTCTATCCCTCCATGTAACTCCGCACGCACTCCTTAAGTAATTCATTTCCACTGCTCTCACTCTTGGTCTGAGTCTCTCAACCAACGTCCATGCTTCGCTTCCGTAAGTCAGTGTCGGGATTACCACACTGTCATGCAAGGACTTCTTCACTTCCATACTGACCACCCTATTTCTTGTTACTGCTTTTAGCGTTCCTACAACCCTCTTCCCCTGTTGTACCCTCTCCCGCACCTCTTCATCCATAGTCCCATCTTTACTCAACACACTGCCCAGATACTTAAAAGAGTTGACGATCTCCATAGCCTGACCGTTCAGCTTCACCTCACACTCTGTGACTTCACCCCTTTCGAAGACCATAACCTTGCTCTTCCCCGTATTTACCTTCAAATTCCGTTTTTCGCACACTGTTCCAAACTCATTTACCAGACCCTGCAACTCCCATTCATTATCACTCATCAGAACTGTATCATCCGCAAACAGCAGTATAGGTAGCTTCCACTCAATTCCCTCCCTTTTCAGCGATACACCAACATCCACTGCTCTTGATAGTATTTCTTTCATAACTCCATCCATATATACAGTAAACAACCACGGGGACATCACACACCCCTGTTTCAAACCAACATTCAGGTCAAAGAACTCGCTCTGCTCACTCTCCATACGTACTGCCGCCTTTGCACCCTCATACATGCTCTTCACTGCTTTCAGCAACTTGCCCTCTACTCCGTATATTTTAAGTACTTTCCACAAACCTTCTCTATCCACTCTGTCATAGGCCTTCTCCATGTCCATAAAGGCAACATACACCTTTTGTTTCTTCTCCAGATACTTCTCCACAACACAATTCAGGGTAAAAATCTGATCTACACATCCTCTTCCCTTCCTAAAACCTCCCTGCTCGTCGCCTATCCATTTCTCCGTTCTCACTCTCACTCTCTCAATCACTACCCTACTGTATACCTTCCCTACTACGCTTAGAAGACATATTCCTCGGTGGTTACCACACACTCCTCTTTCCCCTTTGCCCTTATATAGGGGGACTATTATGCCAGTCTTCCAGTCATCGGGTGCACTCCCCTTCTCCCATGCTAGTTTGCACATTTTCCATACCCATTCTATCACTATCTCACCACCATACCTCAACATTTCCCCACACACTCCATCTGTTCCTGGTGCTTTCCCCAACTTCACTCTTTTCATGGCTTCCCACACTTCTGACCTCCTGATCCCCACCTCCTCCTCCACTACTCTTCTTCTCCCTCCCATACCATATCCAGCTATGTTTGCTGGCTCTTCATTCCTTTCATTTAGCAACTCACTGAAGTACTCCCTCCATCTTTCGACTCTCTCTTGCTTCTCGGCTAGCATTCTCCCATTCTTATCTTTCACACCCTTACTGTTTCCCTTGCTACCTTCCCTAACTTTCTTGACTTCTTTCCAGAACAGTTTCTTACTCTCCCTCCATTTTACACTCAGATTCCTTCCAAATTCCTCATCTACTCTTCTCTTACTTTCCTTCACTACTCTCTTCACCACCCTCTTACTCTCCACGTACCTCGCTCGTTTCTGTCTCTCGGAATCTTCATTCCCTCTACTACCCAACCACTCTCTATATGCTTTCTTCTTTTCTTCCACAGATATTCTTACCTCTTCTGTCCACCATGCTGTACCTTTCACTCCCCTCCCTCTTCTCCTCACTCCACACACCTCCTCACATGCTGCACAGATCTCATCCTTAAACACCTTGCTCATCTCCTCCACTTCCTCCATAACTTCCAGGTCGAACCCACCTAGTCGTCTTTCCACTGCTCTCCTGTACTCCTCCCTGATTTCCTCCTCCTGCAACCTCTCCACCCTCCTCACCATTCCACCCTCCTCTCGCCTCCCTCCCGCTCTCCTCACCCACTTCTTTTGTATCCTAACCTTAGCTACCACTACATAATGATCAGACAGACCCCCTCCAATACCCCTATACACCCTAGCATCCATCACAGATTTCTTCATTCGTTCATCCACACATACATAATCAATCAATGACTTTCGTTCCACCACTGTCTTATCCTTCATCGTCAACATCCGTTTCCACGTGTACCTGTGGATCATTCTGTGTCGGAAGAAGGTGTTGGCTATCCACAGCCTCCTCCCCACACATACGTCCACAAGTGCACTACCATTCCCATTCACCTCTGATGGTACCCCCCACCCTCCCACCACTCCCTCAACTTTCCTATCACCCACCTTACCATTCATATCCCCAATCAGAAATATTCTTTCGTTCTTGTCAAACTTCTCCAGGCACGCCTCCACATTCATCCAGAACTCCTCTTTCTTTCTTTCAAGTATATCCTCTGTCGGGGCATACACGCATACAATCACCCACGTTTGTATTCCTACTTTCATTCTCACCCACACAATCCTTGAACCCACAGACCCATACTCTCTTACACATTCCTTCCATTTGCTACTTACAAACAAACATGCACCTTCTCTCGCTGTTCCTTCACTCACTCCAGCACACACACCCATTCCACACTCCCACTCTCTCACATCTGAACCTTTCCATTTGGTCTCTGTCATTCCACATACATCCAGCCTGGCATTCACTAACACTTCCAGAACCTCTCTCTCTTTTGTGCCATCATTCATGCCACTAACATTCCACGTAGCCATTCTCAGAATGTCCGAAGGCATGTCCTTAGTCGGTCGTGGTTCGTCAACGTTGGTTCCGTCCGCATCCGAGGCTGTTCGTTCGTTTTTCCTTGCTTCGATATTTTTTCCGGGTGGGGGTCGCAAGCCCACCGACCCAACCTCTTTAGTCGCCTCTTACGACACGCAGAAGGCACGTGGGGCATATTCTATTCCCTAACCCCCAGGGGAATAGTATTTTACTTACCCAAAATCGATTTTAGCTAACTTGTGAATAACCTCTTGGGGACAAAAGGTCAATGGAGAAAGCATCTAACCTGTTTATTCCTAGAGGTTGCTTCTAAGCTGTATAAAATCGTCTGGGGTTGGCTAGAATACAATAAACAAGAGATAATTTGATTGTAGAGCTTAATGGTTCAGCAAGGTTGTAGTATTTAGTAGGAGGCAGTTACGTCTTGCTGATATAATTTCGTACAACCTATTATATAATAGGTTATACGGTATAATAGCCTGCCATGTAGGAAAACATAAATTATAACTCAAATGATATTGCCTGAAAAGCCTACTGGCTTATGCAAAGGCTTGTCTGTACAATTATATTTTATTACCTGTTTGGTGTTCCCTTTTTTCTCTTAAATACGCTTTGGCAAAAACAAAGTGTTTCAAGTGTATTAATTACATATATCTTGTACCGGTAGTATAAAAACGAACCCAATTACGACACTGATAACAGAACACTGTATCCCACGATACAAGAAGCTTACAACGTATACAATTATAATCCCAACGCACACACAGAAAACACAGCACCTTACACCTCAACAACTCTACGCTATAAACAACCCTGACACCACCACACGTAAAAAACAAAGCCACATCATGAGTCCCTGACCACACCCCAGCACCCTGATAACACCATAACTCCCTGAAAACACAACAACAACAACAACAACAACCAGACATCATAGCACCTTGAACCTTAAGAACTCTACACTATAACAACCCTGACACCACCATCATAACCAGACAAGACCAATATTATTGGTCTTGAACCAGACAACACAAATAGCACCCAAACAACATATGAAAACCCAACTACACCACTACACACCGACTCCATAATAACCTGACTACATCATAACAACCTGACACCAACCTAACAACACCATATCCTGAAAACATCACAACACTGACACCACTATAGCAACGACCCTAAACAACACCACCATACCCTGACAACATTATAGGTTTGACTCCTGCAAGGAGATAAAGAAAACCTAATATTTAGTAGTGGCCCCGTAATCATTGACGATTATGCCTATTACATAAGGCACCCTCTTCAAACACTCATCCGCCGTAGTTTGAATCTACCGCGCAGAGCATAAAAAAATGAGGAGCCTTCATCATGAGTGCACGCAACCTCACTCATGGTTCAGTCATTATGAAATGGGGTTCTCACTACGAAAACACTTCGTAACAAATAAAAAACAAAAAGGAAATAAGAATAACTATTCATAAGCTTTCCATATAATCGTGGATGTACTTGTGTGGATTTTTGACCAGACACTGACTCAGGCGTCATTCTTCCTTCACTGACATATCAAGTAAACCAAAATCCTTAATACATCAACGAATGGGAAGGGGATGGTCGGGAGGGCCCCAGTCGTCAATGATTACGGGGCCACTACTAAATATTAGGTTTTCTTTATCTCCTTGCAGGAGTCAAACCTATAATTTATTAGTGGCCCCTCCATCATTGACGATTATGCCTGATATCTAAGACTGGACGGGGACATTCGTAATCATATCATAACTCTAGCAAAAGCAGATAATCAAACAACCAGATAGTATTCTTACTTCGAAAAGATATATTTTTTTTGGCGCAGCACATATATACAAAAAGGGGTACAAGCTGGAGCGTGCTTCAAAGAAGCCTGCTTGATAAAAAAAGGGTTAACTCTGAGATTCTGAGTACAGATCTGCCAGTTAAAAAGGCACCCCACTTAAATTAAGTGGTGAAAAAATAAAACTTATAAGTTTACATGTGCACATATAAACCCCATAAAACTAGTGGATATATCTTGCAAAATATATCCAATGCTTAAAATTAGATTGCTTCACAGCCCAAAAACTACTTACACCAACACTGTTGTTTGTACTACAATTGTACTAGCACAATTTCCTGTAATGAATAGTACAGAGAAATTTACATATCACAACACCCATAAACAGTATCACAGCTCACATACTCCGGCGGGGTCTAGGGTGTCCTATGTTACACTGACTGCACCCCCCCCCCCTTTTCTTGAAATTAAACAATAAGTGACTTAGGGGCCACCTAGACCCTCTGCCTTAAAGCTATACATGGCAAGGAAGGTTTGTCTAGAGCTACTGAAAGGTATCGAGTCAAAAACGTATGATTAGAGGCCCACAACTGTTTGGACGTAATATCTTCAACAGATTTTTTTTTAAGGAAACGTAAAAGAGGCTGCCCACTTGCGTAAATCGTGGGCCCTACCCACAACGCCAGGATTACTCTCTTTAATGACCTCGACCAAGAGAGAAGCCAGTTTACGTTTCATCAAGCATTTACCCGTACTTGCTACCCATAAAGCACCCTGGTGATTTAGAGGTGCCACTCTCAAATATTTGGTTAGAGCTTGCACTGGACATAAATTATGGTGCACCTTTCCCCTTTTCAACGCCGGCACCGTGAACTCTGAAAACACGTGTTCACTGTGCTCATTCTTGGCTATGAACCCTGGGGAAGGTGCAATGTGAATACACTCATTAAGCCTACCAAACCTGAGGCAATTAGGTGTGTTGCTCATCGCCGCCAGCTCAGATACTCTGTTCCCGGTAGCCAAAGCCATAAGGAATACTGCCTTTTTTAAAAGTAATGTAAAATCTGCAGTATGTTGGTACAGACGGGAATGAAGTAACGACAATGCTTTGTCCAGAGACCAGGTAGGCATGAGCTGACGGGGAGGTGGGCGGAGTTTAAAACATGCCCTCATAAAACCTGTTTCCTCCGCGACTGGTATGGTGAGACCGGTAAGGTCCAAAAATGGCATCCTAATCGCTGTTAAGTGATTTTTTAACGTTACTACAGATAAACGTTTCTGCTCGAACAGATAATGTAAGTAATTAAAAACCAAAGCCACCAAGGGCATAGTTTGTTCTGTTCTAAGAATCCAAGAAGTAAAGGCTTGCCAATGCGATTGATACTGTCGCTTTGTAGACTGGGTATATTGATTCATGAATTTATTGGTCACGTCTCTACCATATGGTGCTAGCCACTTGGCCTCCTGAATGTCCATAATGCAAAAGTCAGCGAGGTCTCTAGGTTGCCAATTGTGTCTAAGTGGAAAAACCCGACCGGGAGTGACACCGGGTGCGGGCACCACGTTTTCAATTGCTGGTACCACAACTGCGCCGGCCACAGGGGCGCGATTAGCGAGACTACGCCCCGATAATCCTGTAGTTTGTTTACTACGTGGCACATTAGAGACGCGTCTGGCGGCGGAAACAGATAAATGGAACTCCACCTGTTCCAGTCTGTCACCAGTGTGTCTGGCCCGCCCGCCGACGTTATCGTCCGGCGGGTGAGGTACAGTGGGAGTTTGTGAGTCTCCTCTGACGCAAACAAATCCACTTGTGGATGGTAAGGCTCCGCAATCATTTGGTCGAAAATGGTTTGCTTGAGCGCCCATTCTACTGTTGTGCTCTGTCTCCGAGACAGAGCGTCTGCCCAGACGTTTGCTACGCCTGGGAGATAAGATGCGTGAAGATGAATGTTCAGCCTGTTGGCTAGAATAAAAATCTTTTCTGACACGTTTAGCAACTTCCGAGATCTCGTTGACCCTTGTTTCTGAATACAGTGAACTGCATTCAGATTGTCCATTCTGAAGGCCACCGACTTGCCCCGTAAAGTAGAGCCGTGAGCCTGAAGGAAATATAAGGGGACTAGTAATTCTTTGACAGTGATGTGGGAGATTTCTAAATGGGACCAAAGCCCTTGACCCTGGTGCCCTTGGTTTGACTGAAAGCCCCAACCTATCGTTCCTGACGCATCCGTGTCTACCCATACCGTCGGTAGAGGAGAAGTCCATGCCATTACTGAGTGTAACGTTTCCCTCTTCGCCCAGACCGCTAGTAAGTTGTGGATTAATTTTGGTATGGGCCATAATTTTTCCGCCGGCAAAAGTGGAAAACATTTGTTGCCCTCCAATATTAATAGTTTTACTTTCAACCGGCCCAACTTTACAGTTAGTTGAATCCAGTTGAGAGAGCCGACCAGAGACTCCCAGATTCTCCGTGTCGTAGTCAGACTGTGAAGAAACAGGAACAATTTCCTGCGAAATCTGTTTCGATTGTCCACACTCTGACTCAGAGTGAGAGTAGCTGTGTCCCAAACCAGCCCTATCCACTGAACTACTCGTGAGGGAAGAAGGTTTGACTTTACCAGGTTTACCTTGAACCCTAGAGATTTGACATATTTTAATGTTATGTTGACATGATTTATGCATACTTGTTCCGTCTCTGCCACCACTAGCCAGTCGTCTCGATACCACAAAATCCTGGTCCGTTGCTCTAACAAGGACATCAGGGCTTGCCGGACTAATTTTTTGAATAAGCGAGGTGCTAGGTTCAATCCAAACGGCATCCTCTGAAAGACATAAGTCTGATGCTTTATGCGTAAGGCCAGAAACCGTTGAAATCTTTTGTTTACCGAGACGTGCCAATACGCGTCTGTCAGGTCTAAAGAACACATCCATCCTCCCGGCGGAAGTGTTAGCCTGATTTGGTTCACTGTCAGCATCCTGAATGACACGTTGTGAATATGGAGGTTCAGATAAGACAGGTCTACGACTGGTCTCATCTGAACACTGTCCCTTTTGGGCACTAGAAATAGTTTGGATGTAAAGACTGGGTAATTTTGAGGAACCGGGATGATGACATTCTTGGCGATCATTTCTCGGATCAGTGACTCCACCTCTAATGAAACTAAATTTGCGTTTGTCGGCTGACGTAAACGAGGTCGCCGGAGCCACTGCCAGGTGATGCCCTTGCGTGCCACCATCCTCGCCCAAGTATTTACTGGCCATGCACGGTGACACGTCCAGAACGACCCAGTTAGCAGACAAGGGTTCGCCGGCTGTACTACCCCCTGATCCACCCGCCGTGAGACCGGCCCTGGGAGTGAGAGAGACTTTAGTTTTTTGATGGTGGTGGTGGTGGTGGTGGTGGTGGTGGATGCTTAGCCGACTGGCCGGCGTTGGCAGAAGACGGGCCCTGGCCCGGTCTGTTATAGTTTCATCCTTTATGACCTGCAAACTTACCTTGTTTATACCTGTACTGACCTTGGGGGGAAGAGGACTTAGGTATATGAAAGGGCTTTGACCCACCCGGCTGAGCTTTTGCGACTGGCTTGGGTTTGGGAAAGTTAAAAGCAGGTTTCTTAGAAGTAGTGGGACTGTGCTTAAAGGCCTGAGCCATGTTGAAAACAGTTCTCCACACATCAGGGGACATTAAAGAGGGAGTTAGCACCGGCGACATGACCACCTGGTTCGCAATTCTATCAGGAAGTTTCCTCACCAGGGACATCCTAAGATCCTGTCTCGCCCGCACCGCCTCGAGCAAGGCTGTACGGATATCCCCCAACGACTGAATAAAAGTCTGAAGGAGTAACCGTCGAGATAGTTCAATTGATCTTCTGACATCCACGTCCGCGATTGCCTGAGTAGATCTTAGCATAGACTTCGCCACCTGGTGCGTAACAATGTATTGGGAAAAAAGTCTATACGCCTTCCCCCGTAGCCTAAACTCCCGGTCTAGGTGAGCTGGGGAAGGTGTAGTGAAAGGATCTTTAAGTTCGCATAGATTGATTTTGGGGGCAGCTAAAAAGGCAAACAAAGCAGATGGAACTCCGCCGGCCGAGAAGACTGGCAGAGAGAACCAAGAATGGCTGTCCTGACGAATCTGGTGCGAAGATTTTGAGGTGAAGGTGGTCGCAAAGTTCTGAGCCTCTACCTCCCATTCCACCCAAGGTCCTGGACCCAACTGCCCCACCTTCAACACTGGATTAGCGGCTGTGTCTGTGACCGTTTGTAAATCTAATTCTGGAGTGAGAGCTGACAGTGCTTTTATATCATTAAAACCGTCATGCTTGGTCCAGTCAGAAAACAGTTTTGAAGCTGATGCAGGGGGCAGTGCAGGCGTAGCTGTATACACAAAATAGTCATGGTGATAATGGTTAGGAATGGCCTTAATATTAACATCAAGTACATTACCCGCAATATCTAAAGCTCGTAACTTTCTAGATTTATTTCCTTGGATTACCCACTCTCGTGGCACTGGAAGTTCCCCTGACAAAGTGGGCTGTGCTACTTCTGGCTTAGTTGGGATCATTTGTACCCATGAATCATCTGGACCGTATAAAAGGGGCATAGCTACCTTTCTTAACGGTGCTTTATCTAAAGGGGGAAGATTCACATCTGCTACCACCCTTACACTAGAGGTAGTCAGTGCCGCCGAAGCAGGCCTAGTGACCATAGTAGGTGATACAGAAGGAGGGTGCAGAATCTTAGTTAAAGCAATGGAAGCAATCAGATGCCGAACACTTGAACTTGTCATGGAAGCTCCCAGGTCCACTGTAGGAGTCTCCGGCTGTTGGCCAAAATATTTCGTTAGAACAGTAGCTAATAACCCATCTATTTCCTCCGCCGTGACAAATTTAGCAGATGAAGAACTAAGAGGTGAATCATTCCTATCCTGTGAGTCGTCTAGAACTGAACCCGACTCCTGCACCTCCATGTCAGAGATTATAGACACCTCATCCTTGTCATCTGGCCCATCATGAGAGGATTCCGCCGAAGCCGGAATCCCGTCGTGTTGCCATGTTAAGTCTGGAATGGATGATGGGATCGCAGCGTCCCGGTGGACGTCCGCCATTACCTGTGGTTCCTGAACCAGACATGGGCCTTCATTCCCTGGTTGGGAATACCGCCATACACCCAGGCCTTGGCCCGAACTCCCTTGGGAGTCAGTTACCCCATCACCCACTGAGCCCCCACTAGACTCTTCTAGAGGGCGATCACTGCCCACAGAACTTTCTAATTCTAAGTTTATAATATCCATTGGTAACCTGTCCGCCGGTAACACCCGCACCACAGTCTCTGACTCCACTCCCGCCCCATCAGATTGGACACTAGATAAGTCGGGAGTAGAGGCAGAAAGTGAGGCACGAGGCTCCGGCGAACGCCGGGAGGCCTTTCGTTCCTGAGAATCTTTCCTGGAAGATTTGTGGCTTCGGTGTGACTTAGATCTATCACTAGAACTGCTCTTGGACTTCTCAGATCTATCACTAGAACTGCTCTTGGACTTTTCCTCTTTGCTCTTCTTTCTCGCTGGTGAAGAAGAGTGACTAGATGGCTGCTGTCTGAGGGGCGACCTGGACCGGGACCGCGCCCGTGACGTGGAGGCTGTCACCGGGGGCGTAGGTTCACGAGGTCTCTTAGATGTGCCAGGGGCCAGAGTAAGTGCTGTACCCTGCCCAGTCTCTGCCGACTTTCGTACAATTACTCTAGAGGTACGTTTAATAGGGGGGTGCTCAATAAGTAATTTATCCCAAAGAATTACGTTATCACATTGAAGCGCTTTATGAGCCACTGTGGTAGCATAAGTGGACAACAGTTGCCTGACCTCCCGCAAAGCGACCTCCGCGGGTCTATCATTGTCTCGCAATACTTTAATACTCAATTGAGTACAGAAGGTACAGTTCCCAGTCACCCACAAACCCCTTGAGCGATCCAAACATTTAACGCATCTAATGCAAAGAGTGTGTGCAAAGAGAGGGATACCTGAACAGGAGGGTGTAACACACAAAGCAAAAACAGGGTCTAGGGTAGCCATGACAGAGACTGGTGGAAAACGAACCCACCCCCGGGTTTACTCCAGGTTCTCTATAGACCCGCCGGAACTCTGCCCTGGAAAAAAGAAAATTTCCAGGAATTAATGCTCATAAGGCCACACCAACATGTTCGAACACAAGTGTTAAATAACCCGCCGGGTAACGAGACGCAATACACAACTATTACGGCTCGCTACGCGGGAGGTTCATAAGTAAAGATTTTCAGAATATCTTAACCTGTCCAAAAGATTTATGAATATCCTCTGACATGATATAAAGACCAGCATGGCTTTTTATAAATGATGCAGTCTTCCCAGTGGTGTTTGTTAAGTTTTACTGGAAAACCCATAAAAAGACGCCGGCCCCCGTATTATCTCGCAGATAAAAAAACTGGGAAGCCTGTCTTAAATGCTAGATCTGGCTTCTCCCGAAGCGTCCTAGATTGCCGGATGTTGAATGGCGGCGATACTTAAACGCATCCCTCAATTGTCTGGTCAACTACACTGAATTGCAAATCCGTTAATCCCACCCTCCCAAGATGCAACCGCCGGGTGTGAATTTAAGTTTTTATAACGTTACCCAATTATTCCTATCCCCACTTCTTTGCAAAAGATCGCCGGGGAGGAAAGACCAAACAACAAACAGCCTAGTTTTACTGGCTTTGCAAAACCGGGAAAAACTATACCGGTACTCAACAAGTGTCCGCATGAACACTTAGTTAAATGGGTAAAGCCATCCTACCGGGAAACACAGTAAGCCTGAACACAGGCTCCACCACAGAGACGCAGTCCTGGAGAGCCTCAAGCCACCACTCGCCGGAGGAAACAAGCCTTTTTTAACCACGCGTGATTAAAAACTCGGCAACCAGCCGGGTTTTCACGGTGTAACCGAGAAAACCCGCCGGAAAAGGCAACCCACCCCGCTCAGATTCAATCTGAACGCACCAAATAGACCGTGGAATTTGCCAAAGCACAACTAACCCAGGACACACAAATAGTCCGTGGAAATAGCCAATACACAACTAATCCGGGACACACACATAGTCCGTGGAATTAGCCAATACACAACTAAACCAGGACACACATGATACAGTAGTACATATTTATAACCTAAATCAATAACACTTGTACATGTGGCAAAGCTACGAGAGGCTGGCTAGGCCTAAGCAGACGGAAATAAAATGTAATCCTGTCGTAATATAAACAAAAAGCACTGAATTTTATCACAACAGGAACCACCGTCAACACACCACTGTAGCATAAACTTCCCGGCAAAGGGAAGAACTGACTCGGGACCCAGAAAAAACTTCACTAAGTGAAGAAAAATATGCTGGGAACGTCAGAGAAGAAAAAGCTACCTCATCAGAAAGATAAGAAGAAGCTTAATAACGCGTAGTGAAAGCCACCTACATCACAAAGCTAGCTAACCGCGAAAACGTTTCACGCGTCCACCACGGGACTACGAGGGTACACCCGAAATAGATGTCCCAAACACACGATCCAAAATACACTGCACTGCGGGCAACCCGCCCAGGACACCCCTGCTACGCATATCCTAACCTTACTCGATACATCCCGGAGTAAACAAATGAGAAAAAACTCACTAGGGACGCAGCAAATGCGGAACCAGCGGAGCGTGGGGAGGCACGTCCGGGTAGGTTGAGGGCAGAGCAGAGAAGGAAGAATGACGCCTGAGTCAGCGTCTGGGCAAAAATCCACACAAGTACATCCACGATTATATGGAAAGCTTATGAATAGTTATTCTTATTTTCTTTTTGTTTTTTATTTGTTACAAAGTTTTTTCGTAGTGAGAACCCAATTTCATAATGACTGAACCATGAGTGAGGTTGCGTGCGCTCATGATGAAGGCTCCTCAATTGTTTATGCTCTGCGCGGTAGATTCAAACTACGGCGGATGAGTATTTGAAGAGGGTACCTTATGTAATAGGCATAATCGTCAATGATGGAGGGGCCACTAATAAATAACAACCTGACAACACCAAATATATAGTATGAAAACATACGGCCAGGACACAATGAGGCACGTAATATAGAAGATTTTTTTTTTCTAATGCAAATGAGGTGAGACAACTCGTACATATCACAACACCAATAACAGACAATATTGCCGAACCTAACCTGTAATTATTCCATTCTTAACATTCTCACAACACGATGAAATGAGATTAGTTTACGCTAATACTATCACCTTTAAGAGCATTTGAAAGAGCGAAGCAATCCGCGAAGTAAAACAGGATTTTAATTTCTAGATGTTTAAGTCCATTTGTCCAATTTCATATCATTATAACTGCAAGACAGCTAGAAAGTTAAAACCGTCAAAGTGTTTGGTATGGGAATATAATAAGGCAATTAATTTAGAACTTGGTTGTAAAACATATATCTTGCCAGCAGGGGTCAGGGCAGGAGTCAAGAGAGTCCTTCCAGCTGTCGACCGAAGACACATAGAAAACTGACAATCCTAGATCAAAGCGAGGCACACACTTCTATAATGATTAATAAAGAGTCTAGTCACTTCCGGTATATTTCTATTACACACCACCATATTGTACACCACATCAAAACACCCTACTATCACCACACTCACAACACTATCACATAATAATAAACACCCTCTAACACTACTACAACACACTGAAAACTACACCCTACCAACAAAATAACATCCCTAACTAAAAAACAAGTCTAACAATACCGTACCCAGACTACACCACACAACACTCAATTTATAATTATGTATATATTGTATGTGTTATTTTGTAATTTGATGGCAATAAACTACATAAACCTGTAAAAACACCCTAGCAATAGAATACCAAATCCTAACTCAAAACTAGTTTAACAACATAATAATTACCCTGACAACACCAACACAGCACTCGGGCAACACCATACCATCCAAAATTGAAACAAGTCTACCAACATAATACCCTGACTACACCAATAGAACAGTCTGGCAGCAACAACACCAACAACAACAACACGGTCAGGAACCAAGAGCGTCCTTCCTGTTGTCGACCTAATAGACAAAGAGGAGACACAGACAATCACAGAGAGAAAGGTGGTGGGGCACAGACTCCATTAATGGTTAATGGATATCCCAACCACTACCTCTATGTCTTTATTATACAATACCCTAATAGTATTTTTAACATTGACTTTAACACCAATAACCCCCCAAATGAAATTAATGACAGCATGAGATTCTCCCAGGATTCAAACCTAGGACACTACATACAGAACTTAAACGCGCTAACCATTACACCATCAAGACAGTTAAAGGTAGGCTATAGTCCATAACCATGATTAATAAACAGTTATCAAATAGCCTACTAGATGTCAATCTACTAATTTAGACTACTGGACTCGACTGCACTATGAATAGCCTAATGCTTATGCGAAAGGAAAAAACATTTTATGGGGCATAGATCTCAAAGGACCGACCTCGTATGATAACAACACTCACACACCTTAATAACACAACAGGTTTCCATCACAACATATTAACGTTTTCATAGAATCCTAATATACCCTCTAACAGTACAACATCATCCCCTACTGTACCGGCGATGTGTTAATTATATTCTCGCTATATTTAGACGATTATGTGCAGTTCAAGAAGGATATGTGGTTGCAAAAAGGGTTAAGTGAGATAGTTCGAAACTTGTTCATTGTTTGAGTTTTTTTTTTCTTTAGCTGAATACAATCGTCTAATAGTAGTCAGAATAAAGTTGAATGGACGTTGCCGGTACTGAATGGGTTAACAATACTGTACCCGAACCCCCTCAATATAGCATCAGGCAGGGTTGGAAAAAAATCAGATTTTTTTAATAAAATTCAAAATCATTGATTTTGTTTTATTAAAATCGGATTTATTTGATTAAAATCGGATTTAAATGATTAAAATCAATTTTTTCGATTTGTTTTACACAAACTTCCATTCTACGCAAAACATGTATAATATTGTAAGTATATACATTCCTACATCTTAAAGGCTATTACTTTGACTATATTATGTCAGAAAAACAATTAAATCAAAGTAATTTAACCCTTACCGAACAGCCATTTAAACCTTCCCGCCAATGCTGAATCTGGACGAATCGTCGAATTCTCAGGATTTTGGCGCGCTTATAAATACTGTACGCCAAAAAAAGGCCTAACCTAGGTTATATATATCTATCCAGAGGCAGTACTCGTTACCTTGCTATGAGTGAAGACTAGAAGAGGTTCAGTTTTTATTGTGAAAATGAGTAGGTCAGTTTTGGCCACTGCGAGACAAGAACCGTGTAAATTCCCAAGTTTCGCCATTTAAAGATACTCATATCTCTGCAAATAAATAGCTTACCCAAGGTTATGTACATACCAGAGGCAGTACTCGGCGTTATCTTGCGATGGGTGAAGATTAGAACACTGTGCATTAAGCGGTTATTGTGTGAGGTGGGAAATAAAACTGGCTGTTTTGTGATGCTACTGAGAACTGTTCGAATGCGACGATGCAGTATCGGCAGCCACGGCTACGGTCTATTTACATTCGTTTAACAATTAATTATTGATTATGTATTCTGTATTAATATTTATTATTAATTACTGATTTATTTCACCATTGTAAGCATTCCTATTTCACTGTCGACTGCTTTCATCCATCGTTTGAGAATCAGGAAATCAATAGAAGCTTTCGTTAGGCCTGCACGCAAGCGGGAGTCACCTGACTGACTGGCTATGTGTTTTTGTTCTTGTTGGTTATACGGACCATCCGCTAAGACAACAAAACTTTCTCAAGTGTGGTTTAAGTGGTCTTAAGCCATGAAATAATGCTATGGAGCTATGTAGGCCAGCCGGGCAGTACGGGACAAACTCGATATGGAGCTATGGTGTCCAGCAGGGCAAGGAGGGTTAAGGAGCAAAGATAATTAATTTTCTATGAAAGAACACAATTTATCTAATTTCTTAAATTCTTGAACTAGTGCAAAATTTTATTAGAAATATGCAAAATATTGTTGATAAAGGTTACTATATAATGTTTAAGAGGGTACATTTTTTGGTAGACTATTAAGATTAGCGCAAAATTACTTATAATTACTTGGAATGCGATATTTTAATACAAAAAAATCAATTTTGATTTTAATCAATTATTGTTTTCTTTGATTATAATCAATTAAAATCACTCGATTACAATCGCTTGATTTTAATCATGCCAACCTTGGCAGCAGGGTAGAAAATCAAGAGCGTCCTTCCTGCTTTCCATCCAGGAGACAAAGAAGAGAAAGTGGCAATCATAGAGAAAGGCGGGGCACAGACGACATTAATGACTAATAAAGATCCCAGTCATTTCCGGTACCGGTACACCTTTATATATACTTTAATGAACCTGGGAGCGTAATATTCACCTACATAGTGTGACCCCTAGCCTATTATAACTAAGGCAGGCCTGGAGAATATGAGCTCTATATTTCGTATCTCTCGATTTGTGTTCCTGGTATCTTATGTTGATGGTGTTCTATACACTGTGACTAAGAGACCATGACTCCATACTCCGGGTAATTTAAGCTAGATTAACGTTCTACACATTTAATATATCATTATTTACAGTAACTTATAATGATAAGCCTGCCTTAAATTAGAGTTCATTTATTAAGATGGAAAATATACTAAATCCCTGAGGTATACGATCAAAATAATCTTTTGCTTCGTTTCTTAAGTACCGTAGTCAAATATTATATTTATAATTATAATAAAAACAATATAGATATATATACAGTATATATATATATATATATATATATAATATATATATATATATATATATATATATATATATATATATATATATATATATATATATATATATATATATATATATATATATATATATATATATATATATATATATATATATACTGTATATCAATTATTGAAAAACTTAATATTGTGTGTATTTTGTCACGGTCTACATCAATGGTTAGCCCAGTATGGTGTCTTAGGAGCGGTAGCCACCTTGCTAAAATTAGTAATTGAGCTACGTTAATGACAAAATACCAATTAATCTTTGCTTAACCCCTTGAGCACCGTGACGTAATATTTATCTTATTCAGGCTACCATTAGGCGCTTTTCTTTAGCTAATGATCTACCTCTAGGACTCAAAAGCGTTAAAATGATCTCAGTAAACCCTCTGAATAACACAAGTTCTTAAGTTGTATAAAATAGTCAAAGTTTCGCCAAAATCATAGGTGGGAAAAAGGCGTCACGGACTGACGGTGCTGGAAGGGTTAAGGGTTCTCAGAAACCGCCTCCCCCCCCCCACACACATACACCCCACACCCCAACAAAATAATAAAAAATATAAAATAAATAAATAAATAAATAATGAAAGAATAATAATAATATTAATAATACAAATTATAATAATACATTAAATACAACTAATTAATCCATTTAATAATAATAACAAATATTAAACATAATAATGATAATGATAATAATAATAATCATGATCATCATCGTCATGAATAAAATCAAACATATGGGCACAATTTCCTAGAACACATGCCTTCATTAATTTCATTGGGAGGTGTTTGGTGTTGGGAGTGAAATGAATAAATTAAATTAGATATACAGAATGACTAAACACACATTACACAGTTTTTGTTTGAACTGAACGTGATTGTACTGTGAAAGGTTAAGAACCCCGTACCATAACTAGAATGCCAAGTCCTAAAATAACCTGGAGGATATGCACATCAGTAATAGATCCATTGTTGATTTAACATTTATAATGCCCAGCTCTCTATACTAATTATTTTTGTGTATCCTATTTTACCTATATTTTAAATATCTTCTTTACTTGCAGATAATGTTGTATTCTAGTTGTGGTTTTAGCTTAGAGGTTTGGTTTTTAATTTGTTTTATGATTTCTTGAATCTTGATACAAGTTTTCATGATATATCATAATAATTATGATGTCTTCAAAAATAAGTAGCTATAAGGCAATGACACAAGAAACAAAAACAAACATATATGCACATCTATGCACACTAATATAGGTCTACTAAATTTACACTAAAACTTAATTACCGGTACTTGCAGGTGTGCCCCAAAAGAGCACTACCGGTATAGTTAGTAATATGCATCACAAAATAATATACAATATATATGTAATTAGACATATGAGAGAGAGAGAGAGAGAGAGAGAGAGTGTGTGTGTGTGTGTGACAATGTAAATCACGAGATAATAGAATTTATTACTTTTCGTACCCAACTATTTGTTAGTTGGCAACACCACGACATTGTTTTGCACTCACCAGAAATCCAGTCTTAATTTCCTTGTATTAGTAGGCCAAGGTTGGAGTACTGATGAGTGGATTTCCTTGTATTAGTAGGCCAAGGTTGGAGTACTGATGAGTGGATTTCCTTGTATTAGTAGGCCAAGGTTGGAGTACTGATGAGTGGATTTCCTTGTATTAGTAGGCCAAGGTTGGAGTACTGATGAGTGGATTTCCTTGTATTAGTAGGCCAAGGTTGGAGTACTGATGAGTGGATTTCCTTGTATTAGTAGGCCAAGGTTGGAGTACTGATGAGTGGATTTCCTTGTATTAGTAGGCCAAGGTTGGAGTACTGATGAGTGGATTTCCTTGTATTAGTAGGCCAAGGTTGGAGTACTGATGAGTGGATTTCCTTGTATTAGTAGGCCAAGGTTGGAGTACTGATGAGTGGATTTCCTTGTATTAGTAGGCCAAGGTTGGAGTACTGATGAGTGGATTTCCTTGTATTAGTAGGCCAAGGTTGGAGTACTGATGAGTGGATTTCCTTGTATTAGTAGGCCAAGGTTGGAGTACTGATGAGTGGATTTCCTTGTATTAGTAGGCCAAGGTTGGAGTACTGATGAGTGGATTTCCTTGTATTAGTAGGCCAAGGTTGGAAGTACTGATGAGTGGATTTCCTTGTATTAGTAGGCCAAGGTTGGAGTACTGATGAGTGGATTTCCTTGTATTAGTAGGCCAAGGTTGGAGTACTGATGAGTGGATTTCCTTGTATTAGTAGGCCAAGGTTGGAGTACTGATGAGTGGATTTCCTTGTATTAGTAGGCCAAGGTTGGAGTACTGATGAGTGGATTTCCTTGTATTAGTAGGCCAAGGTTGGAGTACTGATGAGTGGATTTCCTTGTATTAGTAGGCCAAGGTTGGAGTACTGATGAGTGGATTTCCTTGTATTAGTAGGCCAAGGTTGGAGTACTGATGAGTGGATTTCCTTGTATTAGTAGGCCAAGGTTGGAGTACTGATGAGTGGATTTCCTTGTATTAGTAGGCCAAGGTTGGAGTACTGATGAGTGGATTTCCTTGTATTAGTAGGCCAAGGTTGGAGTACTGATGAGTGGATTTTGTTTTCATAATATGTCGCATAAGGTAAGGTACAGATACACATACAAGTTCGTGCCATATACAGGGTGTTTGGAAAATATACTGACAAATTAACAGGATGTTACCCATCATCATATTCAATCAAAATATCTCGAATAACTCTTGTCTGCAGTTGGTTCATTATTGAGTTAACGAGGTAAGCATCGTTGTCAATTGAAATTGATCAGATATAGCTAGATCCTACCACCAATTGTATATTCAATTATAAAAATACAAATATTAAAATTCTGCTGTCTGTTCCTTTTGAATATGAAGGCATTGACATTAACAAACCATTGTTGAAGACAGTACCGGTATTCGATATGTTGGGAGAGAGGTGTTCTGACCAGGATTTGAACCCACTTACTCCGTGCTAATTCTCACAAAATATCTGGAGTGAGTGGGTTCGAATCCTGGTCAGGATACCTGTCTCCCAACCTGTCCGACATTATGATTAGTATTCTATATGTTATTGGAAACTATAAATTAGTTTTGTTACATCATGGTGGTAATGATTTCAAACCTGCTATTGCTACATTTGTTTACAGTAAATTAACTCAATAATGAGCCAACTACAGACAAAGGTTATTCAGAGTATTTTGACTGACTATTGATGCTGGATAATGTCCTGTTAAGCCACTTTCACACATTCACGATGTTGGTCCCGATGTACCCCATTTGAATATCAGGACACAACGTGGTGCAATCCCCAACGTGTGTCGGGGTCGACGGGGAGCGTCGTGTTACCCGCGATGCGGGGACGTGGCAAATCGGGCTTGGCCACCAAAGTTTTGGATTTGTTCAAAAATTTCGCAGATGGACTTTTGGCGTGGTACCATCGGGTAACGTCGGGTACAACGTGTCGATGACGTGGATCTGGCGTGTCTGGATCAGGTTGCATCGGCATCGACGTGGCGGCGTCTGGGTATAAATAGTTATAATTTATTACAGTAAAAGTCATGTAATCCGAATGGCAGCGGACCGACAGTGCTTCGGATTAGTGGAGTATTCTGACAACACTATAAACACGCACATGATGAATAAATAAAGACCTGGTATGGTATAGGCCTATACCGTATAAATTATACCGTATATAATATTCCATATCAACTTATATCAAACGAGTTAATAAGTTCAAATGAAAAATCAGTGTACCGGTATGATTACCGAAACACGTGTGTGTTAATTGTCAAGTGAGTGTGTGTGCGTGTGTGTGTGTTATTGTTCTTGTGTGGCTATATCGACCGCCACTGATACACGGTATGCAATAAATATTATAATTATGCTCTATGGAATTGAATTTCATTTTACCTAAAAGTAGTGTTTATAATAGTAAAAACCAAAGGAAATACTAAAGTGTTATTGATTAATTTAACACAAGGTAGTGTTTGTGTGGGTGGATGGGTTTAGATAGAGGAGATTGTTCCTGTGATTTCGACGATTCCATCCTTACACAAGCTATGTTTATATCAATCCTTTTGCACAAGATAGGTTTATATCGATACATTTTACCTTCCACAATTAGAGAAAATATGATTCATCACGAAGTGTAACCTACCTGTGGAGATTAAACGCACTGTTATATTATAAACTATTATTATGTTCCTTCCAACAACCAACTATACTCCTAAAATAGATTAATGAAATTTATAATTTATGTATGAGAGATATAGTACCGGTATATCGTTTTTTTATCGTTATTATTATTTTCATACTAAATCACAACAATTTTTTCTGCTGAACATGATGGCGGTGTTTAGAATATGCTATCATCAATATTGGATTTTATAGAAATAAATCTATAGCGATAGTTTTTTGTTTTTATAGAATCCCAGCCGCACCAAAATATTCGCTCTCAATTGGTTTTCACCCATAATAATTGTTTTTTTTTTATTATTTTTTTATGAACGGCAAGAGGAAAGGTTAGTATATAAGATTTCAACAAAACAATAAATAAAAATAATAATATGTGGAATTTCACCGTAGGTGAAGGTTACTGTTCAGTCCGCCTGTACTTTCCCTCCCCATCTCAGTTGGTTTTCACCCATAATAATTGGTTGTTGTTATTTAAACACATTTATGAACTGCAAGAGGAAAGGTTATTATATAAGATTTCAACAAAAAAATAAATTAAAATAATATGGGGAATTTCACCGTAGGTGAAGGTTACTGTTCAGTCCGCCCGCCCGTACTTTCTCTCCCTATCTCAGTTGGTTTTCACCCTTAATAATTGTTTGTTGTTATTTAAACACATTTATGAACGGCAAGAGGAAAGGTTATTATATAATATTTCAACAAAAAAATAAACTAAAATAATAATATGTGGAATTTCACCGTAGGTGAAGGTTACTGTTCAGTCCGCCCATACTTTCCCTCCCCATTTTCACCGATAAAATATGGGACAATGAATATTCTGTAAGCAAGTGATATATTGGATTTTTCATTACCTTTCTAATGGTACATATATGGCCTATGTACGATCAAAACTTTTATTTTTCCTGAATATTTTTTGTCCGTCGCCGCTGTCACCCACTGGTAAATATTTTCGCTTCACTTCATGGTCTATTTTCATATAATTTAACGTTCGATACAGTTTTTAGATATTAATTTCGTATACCGGCAATGAATACAGATTGTTATTTACGAAGAACCAACTCTCTACGACAAAAACTTGATTTTATATAAAAAAAATCATACGCCTATACCTTACAAAGAAATAATTCGACCTTATCTTACCTTAAACTTGACCGTTGAACGTAATACCTTTAACACCATTTGTATTGACCATCACTGTCAGGCTGTCTGACGTTGTGGCGTCGTCCTCGTCGGGTCGGCCACGTGTCACCATCATAAGTCCATCGCCCCCTCGTAGTGTTCCCCTCGTGCCACGTCGGGGTACGTCGGGGTACGGTTTTGACTGGAATTTTGACCATTATAGCATTGACGTGGCGCCGTCGTGTGGCAACCGTGGTACCATCTGGCCCGTCGTGGATACGACGTGTCACCGTCGAGGCTTCGTCGTCAAACTCTCAAACTCGTACATCGTGTCACTGTCTCTGCCCATGTACCAATTTGTGTACCTCGGGGTACATCGGGACCAACATCGTGAATGTGTGAAAGTGACTTTAAGTTATTAGTGTATTTCCGAACATATTATATAACATAATATAACCAAGTATATTGGCTATTGGCTCATTACCGCTATAGTATACCCGCATAGCATAATATATATATAATAACTCTAAAACTCTCACTCTCTCTGTCATTCACACACATAAACCGATTATTATTATCATTATTATTTGTTATTATTATTATTATTATTATTACACGTCAAACAACATACTGTACAAGTCAACATTAATAGTTTTCATAAAATACTGCCCATAAACTGTACAATTTTAGTAAATATCTCTTTTTCCTTGATAGCCCTCGCGTTTTTTCTAACTCTCCGTTACTAGTACTGGTACTATTTTGTTCACGTATATAGAAGTGTCGAGATAATGTCCCTCTCTTATGATATCACACATATTATCATTAACACCTTACGAGCGGCCTATGCGGTTTATTTATATGTACCGCACAGCGGGGTGTTTTTAGCCAAAATAGGGCTGTTTACGTGATCATTTTCATGCCTAAATAAGACCCAGAACGTAAAACAAGTACCTATCCCTGAAAGGGCATAAACAGAGCTTTCGAATGACACCATAACGATCCTTGTATGATGGATAGTTTTCTTGCAATAACCGTGCAACGCGAGTGCAAAAAGCAGGTAATTCGGTACTTTCGGTACATAATTGAGTATGTAGCGAGTGAGAGAGGGAGGAGGGAGCTGAGATTTGTGTCAGTAGGTTCGCCGCGGTGGTCTGGAGCAGTCATACGCTCGCTAGTCTCCTGCCACCACTTGTCTCTCTCTCTCAGCCACATTACGTGCTGAAATTGCCACTCGACCTATGTCGAGCGCCGCCACATAGTCCAGCTTTATTTAACTCGACTTATGTTGCTCGCCGCTAATTAAGGGTTAAGATAACCGGCCAACTATTGATATTGGATGTTCTAAGTATACTTGTGCCAGTATTCCAGTAATGCTAAGGTCCATTGGTTATAGAACCTATTAAAATAGCTTCAAGGAATGCTCCAAGCATGTTATATCTAAAGGCTTTCTGTCACTGCGGCCAATGACATTCCCGGTGTACCCTACATCAAGATATACACACACGTTGTACACCTTTTTTTTTTTAGTAAAACAAAAAAAAACAAAAAAATAGAAGGTCCCACCCCTTTCCCATTCTTAACCCTTAATTAGCGGCGAGCAACATAAGTCGAGTTAAATAAAGCTGGACTATGTGGCGGCGCTCGACATAACTCGAGTGGCAATTTCAGCACGTAATGTGGCTGAGAGAGAGAGACAAGTGGTGGCAGGAGACTAGCGAGCGTATGACTGCTCCAGACCACCGCGGCGAACCTACTGACACAAATCTCAGCTCCCTCCTCCCTCTCTCACTCGCTACATACTCAATTATGTACTGAAAGTACCGAATTACCTGCTTTTTGCACTCGCGTTGCACGGTTATTGCAAGAAAACTATCCATCATACAAGGATCGTTATGGTGTCATTCGAAAGCTCTGTTTATGCCCTTTCAGGGATAGGTACTTGTTTTACATTCTGGGTCTTATTTAGGCATGAAAATGATCACGTAAACAGCCCTATTTTGGCTAAAAACACCCCGCTGTGCGGTACACATAAATAAACCGCATAGGCCGCTCGTAAGGTGTTAAGGGGAGGTATTTAGTTTGTTCCCTAGACCTCCATCAAGCTTAAAATTACACTCCCTTGAGTCCCTTTCAAGATAAATTTGTACATTTTTCGGTAGAAAAATTTCCCGGCCGAAGGCCGGTTCCTCTTAAATTACAGGCTCGCTATCGCTCGCCAGGATAAAATCGACACCTGAATTGCACGAAAGGTTTTAATATGGGGTGAAAGTTCTTAAAATCGCTAAACTAATGGGGCAAACATTTTATAACATCAAAAGCAATGGGGCTAAACATGAGGGAGAAAGGGGTCAAGAAAAAAATCCCTCAAGTGGAGATTTCCCCTTAAGTAAGCCATTTTAGATTTACAGAAGAGTGACCATTACTTGCATTACTGCATGTCCACAAACATTTCAGTAATGTAAGCATGTTTCCTTCTATTTTTTTTTTTATTAAGGTGACAGTTACAAAGTGGTGTACAATCTATCTTATTCTAGTTACATTGTAGTTTATCTTATTGTACCAGTACCTCCCTACAATCAACCTAGTTGTTCCCCAATTCGTCCCTCCGCCACGACCATTTCAAAGTCCAAGTCTCTCACTCTTGTCCTCTGTAGCGGGGAGGACCTTGTACCCCTGAGACATAGGAGTGCAGACCTGAGAAGAGAGAAAGAGAGCCGGCATCTCATCCAAGTTATGACTTGGCTTCTATGCTGGCGCTTTTTCTCCGATATTTGTTCAGCTAATCTGGCATAGAAGACACTTGCAGAAGGTCCCATACCTCCCGACGATGAGAAGACCAGAGGAGTAAAGCTTCCTTGATCCCTGTTCAAAATTCTTTCTTCATAAGCGCGTTTTTTCTCACTTTCGTTTCTCAAGTATGCCGCCTTGTGTCCTCGCTCACGATATGTTTGTGCTCTTGGGTTGAAGATTCTGATGTCGAAAAAAGCCCGTTGTCCCCTCGTCCAAAAACCTCGAGCACTTATGTCCACGCTTGCTTCATTTGAAGTATTTGCAGTATTGTGGGCCAAGCGCTGTCCGTCCATAGGCAGAAGTTCCGGTTCGATTCTGACATCATGGCACACCTCGTCCAGCATTTGTGCAGTGATGTCTCGTACTTCATCATGCCGGATACAGATGAATCCTCCTTTCTTGCAGGTCATACAGTGGTCTGGGTTGTTTATTTCACCGCATGCACATTTCAGCGGCAGGTTCGAAACTGGCCACCCATACCTCAAGGCTACGGCATCATTGAATTCTTGTTTATTTAAGCTGAAGCCTTTCTCCTTTATTGGTAATGATGTGAGCCAATTTGAAGCCCCCGTGTCTTGTGCCATCTCAACTCTCATTTTCAGTTCTTCCCTACATCTGGTCTTAATTTGTTCTAGGCTATGTTTCTGTCTCTCTTCTCTGCTCTTTTTAATTTCCTGTCTTGCATTTCGTTGTTCCTCTTCGTCCACCTCATCATTTTCATTTTGCTCCCGTATTTTTTCTGTCAGAGACGTAGTAAGTTTAAGAGAATTTTGGTACTCATGTAGTGCCGCCTCCACTGGGTTTATGATCCCCATACCTCCGAACCTTGGCGGAAGAGCTAATAGATCTCTTAGCTCTTGCGTGACGCCTTCCATCTCTGTTAAGGCCGGTATGAATGTTCCTCTGATTGCTTCTTCAAGCAGTTGGAGCATCTGTCTAATGCCAGGCACTGTTCTCATAAGAAAGGTCCATCTGTGCTTATCACCATATGTGAAGGCAGTATATGCAGCATGTGGTTCAGATTTCGCAATGTCTGCCAGGGTTTTCACTTCCTTTACCCACTTCGCTACCTTTTTTCGCACATAGTCTCTCTTGCATTCTTCTGTGCCTATTACTGCTCCCAAATGGCATTGACCCTCCTTTGTAATCTTCACTCCTGTCCCATCAAAAGTCCGCACCGCTTCTTCATACTTGTTTTCTTTCACTATTAGTACAGATTTACTAGCATTCGGATGGTACCCAATGACTTCGCCTACCGATTGTACTCTCCGCCACCATTCTTTGAGATCCCCTATTTTTCCTGCACCTGTGAGGTCATCTGCATACGCCACTTGTTTCACTCGGGTTACCTCATGTTTTATTTTCTGCTGCAGAATTGATAGTGCCAGTGCGTACATTGCCATTGCCACTGGATCTCCTTGCGTTGTTCCTTCATTTGATTTGAGAATTTTCATTTCTTCCTTCTTTGTGCTTCCAACTATATACAGGTTAGCTGGCTCCTTATAAGTATTTTCTATGTACTTTGCGATGCTCGGGCATTTGATCTTGATGTTGTGAATAGCTGCCTCCCTATTAACACCTTACGAGCGGCCTATGCGGTTTATTTATGTGTACCGCACAGCGGGGTGTTTTTAGCCAAAATAGGGCTGTTTACGTGATCATTTTCATGCCTAAATAAGACCCAGAACGTAAAACAAGTACCTATCCCTGAAAGGGCATAAACAGAGCTTTCGAATGACACCATAATGATCCTTGTATGATGGATAGTTTTCTTGCAATAACCGTGCAACGCGAGTGCAAAAAGCAGGTAATTCGGTACTTTCGGTACATAATTGAGTATGTAGCGAGTGAGAGAGGGAGGAGGGAGCTGAGATTTGTGTCAGTAGGTTCGCCGCGGTGGTCTGGAGCAGTCATACGCTCGCTAGTCTCCTGCCACCACTTGTCTCTCTCTCTCAGCCACATTACGTGCTGAAATTGCCACTCGAGTTATGTCGAGCGCCGCCACATAGTCCAGCTTTATTTAACTCGACTTATGTTGCTTGCTGCTAATTAAGGGTTAATGGTGTTAAAGGCATTTGTTGCATCCACTAGCAGTACCGCTTCACAATCTTCCTCATGATACACCTTCCCCATTGCATGTATTGCTGCTTCTCCTCTGGCTTGCTGTCCTGCACATACTTGTAAGTTGCCCACTGCTCTTTGTACATCTTTTCCAAATACAGACATGATTGCTTTTCCTATAATCCTTCTAAGAACTTCCCCAACGCCTACTGGTCTAACTCCTGGATTCTTATTTAAAGGTATCAGGCGACATGCTGTCAGAGCTTCTATGTTCATGCATGGTGATGATGCAAGTTTCTTTGCCAGCATTGCTATTGCTTCACAAAGGTCACCCGCTGAACCAAACTTGTTTTGACTTAGGAAGATCCTCCAAGTCTTAGCATCTACTCCTGATGGACCTGCTCCTCCCTGTGTTTTCAGCGCCTTTCTCCATATGAGGTCTCCAGTTATATTCTAATATATCACCGGGTCTGGAGGAACATATTCCCCGTCTAGTTTGGCCTCATCACTTGCTGGTTTTGCTTCTGGGTGTTTCTCCTTCAGCTGGTCCAAGATGCGTCGATTCACTTCGTGCACCCCACTTGAGGCTTCCCCAGTGACCATTCTGACTGCCTGTGCCACTTTACCAATCCTCATGCTATTTCCCACTGATCGTGCCATATCATCTGGCTTCCTCTTTCTTCGTTGTTTTGTTTTCAGTCTTTGCTGGATTGCTCGTACTTGGCTAAGAATTTTGTCTAACTCCCCATTTTTCCACCACTCCATTCTCTGTTTCAGCGCTTTAATGTTCTCATTCAGTTTTCCCTTTGGTCTTTTTCTTTGAAGGAACAACTGAGGAATGAAAGAAGCTATCTTGATTGCCATGTGCGCCAAAGGGGCATCCTGAACATACTTTAGGATCATACGTCTGAGTTCCCCCAGCATGTCTTTTGCGGCTTCACAAATCGGTAGTTCAAACTTATTATGTTGCCATTGTATCACTTCTGTATAGATTTAATTCACTAATGTTGTGAGTCCGTCACCAGAATGTCCCATCCATTCTCCACCATTCATGTTTACGTTACGAGGTCGTTCGTTCTGTTCACGATATTCGATTATTTCTCTCTCATTATCTTCGTTTAGGCCTACACTATTTTCATTATTTTGTTCCACACCTCTGTTGTCTTGCGAATTATTGATTCCTGCGTTTTCTTCTGCGGGCTGCAGTTGTTGATTGTTATTTTCTGCATTTTCTCTAACAGGGTTTGCTTGTACATCTCCATTAACTTCATTGTCTGTTTCACGGTTCACTTGTACTGCATCTCTCACTGCGTTTTGTCTGTCATCAGGATTATTCCTCGACTGGGACCGAGTTAATATCATCTTGTCTTATTATCATAATTTCCTACCTATTCCCTAATACTGAGTCTATCTATCATTTCTTCCTAAGGGACGAGCCTCTGCCCGATAAAGGTGAAAATGTAAACATCCTATGAGTAGCGTTAGAGATAGAAAGAGTAAGATAAGTTATTTAACTCACCTAGTATGATGCAAGGCTACAGAAGATCAGGCTATATTACAAGACAGTGGGTGCAAAAGAAAATAGAAAAATAAAGTAAAATAAAAGTAGTGTTTAAAAATACGCACAAAGAATAAACACGGAAAAAAAAAAAAAAAAAAAAAAAAAAAATATATATATATATATATATAATACAAAACGATTATTGTAGTGAGAAAGGAAATACACTAATTAAGAGAGTAAAATGATTAAAAAGACAAGTGTCAAAATAGTGCTAAGGATTAAAGAAGGATGTTAGAAATCTACTATTAGTTTGAGAAAAAGGTCCTGGTTATCAGTATGCACTTAATATATAAGCGAATTATACCTTATTTTAAATAGTATACTTAGTTACTAGTTCGTTAGAGATAACTCTCACATGAAATATACCACTTCAAGTCTGATTTCCTGACTCGGCCATAAATCATATATAACCTTACCTAATATAATCGGCCTGTTTCCTCAAAGCTAAATGACTCTATACAAAGCTAAAGAAACCTTGGCAATTTGAGCCGCTTTACATTCTAAATATGCCTAACTTTAAATGGAAACCAGCCAATTATGTCCTAATATTTAATTATTTTCAATTCAAAAATATGTACAAAATATTACATCATGTTACTCATGTAATATTAGCATGAGGGACATTGAGGAAAGTGGAAGGAAGAGGGAAGGAGAAGAGAGGGAAGTGAATGTGTGGGTAAGGATGGGGGGGGGGGGAGGAGGGAGGGTTGAATACTTGTTGTCACTGTGTTTCTCTCTCTCTATTATACAGTAGCTACTACTACTCTTACATAAACACACATTTATTTTTAAGCTGCATTGCATCAAAAACTACCACTGACATTTTGTTTTCAATACAAATCACCCCCATGGATTTAGATAAGAACCATACTTAAATACACTTTTGTTTTGCTTTTATACTGTCAGGTATCATATTACTTTAAGCGAGGGGAGGAGAGGTAGAGAGGGGGGGGGGGGAGTGTTGTGGTCAGCGAGGTTTATGGCTCCTTCCTCTATTCCCTTACTCCGCCTTTTCGCCTCTGCTGTACTTCGCTGTCTCTCTCCGTTACTCACGTAACCTGGGAAGGGGTTGTGCGTGCTCATCGTACCGGGTCTTAACCTGCTCGGCACGGTCGGCTGCACGTCTATCACAGTCCTCGGCCTTGGCTTGCCATTCCGCAGCAAAGGACTTGGGATGGGCCGGGAGACATGTCCTAAGAGGATGACCATACAGGAACTGGGCTGGGGAGCGGCCTGTGAAGTTTGGAGTATTCCGGAGTTCCAAGAGACCCCGGTCGAAGTCCTCACAGTCAATGTTGCCAGAGGGTGCAGTCTTTAAGGTGAGGTGCTTGAGAGACTTCACCGCAGCCTCGGCATGGCCGTTCGTCTGTGGGTAATGCGGTGATGTTACCACCTGACGAACTCCCCATCGCTTCATAAAGTCCCGGAACTCGTGGCTGGTGAATTGTGGGCCCCCGTCGGTCCTCAGACGAAGGGGCACACCAACTTCCCGGAAGTAGCGACAGAATATCCTGATGGTCGCAGAGGCGGTTGTGTCGCCTGTGCAGGGGACAACAACAGGCCACCCCGAGAGACGATCGACGACTACCAGGAAAGACTTCCCGGCGACCATGAAAAAGTCGGCCGACACAGACTCAAAGGGCCTTGTAGGGTTGTCGTCATTCATGAGTGGTTCCTTCTGGAGGCTAGGCTGAGGGATCTGGCACGACTCACACGCTTGAACAGTGTTGGTGATGTCGGAATCTATCCCCGGCCAGAAGACAGCCTGCCTCGCCCTGCGTTTAGTGGCCTCCACACCACGGTGGCCGTCATGAAGATGCTGTAGGGTGCGTCGGTGGAGGGCAGCAGGAACCACGATCCGAGCTTCATACAGGACGAGGTCATCATCAGCGTAGAGTTCGTCCCGTATCTTCCAGTATGGGAGCAAGGAATTGTGAAGGTCGTATCGGTTGGCAGGGAATCCTGAGGTCACACAGTCGAGTAGACGAACATACGCAGGGTCCGCTCTTGCCGCGACCCGGAGATCCTGTAGCGTCCTGTCTGCGTCTGGTGCCGAAAGATCGTCCTGAGTTGATAACGTCCTTGGTTGTCACTATAGTCCTGAGGTAGGTGGCGGCGTCGGCACAAGCGATCTCATCCTCTGGCGTGGGGCGACTGACCGGGGCTCGAGACAGGGCATCAGGGATGCAGAGCAACTTGCCGGCACGCCACACGGCCTTGAAGATATAGGGTGAGGTCTTCTCCTTCAGGCGTTGGAGGCGGGGATTCTCCACAGCGTCCAACGTGTAGTGATTGATGATAGGGATGAGGGGGCGGTGGTCAGTCATCAGTATGAAATCCTGTAGACCCTGTAAATACAGTCGACACTTGGACATGGCCCAAACAGCAGCCAACATCTCCAACTCGATAGTAGCATAGCGGGTCTCAGCGTCCGCCAGGAACCGAGAGCCACACTGGATGAGCCGCAGGTGGCCACTGCCGTGATCCTGCAAGAGGACATACCCAATGCCGTTGAGTCGCGATGCATCAGTCTGAAGAATGGTGGGTAGGTCTGGGTCGAAGTGTGCGAGAACAGGAGGACTGACAAGGGCTAACTTGACTCGCCTGAAGGCCTCATCGTGGTCAGGAGTCCACACAAATGTCCTCTTGGGGCTCATCAAAGGGCGGAGGGGCTGAGCGGCGGCGGCGATGTCAGGGGTAAACTCTGCCAGCTGGTTGACCAGACCCAGGGATGACCTGAGGTCGGTCAAGCTGGTTGGTGCCGGAAAGTCCCCGATTGCAGCCACTTTGCTCGTGTCAGCCGCAATACCATCCCCTGAGAGGGTGTATCCACAGAAGTCCACTGAAGGTGCGGCAACCACAAACTTGCTCTTGTTGAGGGTAATCCCGAACTTGCGGCACCTAGTCAGCACTTCATGGATGCGGTCGAGGTGAGACTTGTAGTCCTCATCGTACAGCAGTATGTCATCCACGACCTTAGCGCACCTCTGCACACCTTGTAGAGCCATATCACCCCTGTAGCAGAAGGCGTCACCCGTAGCTGTGAATCCCATGGGTCCTCTGCAATGCTTGAAGCGTCCATACGGCCTGATGAAGGTGGTCAGGTGCTGGTCCTCTTCAGCCAACTCCATCTGCCAGTAACCACAGAGGGCGTCCGCAGTGGTGAAGTAGCGAGCTCCTCGGTCGACACCACGAACTGCTGCGGAGGGAGTATGCGAAGGGTGAGCTGGTCGGGACACATGTTTGTTGAGTTTGGAGAGGTCGACGGTGATGCGCACTCCTCCGCTGTCCTTACCAACAACGACGAGGGGGTGGCACCATTCTGAGGGGTTGTCTCCAGCAGGCTTGATGATGCCCTGGGCCACCATGGACTCCAACTCTCGCTTGACTTGGTCCCTAAAGGCAAAGGGAATCTGTCGGGGAGTATGGATGGCGAAGGGCTCAGCTCCCTCTTTAAGATGGATCCTCATGGGTTGACCCACTATAGGCTTGAGGGGCACAGTCTTTAGGTCGTCTTTGGACATCAACACGTCGCTAAACTCCCGCAGGAAGTAATTCTTGGCTTCAGCGGGCGACGTGGAGACTGGAAGTGGTGTAGCCTTACACCTGTTGACGTGCTGGACCTCTTGTATGGGCGTTGGGAATGCCAGAGGTATGATGGCTAACTCCCTGCAGTGGCTGTATGAAAGCAGAGGAGTCTGGACACCCTCGTGCACATGGATCAGGGCAGTACACACTCTCTGTCCCAGGGTGAGGGTAGCCTGAAATACCCCCAGAGCAGGTGCCATCGGGGAGCCGTCCGCCGTGAACGTTGTCGTGGGCGAAGGGGCTCGCAGGCTGCTCATGGGGATAGCCAAATCCTCAAGGTGACGCCGGCCAATCACGGTGACGTCAGCGCCCGTGTCCGGTAACATCCGTAGGCGGGATGTAGCGTCGCCAAAGGAGAGGGTAACACAGATGGGTTGCGGCGTCGAAGCTGTAGAAGGAGTCGATCCCACCTGACGACAGCTATTACTCTTAGCATTGAGGGGCTTGCCAGAGTTGGAGGGGGCACCCGTATCACCTGGGGGGCCACCTTGGCGTCTTTCCTTCTTCTTAGTCGACGGACAACACTTGTCATAATGCCCCAGAAGACAACAGATGCGGCACTGAACCTTGTGAGCAGGGCACTTAGCTGTCCGAGCCCAGTGACCGTGGCGCCCACAGTTGTTACAGGTGCTGCCAGCAGCGGGACACTTGTCAGGCCCGTGTCGGCGAGCGCAATTCTGGCAGGCATCAGCTGCATTCGATGGAGGCTTGGGGGGTTGGGTCCTGTCACTGCCCTGTTTCTTGTTTTTCTAGTATGAAGAGACGGCCCTTACTTGTTCATGGGGTGCACCAATGGCCGTGGTCGCAGATTTGGCAGCCTCATACGAGCGGCACGTAGTGACGACATCCTGTAGTATTGACTTGGAGTCCAGGGCGATGAGTTTCTGGACTAACTCCTTGTCCCTAAGGCCCATGAGGATGATAGTCTTGAGTTGTGTCTCCACACAGATGGGTGAGTTACCAGGGCACACATCCACTTCTTCTGCGAGACGTTTGAGGCGGACGTAGAAATCTGCAAAAGTTTCCCCTTCATGCTGTCTGCAGCTCAACAATTGACGACGCCGGAGTGCCTCATTCCTTAGACTCTTGATATGAAGCTGCAGGGCGTCCAACACCTCTTCAACAGTCTTGTCTGTGGAGGGAGCGATCTGGAGGGTGTGTTCTAAGACACGCTGCGTCTCGAGAGTCAGGCACATGCGTAGTTGTATCATCTGTTTGGCCGCAGGCAGGTTGGACAGGTCCAACATGACAGCATAGTCGTCCCAGCGTCTCCTCCACTCCCGGAACATCTGGAATGTAGCGTCAGGCTTCAATGGTGGTGGTGTCTGGGCCGTAGCCTTCTGTGGTGGAGGATTGTGTGAGGGATGTGGAGAAGAATGTGGCTGCTGTCCGCCAAGGTGACCAGCAGGTGTGGAGGAGTCGGGAGGGGTCCTGGTGGGAGCCAACAGCTGAAATAAGCTCAGGAACTCCTGTCTCCTTATAGCCTCATCATGCCTGCGAGACTCCTCCAGGACACGATCTCGGCGGGCCTCCTCCTCTTGTCTCCTCTGCTCATCATACCTGCGAGACTCCTCCAGGTATTTGAAAAATTGCAGGAAATCAGCTGAAGAAGGGGCTGAAGGTGTGGTTGGGGACTGAGGGTGCTGATAATAAGGTGTGTATTCCTCCCCATCATAAGGCAAGTTTGTTCCTGCCCCTTCGTCCTGTACATCACCAGAGTCTGACATCTTGTGTGGGTGACAGACAGACAGGGAGATAACAAACACACAGTTATTAGCCTCTCACATATACAAGTGGGGTATCAAAATGACTGGCAAAAACAGCAGAATATTTAGAATACACACCAGCTGTATCCTCACCAATGTATAAAACCCAATTACAATTAGCACTGAAGGGAATGCTTGGGTGATGAAATAAAAGTTTGCCAGTTGTGTGTGTGCCCAGTGTGTGTGCGTGCGTATGTACCGAGCGGTGGAGCGGTGGTGTGCGCCTGCGCGGCCTCCCTCACCTCAGTATCTTGCTGGCAGTCAGAGGGGGAGGATCTCACGCCCCGCTCTCTCGTGGCTCGGACTTGTGCGGGCGTTATGCTTATGCCACACACAATACATATAAAATAAAGCACACAATATAGCACTGGCACTGCACTGGGAACGTCGGCACCGCACTGTTGAGCACTATAACACTGTAATCCAAGCAGTGAGACGGTGGCTGGGATGCAGGGTGTGTGGACAATGGCGGCTGGCGGCGTCTGGCGAAATCCACATAAACTTCTCTTAATACACACTGCGCCATGTTATGTGTGTCCCAGCTAACTCCATAGATGCACAACAGGCCTATCTTGGGTTGGGGAGTAAGTAGACATGCTGTAGATAATATAGGAGTTCTTATTGAAGTAGGGATACAGGCACGAAGCAGAGCCTACAGGGTGATAGCTCTGTCTCGTGGTACACAAACATGTATTGGCCCTCTGGTGAGAGGAGCCCCAGGCTTGAGTTGCCAGAGTGGCTATATGACATAACTAATATGACTGCCTGGATGCTAACATGAATCTTACTCATAGAGAGATATTACATATGCATAAGTGACTGTACTAGATATGAAAGTGATACTGTACAAGGTAAATCATATACATACAGATAGAACTCCAGAGTTTCACCCAATATCAAATCACCGTAATTTCCCACTCACCCTGTTGTATATTTCACAATTCCATCACCACCCCTTCCCTCACTAACTTGCTGTTCACCACGGAGAGAAAAATCCATACGTCCTCTACCTTCAAGGCACGTTGTACACACACACACAGTCACGTCTCACAAACACATAGTCACGTTTTATACACACACACACACACACAGACGTTTTGTTATGCATATAATGCTTTATAATACTGATTAATCACAGTTAACACAGCTTGACCTTTCCAGTGTTGTTTTAGATATCGTTCACATTCACATAACAGCGGTCACAAAACTTTGGCAATGTTCGCATATAAAGTTCTTACACCTTACTTTTATTCTTTAACAATATTATTACCACTGTACACTATACCACTGTACACTATATGAGCGCTGTTGTCTCTAATATATAAAACTTGACACGTGTAAATTTCACATGGCTCCATTTAACCTATTATTGTTAACCACACATCACCTAAAAATTAACTATAGGGGCTCTTGGTAGAGCGCATACCTCCGCCTACACTGGCTGGTTCGTTACCATTAATATCATAAGACTAAATGTTCTTCTGGATCTGGGTTTGAAGACATGATCCGGATCGCCTTCTAAATTGAATCACTTCTTCCTTGGTGCAAATGCTATCCCACCAAATTTCGTGAAAATCGTATCATAGCACATATCCTATCTGCCCACCAAATTTCGTGAAAATCTCCGGATCATCTCATAAACTGGAAAATGTCTTCCTTGGCGCACATCTTATCTGCCCACCAAATTTCGTGAAAATCGGTTCATAACTTTTTGAGATATCTTGTTTACAGACAGACATACGAACACAAAAATATACGGAGGTGAAAACATAACCTCCATCCAACTTCGTTGTCGGAGGTAATAAATGAAAAAAAAAAAAAAATGGTAAACAGTGTTGGTCATATTATTTTGTAAGAATGATTCAAAGACTTAGTTACCGATATTTAGTAGCTAAGACACTGTTTGAACTAATAACAATAATGGTAAAACAAAAGAATCAGTTAATGGTCGATATTTAGCATGACTGTTGAAGTTGGTTAATGTAGTTTACAATGAACACTTTCCACCTCTGCACCACAAGTAACTTACAGGTGTGTACGTGTTTGGTTTGTATGTAGATTACTAACAGTATATTGGAGGTAATGTTATAAAGGCGACATAATATAATGTGGTATAGTTGATTTGGTTCGCAGCGCGCCTAATTAGTTTGATGAAATAAGACGTTTTGCCCTATCAGTTTGCTGATTATAAGATGTTATTCCCACTGAAGTATTGATATGTTTCCTGGTGAACGATAGCAAGCCTGCAATTTAGGAGAAACTGGCCTTTGGCCGGAATATACAGTATATATATACAAATTAAACATATTTATCTTGATGAGGGGCGTGGGGTCGAAGGCGTTCTTTATCATTATTATTAGGGGTTCGACCCCTACGGGGGACCCCTATTGTAATAATTAAATCTACTTATTCATCCAAATTATTTTTCCACGCCGGATTTTACGCAATAACCCCAGAACCGCTTTTTGGATCAGGATCAAACTTTCACAAGAGGTGCGTTTTTGTATTGGGCAACTTTTGATATGCTAAATATCCGACATGGTGGCCAAACAGGACACCTAAATACCGTCTCTGCCACTCATAGGAAATGATTGGGCTTTGGTATATGGACTCCACTACTAATGCTCCGCAAATGTTATGGAAAAGGTTTTGCTTTTTCCTGTGGGGTTTTTTCCGGCAATTTTGAAAAAACCTTGAATTCCACTTAAAATTCCACATCTTGAAAACTACACCGATGATCAAAGCCATTTTTGCGTAGTTGGGTGAGGCTCTCAATTCCGAACGTTTTGATACCAAAAGAATATAAATGGGTGGAATAGTTTGGCCGCAGCATTGAAAACTGTCTATTCTTAAATGACTTTAAAACCGTATTAGCTACCCACACAACGTTTTCAGTCTTCAGTCTATAGGCTTCCCCGCATCCCCTAGTTTTGCTTAATAATATTTTAGTTAATCATTCAGATCCATAATTTTTTTAATTTAACTCTCAAAATAGTTAAGAGTCCCTATGAATTCCAGCAATTATTTAACCAACCTACCTATACACACCTACCCTACAAAATAATAATGATAATTCAAATTTATTTTTGGTGAATAGCAGAGTATTGGCTAAGGTTTTTATCAATTCCTCCCTTTGCCAAATGCTTAGTTTAATAACAAAGTTCTGGACCTTCAAAGTTTGACAATTTTTGGTGTGGTGTGACTTACCTTTCCTCCTCCCTTAAACAGCAAGCAACGGTATCAGGGCATCAAGAGTGTTGCATGCTTCCATAATACTGTATATATAGTCCGGTTTTTACGCAATAACTCCGGAACCGCTTGTCGAATCGGGACCAAACTTTGACACAAGGTGCATTTTTGTATTGGGCAACTTTTGATATGATATCCAAAATGGTGGCCAGACACGCCCGTGGCAGCCTTTCACACCCAACCCATCTTTTGAACAGAAATATTGAGAGTGTAAATGAGAGGTTAAATGGAACAATTTTAGCGTCAGGCGAAAGCGATAAGGATATTCAGTCTCATGCTAAAAATGATGACTATATTGCAAATGATAGTAGTGATGGTGCAACGGAAGTTGGAAATGTCGTTAGAAATAAAGGTAAATTAGGTATAAAGAAAAGAAGTAAATTGAGAGTATATTACACAAACTGTAGGAGTCTATGTAACAAAATGAACGAACTTAGAGCCCTTGTTAGCAAAGAAAATATAGACATAATAGCGCTAACTGAAACGTGGATTAATATTATTTTTATTAATCTCACCACCACACCCCCAATGAAATTAATTAAAGTATATATGATCCACCGGGATTCGAACCCGGGTTATCACACACATATTGTTGCCACCTTAACCATTACACCACCAGGACGGTTAAAGGTTTATGCACACGCCTACGACTTATTATCCATTCTCGAATACTGGATATTAATCTAATCATGTTCATATTCCCAACCGCACTATGGTAGCCTACTGTTTAAGTGAGAGGAAAGAATATTCATGGGGCACAGATCATATAGACCGGCCTCTCGAAGAAATATCCCTAAACCTACTAATAATATTATTTTTATTAATCTCACCACCACACCCCCAATGAAATTAATTAAAGTATATATGATCCACCGGGATTCGAACCCAGGTTATCACACACATATTTTTGCCACCTTAACCATTACACCACCAGGACGGTTAAAGGTTTATGCACACGCCTACGACTTATTATCCATTCTCGAATACTGGATATTAATCTAAACCAGGATATAGTTTGTTTAAATATAACCGAACAAGTAAGAAGGGTGGCGGTATAGCAGTGTTTGTCAGGAGTACATTAAAAAGCTGTATTAAATCAGGTATTAGACTAAATAACGATAATGAAAGTGTTTGGGTAGAGGTTAACGAAGGTAGTGAGACCATAGTTATTGGAGTTATGTATAGACCGCCAAATATGAGTAGAAATGACGGAACGTCATTATGGGAGGAAATTAAAATTGCATCAAGGTTTAGCAATGTGTGCATTATGGGGGATTTTAATTTTTCGAATATAGATTGGCAGCATCAAATAGGAGAATCTGATTCTGAGGAGTTTATAGAGGTAGTACAAGATAGTTTTTTATTTCAATTCATAGATACGCCGACTACAGGTAATAATATTCTCGATTTAGTTTTCAGTAACAATGAACATATGGTAAATAATGTAGAGATAGGGGACCACCTAGGAAATAGTGACCACAATTCTGTGTATTTTAATATACAATGGAAAGGTAATACCAGAGAGAATACAACATTAATACCAGACTTCAGAAAAGCCAATGATGGTGGGTTAAGAAGAGCCCTATTAGCTGACCCTATGGTCAAAAAATTAAGTCGATCCAGGTGTCCAAATGAGTGTACCCCTTCTCAGGCACCTGTCATCTTTTAAGTCAGGAAGAGACGTCAACCTTGGTAGATACATACGATACTTTTATCGAGTCAGTATTCAATGCACAAAATAAATACATCCCCAAAAGAAAATTTAGATCAATTATTATGTTCCTTCCAACAACCAACAATACTCCTAAAATCGATTAATGAAATTACACAGAACCAACCCAAATGGATGAATAATAGACTATTAGATCTTCTAGGACAAAAGAGAGGAATATATAGAAAAATTAGGAAAGGCGAAATTCACCTACTTGCTTACTATCAGAATCTATCAAGACAGGTAAAAAAGGATATTAGGAAAGAAAAAATAAATTATGAAATTAAGGTTGCCAATGACTCAAAAAATAATCCTAAAGCTTTTTACCAACTATATAAATCCAAGGTTAGAGATGTAATTGGTCCCCTTAAAACTTCGATAGGAGAAATGACAGAAAATGATTTAGAAATGTGCAGTACATTAAATAGTCAATTTCTTTCCGTTTTCACTAATGAAAATTTGGCACAGTTTCCAGAAGTCCGTAAGGTATATAGCGATAGTATAGAAAATAGGTTAAGTACGGTTACTATAAGTAGAAATGATGTGCTTAAGGAAATTGACAGACTGAAACCTCATAAATCGCCTGGTCCTGATGAGGTATATGCTAGAATATTAAAAGAATGTAGGGATGAGTTAAGTTACCCATTAACATTTTTATTTAGCAAGTCATTGGAGACAGGAATAGTTCCAGAAGCTTGGAAGCTTGCAAACGTAGTTCCGATCTTCAAAAAAGGTGACAAATCAATAGCATCCAATTACCGTCCCATTAGTCTTACATCAATCATAGGAAAGCTACTAGAGTCAATTATTGCTAGTAAAATTAGAAACCACTTAGATACATTTAATTTAATAAATTCTTCTCAGCTTGGATTCACTCAGGGACGTTCTTGCCTTACTAATTTGCTTAGTTTTTTCTCAGAGGTATATGAAGCAGTAGATAATGACAAGTCATATGATATAAATATTTAGATTTCAGTAAAGCTTTCGACAGAGTCCCCATGAGAGATTGATGAGAAAGGTTGAGGCGCATGGAATAGGTGGGGCGTTGTTGGGATGGATTAGGTCATGGCTAATTGGTAGGAAGCAGAGAGTCAGCATAAATGGTACGAAGTCAGAATGGGGAGCAGTCAAAAGTGGTGTCCCCCAGGGATCTGTATTAGGTCCTCTGTTGTTTGTTATATACATAAATGACCTTGATTTAGGTATAACTAGTACGGTAGGATAAGTAAATTTGCAGATGATACCAAATTGGGGAGAACAATTGATTCAGATAGAGATATAGAGTGCCTCCAAAGGGATCTAGATACCTTACACGAATGGTCAGTAAATTGGCAGATGAAGTTTAACATTGACAAATGCAAGGTATTAAAGATAGGGAAGATGCATACAAATGTTAAATATAAACTAGCTAATATGGAATTAGAGAACTCGAATTGTGAGAAAGATCTAGGTGTGTTTGTTAGCAATGATTTGAAGCCTAGACAACAGTGTATAAGCGTTCGAAACAAGGCAAACAGGATTCTCGGGTTCATCTCTAGGAGTGTGAGTAACAGAACTGCTGATGTTATCTTAAAACTTTACTTGTCATTAGTGAGACCCCATATGGATTATGCTGTTCAATTTTGGTGTCCTTATTACAGAATGGACATAGATTCATTGGAGAGAGTACAACGTAGAATGACAAAAATGATCCATAATATTAGAAATCTTCCGTATAAAGAAAGGTTGAAGAAATTAGGCTTACATTCGTTAGAGAGACGCAGAGTTAGAGGGGATATGATAGAGGTGTTCAAGTGGGTTAGTGGGATTAACAAATGGGACATGACAAATGTACTAAAGCTCAGTGATAGCGAAAGAACTCGTACCAATGGTTTCAAATTAGATAAATTTCGTTTCAGAAAAGATATAGGCAAATATTGGTTTGGTAACAGAGTTGTAGATGGGTGGAATGGACTACCAAGTGCTATAGTGGGATTAAAAACGATAGGGAGCTTTAAGATAAAATTGGATAAGCATATGGACGAGAAGGGTTTGGGTGTGAAGGGGGATCAGCAGGGTTGGGCCAATCAGCGCTCTGCAGACCCCCGTAATCCTGCGTTAATCTCTAACCGTTTTGGTAAGATGATCTTCAGGGTATTAGAGTGTTGAGCCTATAATTGGGCTTTGTAATTGGGGTTGTGTGGAACAGGGATCTGCCTTGCTTAGGCCAATCGGCTTTTTGCAGACTCCCATTTTCTTATGTTCTTATCTCGTCCTATCTAATTTTATGTTGAACTCCCACTATAGCACTCGGTAGCCTATTCCACATATCTACAACTCTGTTACTAAACGAATAGAGGCAGATCCCTTACACACCCAGTCTCTCTCTCTCTCTCTCGCTCGTATGTTTGCACACCAGTACAAATAAGGCAGATCCCTTACACATGCAACTAAGATGAACATGGGAATCTGCAGAGACAAGTGGCCCACAGAAGGCAGATCCCTTTCACATCCAACCCATTTCGTCCATATGACTATCTGATTTTATCTTGAAATTCTCTATTGTTCTTGATCCCACTATAGCACTAGGTAGCCTATTTCACATATCTATGACTGTTACGAGAGAGGCAGATCCCTTACACAGCCAATCTCTCTCTCTCTCTCTCTTATTTACACACTGGTACAAATGAGGCAGATCCCTTACACATGCTACCATGATGAAAATGGGAGTCTGCAGAGAGCCGATTGGCCCACTCATGGCAGATCCCTTTCACACCCAATCCATCTCGTCCTATAAAATTTTATGCTGCAGCTCTATTGTTATTGATCCCACTATAGCACTCGGTAGCCTATTCCACATATCTACAACTCTTTTACCAAGCGAATAGAGGCAGATCCCTTACACAGCCAATCTCCTTCTCTCTCGCTCTTGTTTGTTTGCACACCGGTACAAATGAGGCAGATCCCTTAAACATGCAACCAAGATGAAAATGGGAGTCTGCAGAGAGCCAAGTGGGCCACATAAGGCAGATCCCTTTCACACTCAACCCATCTCAAATGTTACCTGTTATTTACACTACTTACTATACACCCATGTTATCATATACCTGCAACCAAAACACAATTGTAAGAAATAGGAACATAAGAAAATGGGAGTCTGTAGAGAGCCAATTGGCCCACACAAGAGAGATCCTTTTCACACCCAACCCATCTCATAAAAACTCTCTCTCATCTATCTCTGTCTTCCTTACATTTATGACATCCTAGTCTCTCTCTCTCTCTCACAAATGAGAACATAAGAAAACCGGAATCTGCAGAGAGCCGATTGGCCCACACATGTCAGATCCCTTTCACACCCAACCCATCCCGCGCTCTCTCTCTCTCTCATATTTATTGCTATCTTCCTTACGTTTACGACATCCTATTCTCTCTCGCCATACTCTCTCCCCCACAAATGAGAACATAAAAAAATAAGAAAACGGGAGTCTGCAGAGCCGACTGACCTACACATGGCAGATCCCTTTCACACCCAACCCATCTCGTTCTATCTAATTTCAAGTTGAAGCTCTATTGTTCTTGATCCCATTATAGCACTCGGTAGCCTATTCCACATATCTACAACTCTGTTACTAAACGAATAGAGGCAGATCCCTTATACAGCCAATCTCTCCCTCTCTCACTCTTGTTTGTTTGCACAATCTGTTCCTTCTGTAGTTTCTCCATGCCCGATACATTAAATGATATTTTGATATCTGTGACACAGCTTTTGTATCCAACACAATACCCTGCTTGCATAACCGCTCAAACCCCGGACAACGTTGCTTGCAACTTTAATTATTTTTATTTTTATTATTATTATTATTATTATTGTAGTATTTATTTTATTTTCTCGACTATACTACTTATGTGGGGGATAAATCGACAGTCATCTAGAAGTTTGTATACTTTATTTAACAAAACTTCCTAACTACTCTAATAACGGTTTCTCTGTTCGGGCCGAGATGAGTTCAAGACACGGATTGAATATTACGTCGATTCACGATAGGTTGTACTTTGCAACCCTAGAGCTCCCGTTACTCCCTAGCTGAATTCCCGTTATTCAGGTATTGACTCAAGTCGACTTCGATCCAAAGGCACGTTATTAGTTTCTAATTTACTAGAGTTTATTCCGAGCCCTGCTGTGTCTACGGTGGAGACCAGGGCCTAATAAAACAATCGTTATTTACCTACTTAACCAAAACTGATATTCTTTATCTATCCTTAAGAATTAAACACGTCCACTGGGCCTATTGTGTCTACTCCCGAGACCAAGGCATTAATACATATAATCTCTTTACTACTCTTTCCTATATTTTACATTAACTCATATAACAAAGACGTCATTACAACAAGGGTACCTTAACACTCTCTGAATAGACAATAGATTCTCACAAATGAACCGGCCGGAATTACAAGTTAGTTAGATTTCCTTCTCAAATACAATCTTGGAGTCTAGTATACAGTTACGCACATGAACAGGTTGTTTACACTTTTTACCTTGATAAATCTAATTGATAACACTTCCCACTTATACACTCCCGCAATCCTATTACACATAAACTATATCCACAATACACCCTTGATCGATAATATTTCTTAAATGGGTAAACTATACCTCAAGACCTCTACATGGAAAAGCGTCACGTTTATAATCCTTTATATAACATCTTATGAATACATTACTATAGTTGACGAGACGTCCTTAACGCTCCCTCAAAACTATCCCAACTTCCTCGCAAATGATAATGGATATAGTATATATCCTTTTTAACAAACAAGTTCGTTATTTATGTGGACGAGTGTTCTTTCCTATCTTATAACTGACCTATCGGGCAACTTACCCAAAACTGATTTCCCCTGAGACTATTGGTTGCCCCTCTGTCTTCAAGAAATTATTTCCCCCTTTTTACTTTATATACTTAAATCTTTCCTATCAGATCCTATCTAATTACACTCTCGGCATTGTGCCTTTGCTAACAAAAATAACTATTCTTAACACATCATCCTTTTATTTACATGTAAGTCTAGAATGTTTTCTCTTTAGTTTGTCCTATAAGGACACATCAATTTTTATAGGAACCACTAGGTTAGTCAAGCATTTTCTCTCTTTCTGTTTAAGTCTTGTTCGGGCCCAATATGGGTCCTGTAAAAATATATCTTTTGTCTGTGGTCAAATGTGTGTGCTGGAACTGTTTTACCACCTCAGAGCTGGCCAATAGCTCTTCTGAAAGTCCTCACTCCCGTCCACTATTTGTCGTCCCTCTTGAATCGCTTGGCTAAGAGTGTGTAGACCAGCGATGTGACGACAGGCAGCAGGATACTTATGGTGTATCCCCCTAGTGGGCGACAGTGAGGAAAATTCAGGGATGGTCTGTGCTGGAACTTTAGGTGGGGGCAGGGTAGCTGGAATGGTGGTTTCCAAGTTCCCTTGAGTGCCCTCTATTGCAGAAAACTAACCCAGTGGGCTCCGAGGAATGAATGAACTCCGTAACCTCTCCACCGCTCCCTTTATAGTCCCGCCCCCTTCTCTCCCGCGCCGTGATTGGCTGAGTGGCTTGCGCGGCAGCCCGCTCGCTTTGATTTCTCGCCTTCTCCACCTCCGCTCTCTTCTCCTCATAATAAGTTCCTGGAAGCTGGTTGCAAATGTTTTCCAGTGGCTTACGGGAGTATAGGGCTGGCACTGAGGTATTGAACCTACTGCAACCAGAGGAAACTGTCCGTGAAGAGAATGAGAGCGATTTTAGAGGGGAGGTGGAGAACTCGGCTTTGCACTCCGAAAATGGAGACCGCTGATTGGCTGGCTGGGAAGGTGTGGCGTGTTGATGTTTAGAACTGTCAAAATCAGCTGGCGAGGCAAGCAAGTCTAGGGGAGCGCGGTGATTGGTGGAGAGCTTTTCTATCTTAATTATTATTATTATTATTAGCTTGAAAGGGGTCTGGAAAGACTGAAGGTTAAATATCTGGCATCGTTGTTTCATCCACTTAGGCTAATCTACATTAAGTTTGTACCTCTGCAGCACAACCAATTCTCGGTTTCTGTGCAGGTTTATCAAAGGCTCCTATATTGAAGGTCAATGCTACCAACGTGGAAGAGTAGTATCAATTGTGTTTTATATTTATGTCGCTGTATGCTGCCTACACAGTAAAAACAAATAAAAGATAAAAAAAAAAATATATTTTCAGCGGGGCTCGTGCCCATGCTTTAACCAACTCTACCACGGCATGGTGGGTTAAAGCATGGATAATCGTCCTGACTGTCAGTAGTTCGAGCCCCGCAGAGAGTATAAAAACACTTAGTAGCCAAACTAATGGGGCGAACGTCTTAAAATATCCAAACTAATGGGGCTAAACATGACGGAGAAGGTGGTCCATTAAGAACAAACCTCCCTTTAATATTGTACTGGTAGTGATATTCTTGCACGTGAGTCTTTCACCTAAGTCACATGAACGCTTTTACAGATAAACTATATTTTAGCATCTTTGGTGTAGCAGTTTCTAAATTCAACTTATGTATGAATTCAGTCCATTGGATTATCTACCATCAATCTATAGTCCATTCATTATAGGTAGGCCTGAAATCGTGACCCATAACTTCTGTAATGAATAAAGGGCTAGAGCAAATGGGCTATACAATTTCACACTCCCTGGTTGGATCTTTCCAACTGGTAGATATAACAGTTCAATTACTCCAGTAGTTTTTGTAATTGTGAGAGGTTAAGCTCGGGATTTTTGGCCTATCTATAATGAACAGTGCAAAATAGCTCCGAAATGTTTCCGGAGAAGTGTTAATGACCTAAAGTTGCCGGAAAAAGCGCAGGTGTAAATCCGAATTTACGAGTGTGTGAGGGCGCATCTTATTATGTTGCTGAAGCCATACTGGAGTCAAGGAAAAAAAGTAAGTACGCTTTGTGAGTACATGTGTAAGTAGTGAGGAACATAAAGAGGAATACTTACTTATAATGATATGAATCCAGTATATATATATTGTGTGTGTTACTAACAGACAGATATAAACAGCCAGACGGACAAGGAGACAGACAGACAGGCAGAGAGCTATATACAGATAGTTTATAAATAAACAGAAAATACAGATAGAAAAAACAAATTCCAGATGAGTCTACTTAAATATATATATATATATATATATATATATATATATATATATATATATATATATACGCGTACTAAGCCTCCATGGTGAGCTACAGAGGCTGTCATCGCCTCTTTGGGGTTAGGCTGATCCTGCAGTGGATCATTTAAGGCTGACAACAACAACATTATATATTTTTTTATTATTACTTCTCGTGTGTATGAAGGAGACAAAAGGCAATGCTGCCTGTAACAAGTGTTTCCTCCCTCCAAAATTTTAAAAAGTGACAGGGAGCCAAATTCAACGTACACTTGACTCAAAATGTCAGAATAAAGACCTTGAAGCGGTTTAAGTCATAGAGTAAGGGAAGGACAGATTGAGGGAAAGAGACTGGGGAAATTGGTTCACTCTTGGGTTAGAGAGATGCACATAATAGGGGGGAATGCGTTGAAAGGCGGGTGCCACCCACTCTCAGTGAGGGAGGAGGTTTATACACTGAGAGAGCTCTGAAGAAAACATATTATTGTAATAGCGGTAGAAGAGTGAGAAAGATGCAACCTTGCAGCGTGTAGTGAGAGATTGTCAGGAAATAGTACGAGGTGAGTTGATGAGACAAATTATTTTTGACTGAACCATTACGAGAAGTGCTGTATGGGTGGAACCTCCTCACACATGTGAACATTACTTGAAACATAACCACACTGTGCCCCTGTACAGAGCAAGAAGCTGTGCGGGGGTGAAGACCCCACATAGGCAGTTGAGCACACCTAACTTCTGGGAAGGTGGCTTAGCAAGAGTGGTGATATGGTCTTTCCAAGAAAGATCAGAAGAAAAAGAGACACCAAAAATACTAAGAGAAGACGAATGGTTGATTTGTATGTTGTTGAAGAGTAAGGGATAGTTGTGTGGAAGATTGTGATGGGTAGATAGAATGAGAAACTGGGTTTTGGAAGCATTGATAAGAACAAGATTTTCTCTGCCCTAATCAGAACAAGTTGATAGATCAGAAGATAGGCGTGCCATGGCCTCATCATGTGAGTTTTGGAGTGATTGCATGGAGGGACGTTGTAGAAAACTATTTGACTAGTGTAAGGTAGATGCATCAGCATATGAGTGGATAGGACTAGAGGTACATGAGAAGATCATTAATGAATATTAGAAATAGAACTGGATATAGGACAGAGCCCTGAAAAAACACTGGAGTTGAAAGGTTGAGGAACTGAGCGATGGCCGTCCACAACCCCAGCTATGGAACGGCCAGAAAGGAAATTAGAGATAAAGGAGCAGACAGTGGGATAGAAGCCGAAGGAGGGTAGTTTGGCAATAAAACAATTGTGACAGACTCTATCGATGGCTTTCAATATGTCTAGCACAATAAACAAGGTCTCACCGAAGTTCTGAAAGGAAGATGGCCAAGAGTTATTAAGGTAAGATGAAAGGAGATCACCAGTAGAGGGTCCTTTAAGGAAATCGATCTGAAAGAAAATTATGGAAATACAAATGCTTAAGAAACTTTGAGTTATGAATAGTTAAACAACTTTAGAAATGCAAGAGATGAGAGCAATTGGACGATAATTGGAGGGTTGAGAGCAGTCACCCTTCTTTGGGACAAGTTGAATGTGGGCAGACTTCTAGCAGACGGGAAGATGTTAGAGGGGGCATTTTGTGCATGGCCACTTCCATAAAGGGGAGTAAGGCATCCGGACAAAAACAATTATATATTAACAAATACATTTAAAACTATATACTGTATAAGTATAATGATATAAAATAAAATACATACATACATTATATTATATATATCATTATTGAATATATATTAATCAGTGATAGGAATATGGTTTTAGACGATGTCGATCAACTGCAGACATTCTCCTCTTACGCACAAATCAACCAAGCTACAGACCAACATGGTGAAAACACATATAGCATGGATATATCAAAGATTTGATAGAGTCTGGCATCAATCCTTATTGTCGACGATGTCACATACGGCCTTGCATCATTAGTTCCACTATTTCTTCTTATCTTCATAAGAAAAATCGTGTAATGGTAGTGGCCTTTATTTCAATTTCACTCAATAAGTGGTGTTCCCAGGGATCAGTTTAACTCTGTTCCCATTCCTATCAATGATCTCATATCTACCACTCATAATCAATACATTCTGAGATGATACTCCACAGTTCCTTTATTTACTTCTTTCACCGACTTATAAATTCAAAAATAAACACTGCAATTTCTCTGAACGGGACTTTCTAGAATTAATGAATGGGACAAGGAATCTAGTTTCCTTATGCACAGAAAACCAAGTACATTCAATTTTCTAACCGACAGAATCTCACTGACTTATATTTTTTAATGATGTAAATATTCCACTTTAGTATTGACATTCTCGGTAATAACTACTAACTGAGGTGGACACATATGTTAGATAGCATTGCTACTACGACTGCCTCTAAAAAAATGGGACACTGTACAGAGTTCTAGAATTCTTCACTGAAACGAGCAGGTGGCCTAATCTATAAAGTATGGCGCTCTCAGATGGATTTACTGTTCAAAATCTGTGGGGTTGGAAGTGGAGTGGTTGCATTGAGGCAGTTTTGGACAAAATTCAAAAATAAAGCTATAGATTACTCAATAAACCCTGCAATCACACAGGACCTTCCTACATTCGACATACGAAGAAAACGTGCCTCCTTGCATATTCTACAGATATTTCCAGCAATGTTCGAGGAACTTGCTTCAATGGCCGCCTCTCACATCTTTCACCCGTAGAATAGGTCAGATGAGAGCGCCCATGACATTTACACTTTTCTCCCCAATCAGAACTTCTGCTATCAGAATTCATTATCCCCCGAGCTATAGCTCTTTGGCATTACTTCCATCGAATTGCTTTCCAACAAAATACAATCAAGCAAAAGTTTAAATCAGTTTAAAACCATTTTAATGAAGGAGGAGCCTTAGGCACATGGCCCTTGTTTGGTTTTATCTTTGTGTTTTTCCTCCTCCGTTCATGTCTCTTAAAAAAAAAAAAAAAAAAAAAATTCTGTACCGGGGTGTCCTTAAGTTCGTACAATTTAAAATATTTATACCAAGGACAATGGCGAGACTTTTAAAAGATTTGTTTACTCGGCGGTTATCAAGTTATAACACATGCATTGTGTCATTGGTCCATTTTTCTTACCACGAGAAAACCACATTACTGCAAATGTTTACCTTGAAAACCCTTTTTGAATGACTCTATGTGGCACCACAACTAGATGACCTTCAAAACCACCCACGCATATTTATCAGCAAGCATGTGTGCACCCACATGGGGACCACATTGGGACTGCTGTTCGTGTTGGTGAGTTTCTAACTCAAACATTCACAGACCGTGGCATTGGAAGGAAACCCGATTCCCTGGCCACCTCGTTCAGATATCACTTGGACTCTTTCTATGGGGTTATGTTAAAGATTCGTGTATCACAGAGATACGGACATCACTGACCTAAAGCAAAAGATCACTGATGCCATTGCGACCATTGATGAGGCTATGCAGCGAACATGCAATCGAGTACCGTACCGTCTTGTCTAATAATGGTGCCCGGTAGAGGTGTACTAAATGAGGCAAAACAAACTGCAATATCTACTCCTCATTTGTAATAATTTTATATTGTCTGTTCATTGGATTTTGTAATAAATATTTTTAGTTGTAAAGAGACTTTATGGACAACCCTGTATAAATATCTAGATATATCTGAGAGAGAGAGAGAGAGAGAGAGAGAGAGAGAGAGAGAGAGAGAGAGAGAGAGAGAGAGAGAGATAAATAGATAGGTAATTGGTGACAGCAAGGCTAACTTGGTAACCTTACAGGCTTCACACGGTCAGGGAACTGGTTGGTACTTTCTTTGTACTGTACAGTACGTTGATTTATTTAACCCAACTCTCTCACTTACCAATAATAAGAACATAAGAACATAAGAAAATGGGAGTCTGCAGAAAGCCGATTGGCCTAAGCAAGGCAGATCCCTGTTCCACACAACCCCAATTACAAAGCCCAATTATAGGCTCAACACTCTAATACCCTGAGGATCATCTTACCAAAACGGCAGGATTACGGGGGTCTGCAGAGCGCTGATTGGCCCAACCCTGCTGATCCCCCTTCACACCCAACCCTTCTCGTCCATATGCTTATCCAATTTTATCTTAAAGCTCCCTATCGTTTTTAATCCCACTATAGCACTTGGTAGTCCATTCCACCCATCTACAACTCTGTTACCAAACCAATATTTGGCTATATCTTTCTGAAACGAATTTATCTAATTTGAAACCATTGGTACGAGTTCTTTCGCTATCACTGAGCTTTAGTACATTTGTCATGTCCCCTTTGTTAATCCCACTAACCCACTTGAACACCTCTATCATATCCCCTCTAACTCTGCGTCTCTCTAACGAATGTAAGCCTAATTTCTTCAACCTTTCTTTATACGGAAGATTTCTAATATTATGGATCATTTTTGTCATTCTACGTTGTACTCTCTCCAATGAATCTATGTCCATTCTGTAATAAGGACACACAAATTGAACAGCATAATCCATATGGGGTCTCACTAATGACAAGTAAAGTTTTAAGATAACATCAGCAGTTCTGTTACTCACACTCCTAGAGATGAACCCGAGAATCCTGTTTGCCTTGTTTCGAACGCTTATACACTGTTGTCTAGGCTTCAAATCATTGCTAACAAACACACCTAGATCTTTCTCACAATTCGAGTTTTCTAATTCCCTTTTGCTAGTTTATATTTAACATTTGTATGCATCTTCCCTATCTTGTAATACCTTGCATTGTCAATGTTAAACTTCATCTGCCAATTTACTGACCATTCGTGTAAGGTATCTAGATCCCTCTGGAGGCACTCTATATCTCTATCTGAATCAATTGTTCTCCCCATTTTGGTATCGTCTGCAAATTTACTTATCCTACTAGTTATACCTAAATCAAGGTCATTTATGTATATAACAAACAACAGAGGACCTAATACAGATCCCTGGGGGACACCACTTTTTGACTGCTCCCCATTCTGACTTCGTACCATTTATGCTGACTCTCTGCTTCCTACCAATTAGCCATGACCTAATCCATCCCAACAACGCCCCACCTATTCCATGCGCCTCAACCTTTCTCATCAATCTCTCATGGGGGACTCTGTCGAAAGCTTTACAGAAATCTAAATATATTATATCATATGGACTTGTCATTATCTACTGCTTCATATACCTCTGAGAAAAAACTAAGCAAATTAGTAAGGCAAGAACGTCCCTGAGTGAATCCATGCTGAGAAGAATTTATTAAATTAAATGTATCTAAGTGGTTTCTAATTTTACTAGCAATAATTGACTCTAGTAGCTTTCCTATGATTGATGTAAGACTAATGGGACGGTAATTGGATGCTATTGATTTGTCACCTTTTTTGAAGATCGGAACTACGTTTGCAAGCTTCCAAGCTTCTGGAACTATACCTGTCTCCAATGACTTGTTAAATAAAAATGTTAATGGGTAACTTAACTCATCCCTACATTCTTTTAATACTCTAGCATATACCTCATCAGGACCAGGCGATTTATGAGGTTTCAGTCTGTCAATTTCCTTAAGCACATCATTTCTACTTATAGTAACCGTACTTAACCTATTTTCTATACTATCGCTATATACCTTACGGACTTCTGGAAACTGTGTCAAATTTTTATTAGTGAAAACGGAAAGAAATTGACTATTTAATGTACTGCACATTTCTAAATAATTTTCTGTCATTTCTCCTATCGAAGTTTTAAGGGGACCAATTACATCTCTAACCTTGGATTTATATAGTTGGTAAAAAGCTTTAGGATTATTTTTTTGAGTCATTGGCAACCTTAATTTCATAATTTCTTTTTTCTTTCCTAATATCCTTTTTTACCTGTCTTGATAGATTTTGATAGAAAGCAAGTAGGTGAATTTTGCCTTTCCTAATTTTTCTATATATTCCTCTCTTTTGTCCTAGAAGATCTAATAGTCTATTATTCATCCGTTTGGGTTGGTTCTGTGTTGATCTAAATTTTCTTTTGGGGATGTATTTATTTTGTGCATTGAATACTGACTTGATAAAATTATTGTATGTATCTACCAAGGTTGACGTCTCTTCCTGACTTAAGATGACAGGTGCCTGAGAAGGGGTACACTCATTTGGACACCTGGAACGACTTAATTTTTTGATCATAGGGTCAGCTAATAGGGCTCTTCTTAACCCACCATAATTGGCTTTTCTAAAGTCAGGTATTAATGTTGTATTCTCTCTGGTATTACCTTTCCATTGTATATTAAAATACGCAGAATTGTGGTCACTATTTCCTAGGTGGTCCCCTATCTCTACATTATTTACCATATGTTCATTGTTACTGAAAACTAAATCGAGAATATTATTACCTCTAGTCGGCGTATCTATGAATTGAAATAAAAAACTATCTTGTACTACCTCTATAAACTCCTCAGAATCAGAGTCTCCTATTTGATGCTGCCAATCTATATTCGGAAAATTAAAATCCCCCATAATGCACACATTGCTAAACCTTGATGCCATTTTAATTTCCTCCCATAATGACGTTCCGTCATTTCTACTCATATTTGGCGGTCTATACATAACTCCAATAACTATGGTCTCACTACCTTCGTTAACCTCTACCCAAACACTTTCATTATCGTTATTTAGTCTAATACCTGATTTAATACAGCTTTTTAATGTACTCCTGACAAACACTGCTATACCGCCACCCCTCTTACTTGTTCGGTCATATTTAAACAAACTATATCCTGGTATATCAAATTCTTCTAAAAAATGCCTGGTTTCTGTATTAATCCACGTTTCAGTTAGCGCTATTATGTCTATATTTTCTTTGCTAACAAGGGCTCTAAGTTCGTTCATTTTGTTACATAGACTCCTACAGTTTGTGTAATATACTCTCAATTTACTTCTTTTCTTTATACCTAATTTACCTTTATTTCTAACGACATTTCCATCTTCCGTTGCACCATCACTACTATCATTTGCATTATAGTCATCATTTTTAGCATGAGACTGAATATCCTTATCGCTTTCGCTTGACGCTAAAATTGTTCCATTTAACCTCTCCTTTACACTCTCAATATTTCTGTTCAAAACCCCACAACCACCCTATCTAAAGAACTAGCTAATGTAGAAACCCCTAACCGTGAAAGATGAACCCCATCCCTTGCGTACATCCCATCTCTCCCATAGAAACTATCCCAGTTATCAATGAATGGTATTGCTTTTTCTTTGCAATATTTCTCCAAACGGCAATTGACACCAATCGCCCTGGATGTCCATTCCTTGGGAACTCCTCTTCTGGGTAGGATACAATGTACTACAGGGATCCCTCCCTTCATCCTAACTTATCTAACACATCCCGATACTGCTGCAGCAGTTCCTCACTTCTACCCTTACCAACATCGTTACTCCCGGCACTGAGACAGATAATGGGGTTATCTCCACTATCTTCCAAGATGTGGTCCATCTTCTCTAAAACCCTCCCAACTCCATGGCCAGGCAGACACACAACCTCCCTAAGTTTAGTGCGGGTAGCCCTAACTAAATGTCTTACCATGGAGTCGCCCACAATCGACACAGACTTACCTTTCCCTAATATTCTCGCTTCTCAGATAACAAGTCAGTGTTTATACATGTGGAACTAACGAAGGGGTAATTGTTTACTATGTGACTTATTGTGCTTCTAAACTTCCTGAGCATTAGGCCTACAGATACAGTAGAGAAGTTACATAATTTTAAGACCCACACGACACTGACTAACCAATTTTGTGAACTCCACATTATTGAGATATAAACCCGTAGACTATACAGTTTACTTGTTACAATATTTGCTAATATATACCATAACAATATTCATAACTAGACAAGTTTACGTTAAGTCAATCGAGGTATGCACTGAATGCGGCTGTGTCGTCGTGGATGGATCGGCAATAGTGGTATAATCTTCTCTTTCTCCTCCCTCCCACTTACTGTACTTCCTCCTTCCTCCCACTTCGCCCTAACTCCCCCAACCCCCACCCCCTTTCCCACATTGTCCTCCTTCTTACCCCCTCTCCCCCACTCTCTTCTTCTCTCCTACCTCACTTCCTCTCCCCTCCTTCCTACATCCTCTCCCTCCTCATCCATTCCACCCTCTCCACCATGCACTCCTCCCCCCCCCCCCCCCCCCCCCCCCTGCCCACATTCTCCTCCTTCTTACCCCCTCCCCCACTCTCATCTTCCTCCCCCCCCCCCCCCCTTCCCCACATCTCTGTTCTTATCTGACTCATCTTCCTCTCACTTCCTCTCCCCCCATATATCCCTCCTTCTTACCCACTCTCACTTTCATCTTCTCACTTCAACTTTTATTCCCACATCCTGGTTCTTACCCCTCTCCCATCTTCCTCTCACTTCCTCTCCCCCCCCCCCCCCCCCCCTTTCCACATCCTCTCTAGATGGTTCTTACCCCCTCTCCCCCACTCTCATATTCCTCTCACTTAAAATTCCCACATCCTCCTGGTTCTTACCCCCTCTCTCCCACTCTCATCTTCCTCCCTCCACTTCCTCTATTTCTTCTCCCTGTTCCCCCGCCTCCTTTCTCTCCTCTCCCTTCCATTTCCTCTTTATAATGTTGTAACATGTACAGTATACCATGTTCATTGTAGACAGGCGACAAATTCCAACCCAACCTCTCATAATTCAAAAAGGATAAAGTAATTGAGCTGTTATGTGTACCATTAGGAAAGAGTATGTATTGTATGTATAAACTCAGGCCGAGTAGCTGGGGGTGGCCGACTCGAGACAGAGCCCAAACAGAAACATAATTTATAGTTCCTATTCTTAGGGTCCGGGACCACTTTCGCGTTCCCTCACCTATTGCTCTGTCTCGTCCTGTAGGTGAATTTTACAAGGGGGGGAATATTCCTAGCCCCCTGATCTCCCCCCCGGTGGTGGAAGTTCTTTCCCCTCCACCACAGAAGAGGCTATCTGCACCAGATAGTGGCGGGCGCTGGGGTCGCCGCATCCCTACGTCATTAGAAATGTAGAAATGTATACTATATAAACTGGCTATGGGAAGTAGAGGACACCAACCATCACTCTGACAAAGAGTCAGACAACCAGTAAATAGCTATGGACAACTTCAGCCCGTTTGCTCTAGCCCTTCCTGAGTTATAAGAGGCTAGAGTCAAACTTTCTGTTCTAATAATACTGAACAGACTTTAGTGTAGTATTCAAGTGGTTGTATTCCAGGCTAAAATTCAAGTTCTATACCCCCCCTCCCTCTTTCTCTCTCTCCCCCCCCCCCCCCCTCCTTCTGTTTAGACATTCAGGTTCCTTGCAGGTTTCACAGCGGAACAGGTTAATTGGCTCGGCAACTAGATACCTAGAGGGTGGGGGGATTTCATTGTGTGTGTGTGTGTGTGTCAATTTCAGTGTTTGTGTGTGTGTTACATTGTGTAGGTTACGTGTTTGTGTGAATTTCAGTGCTTGTGTATGTCAGTGTTTGTGTGCGTGAGTGTGTGTGCTTGTGTGAATTTCAGCATTTGTTTGTGTCAGTGTTTGTGTATGCGTGTTTCGTTGTGTAGGCTATGTGTTTGCATTAGTGCTTAAGTGAAATTCAGTGATGTGTGTGTGTGAGTATTTCAGGCGTTTTAGTGTGTGCGAGAGACAGAGAGTCACTGTGTGTCTGTGTGACATACACACATCAATCATACACATCAATCGTATATATTATATTTAAAAATTATAATATATATATACTGTATATATATATATACAGTATATATATATATATATATATATATATATATATATATATATATATATATATATATATTGTATATATATATATATATACAGTATATATATATAGTTATGCAATTCTATTAAGGGGGGCAGGAGGCTAGGAATCCTTCTCCCCTTGTAAAATTATCCTACTCAACGAGACAGAGAAAGGGGCGAGGGAACGCGAAAGGGCTCCCTGACCCTAAGAAATGGAACTTTAAAGGTTTCTGTTCGGGTTCTGTCTCCAGTCGGCCACCCCCAGCAATAGGGTATGTGCCTGAGTATATACTATACATACATACATACTTACATACATTAAGGGTGGGGTCTACTGCATGCTCAGCTGGATAACACACACAAATGATAACATAGATATACAATTAGTTTATTAACATTAATATCGTAGACAAAATTATAGATAAAACACAGGATGGTAAAACAGAAATATACAATATGGTGCCTGGTACAAGTGTATACCGGCTGTGCTCGTGGCAGCAGCCAATATCTTAACATTATTTTGCAACAATGTCCTATTCTCTCAATATATATACACCCGGACTTAACCTTTTAGCAATTGAACATATATCTATCTATTTACTCAGGCCCAATCCCCACTTTTCCTTTTTGTTTTGTTTTCCTTTTTTTTTTTTTTTTTTTTTTTGGGGGGGGGGGCGACTCAAGACAGAGCAAGAATAGGGACAACACACAACACAACAGCAAACAAAGAACACACACAAACAAAATACAAATTCACACACATCTAGGACTCTAGGTCATCCAGGAGAAGACCCAGAGACCAGGGTCACCAAGGTCCCTCCAGTAAGTCTTTTCGCTCAGAAACAAGTATTTCACCTTCTAATTCAACCAGTATTTAACCTTAATCTTAATTCTCTTAACAGTACAACATTAATTTCTTAATTGAACATAGGGAATATCAATCTCTTGTAACGACAAATATGTAACCATCTGATAGCGCGTTTACAATGAACGGTTAATGATAATAATAAGTCAATCTTAAATCAATCTCGTAATGGACCCTTTGTGAGTTCATAGCGGTTACGTATAATAAAGTTGCTTAATGTGTGTTCCGAAGACCTTGTTACGTAATTCTCTTAAGTGATCCTTAATATGCCTGAACGTGAGCAGCTAACATGAACAAGGTGTCATAATGTAATATTTGTTTTCACCAACCAGGCTAGCCCACCCAGGCGAGTTTAGTACTCTACAAGCCATGCGAGTATAATATGTTTGTCCAAGTACTGGAAGTTTGACCCAAACTCAAACTTGACTCAAACGTATAAATACTGTCACATAATGTACGGTAGTCGGTGTGAAGTCTACATAGCAGCTAGGAACATTAGGTAGGTGTCTACTTACAGCCCAGAATGCAAGCTTTTGTGCACACTTTTAATTTTTCCTAGGCGTCCTTCGTTTCACAGAGTTATAGCGAGTTGAAAATTCCCCAAAACGTAAATATAACTCGTTACTCAACCTTTGCCTATATCGCATAAACACATCACTTCATGTAGTCGCTGTGCAGGCCACATAACAGCTAGGAACATTAGGTTGGTGTACACCTTTTATTTGGTCTATAACTCTTCGTTTCACTGAGTTATAGTAAGTTGAAAACCCGAAAAATACGGAATTATGCTTGCTCGACAGGGCTTAAGCATAGACATGCAAGATTCACTTGCTCTTCTCCTTTAACAATGTATCAAGTTGTACTGGTAAGACTTAATTATTTCAATATATGGTGATGTCATTTTCCATGTTAATTTGCTATAATGCAGTTTAGGAAGAATTTGTGGGAATTAAGAGGTTTAATTACGACAGCACTTACCCCTTTGTTCCTAGAGGTTGTTCCTTACCTTAATAAAAGAATCGTCTAATCTTAGTAATAAAATAATAAATAAAATAATGCGTTTTCGTATTCTAAAAGGGTTAGGGCTAACTTATCTGAGGAATACCGATAGATTAGTCGTCCAAACCCAATTATTAAGCACTTAAATACGATGGTGAATATATATCCATATGATGTTGGTCATTAGAGGAAAAAATATATATATTCTAAGTTTTGCACTGCTGGCGACTTTTTGTATATAGATTCCATTCATCGCCAGAATTAGTTATTTTCACTTATATACAGTATTTATATGTAAGACATTGTCACATGATTATATACGGTATCGCTAGCTACAATGCAATTATATGTGCCCTCATACATGACGCATACCGGTAAGTACAAAGGCTTACATAGAGGCTAGAGCAATACATGGGTGTGAAGGATTCCATATGAAATATACCTTTAGTCCGTTTGTTTAACTAGGCGAGTTTGTAATTGGTCTCTTAAAACTCGAGACCTCTACTTACAGTTGACTAGCTATATACCGTACACTGTATGTTATGTGCAGGGCTTCTTAGTATTCATATTTTTTCACCAACCAACTTTACTTCTAAACTCAATTAATGAAATCAACAAATACATGTGGCACTCCAAGGACTCGAACCTAAGATATTCACACCGAAATTCCGAGCATTTATGCATTACGCTATCAAGACAGTTTCCATATACCGGTACTTAAACTCACAGCTATATAAACATTACATGCAATGGCTGTTATCAAAATTACCTTCAATATGATTATGAATTATGTGTACGGTACGATACAAATACGCTATCAAAATAAAACATAAACTTAAACAAATTAATTTGTTTATGTATTTACTTACAAACGGTACTATCCCACAGTACCTTCGGTTAAACTTCATTGGATGTCGTACACAAAACAAAATAATAAACAAATAAATCAAACTTAATGCATACGTATACAATAAAGGAGCATACAGACAATAAAGGAGCATACAGACAAACGTATACAATAAAGGAGCATACAGACAAACGTATACAATAAAGGAACATACAGACAATAAAGGAGCATACAGACAAACGTATACAATAAAGGAGCATACAGACAAACGTATACAATAAAGGAGCATACAGACAATAAAGGAGCATACAGACAAACGTATACAATAAGGAGCATACAGACAAACGTATACAATAAAGGAGCATACAGACAAACGTATACAATAAAGGAGCATACAGACAATAAAGGAGCATACAGACAAACGTATACAATACAGGAGCATACAGACAAACGTATACAATAAAGGAGCATACAGACAAACGTATACAATAAAGGAGCATACAGACAAACGTATACAATAAAGGAGCATACAGACAAACGTATACAATAAAGGAGCATACAGACAATAAAGGAGCATACAGACAAACGTATACAATAAAGGAGCATACAGACAAACGTATACAATAAAGGAGCATACAGACAAACGTATACAATAAAGGAGCATACAGACAAACGTATACAATAAAGGAGCATACAGACAAACGTATACAATAAGGAGCACAGACAATAAAGGAGCATACAGACAAACGTATACAATAAAGGAGCATACAGACAAACGTATACAATAAAGGAGCATACAGACAATAAAGGAGCATACAGACAAACGTATACAATAAAGGAGCATACAGACAAACGTATACAATAAAGGAGCATACAGACCAAAACATGCCCAATCGGCGGTAAGTTTAAGACACCCCAACATAAGCTAAGTGAAGATACAGTAAATCACAATGTTGTGAATAAAGCTGTGACAGGTATCATTCTCACAATTATTAAGGTACCCCACTTGTGCACATACTACACCACAACTACGATATCAACCACTCTTACACTGCTAACACAACATATATACCTACAACAACCCACCATATCTACATAGTCTAGTCTACATAATAGAACACGAATGGGGTGAAGTTAAGTTAGATCTGCCTCAGGATTTGTACAGAGATAGGTACTGGGGGTGATACGGAAGATAGTGGGAATTTTAATTAATTTTTGTTTTATCTATTTATTTATTTTATATATATATATACAGTATATATATATATATATATATATATATATATATATATATATATATTAATATATATATATATATATATATATATATATATATATAATATATATTTATATATTATTGGGATGGAATTTGTGCTGTACCTGGTATCAGTGCATTACCACAAGCCCACCGAAACGTCAATAAAATACCCTCATTGTTCCCTGATTAAATAGCACTGTATGAATATTCCCATATTCAAAATATGCTATAGGGGTGCAATGCCTGGTGAGTTATCTGCTCAACAGGTGGCGTTGTGTGTGTGTAAGTGTGAGAGTCTGAGTGTAGGGGATGAGACAGTGAAGCACGGGAACGAGGTGGCTTCAGAGATGGGGTCGTTTCGGGCCATGAGTGAGCACCGTGCCTCATGTGAAGGCAAGATGGCAGGTGCTCGTTGTACTCTACGTGCTTCACATGTCTCACTCCCTATACTGGAACAAGACCTCACGGGCTTCACTGTTCATTGTAAAGCGGTGAATGTTAAGGCTCTCAGCCTATGCCCGAGAGGAAGTAAGTTGGAATATAGAAAAAAAAAAAAAAAAAAAAAAAAAAAAATATATATATATATATATGCTATATAGTTATGCAATTCTATTTTTCTTATTTATCTTTTTTTTTTTTTTTTTTTCTTTTTTGCACAGAACTCCAGACTCCTATGCCCCCGAATCGTCCATGGATAATATGCTAACTCACTCTCACGTTCGTACACACACACACACACACACACACACACACCTGCCATCATATCATCAAGCCAATTAACCTGTATTGGACCATAACTAATTAAGACAACACACACTCACTTCCAATAAATAGACGTACCGGTACCTCACGATACATCCAAATAATATAATTATGTTGTATTCAGAGCAAACTTTTAACATCACAAAACATCTCCTCTCACATATCTCTCTCCACTCGTCCAAATGTTGCATCAGCGATTACAACCAACAACGTTCTTCAAAATGTTCTACGTGCATAACATTCCCTTTAGGATTAGGGAAGATTAGTTAACTTGTACGCTGGAATCCAATTAGTACGCAAAATGGATACAATATACCCACAATATAATGACCAGTCAGATTAAAACGTACAATAAATATCATACATTATATCTCTAAATACATAACTCGAGCTCTACTAATATTCTGCGGGTAGCATTTTTATCGATTTCACGTACGGTACTAATTAGAGCTCTGCGTACTAATTGGTTGGTCTACCTATACTTTGCACGTGTCACTATAACAAGTCACCTTGTTAAATTAAACCGATATAGCCTAGTCGGGGCACACCACACTTCCTCCATTATTACTGCCCTCTTATTATGCTTCAAAATATTCAAACAACGCATGTCCAGGTAGTTTGCGTAAACCCCTTGAGGATTAAAATGCGTTTTGACATTTTTTTCTGGCTATCATTAGACATTGTTATACACCTTAAGAAGGATCTGTGGGAATGAAAAGGGTAAAGACTATGTCAATTAACTATCTCTCTGACTTCCATATAGGCCTAGTGGACTACCCTTCCAAATTTAAATACAATTGTCTAATAATAGCCATAAATGGAATAACACACGCTTCCTCAAAGGTTAAGGGGTCGACATTTGTAGACTTGTTACAACGAATACCCTATAGTACCGGTACTTGTCTATCATAATAACATATTATATACACCATACAATAACTAGACCCCCCCCCCCCCCGCTATCACAACAATAGAAACAACACCAAATAAAAACAAATTAAATACAGCACAAGAGGGAGTGAAAATAGCAGAAGAGGGACATTGGACGAGAAAATAAAGAGGAAGGGAACTTTATTAGGAGAGATGAACACAAATATTCGAGTTACGTATGATAACGTCAAACCACTGATTATATGTACACTGTAGACCTAGGCGGGGATCTGCACAAGACGATGACAGTTTATAAGTGAACAAAATATGGGTGATGAGAGAAAAGGGAAAGTTAGGAAGAAAAATAATGACACTATTAAGATTACGTAATCATTGGTAAGTGCAAAGATATGCAAATTATATTTACTATTAAAATAAAGTTCGGTGATCATAAGTAGAAAGGGAATACATAGATAGTAAAGGGAAATACCTTAAATAAAAGGATATGAAGGGATAAGTGACAAGGTAAATATAGATGGGGAAAAGTCGAAGTGTGTAGGGAGAAGGAGAAAGGTTGACGAAGGTACAAGTTAGATTAACCTACCTGAGAGATTTGGAAATATCAATGATACAGTCAACATCAATCTTTCCTCGTTAACCTTGATGATAACTTGTGTGAAATCTACAGATAAATACATTCAACTCGATACTTCTACGGCATGAAACAAAATAGTACTAATCCCAGGCTATTCAACACGCGAGGATTGACAAGGAAGCTTGATAGTAACTTAAAATTACATCGTGTATGTTTATGGTTATCTATTGGTTTTAACTACACCATATCATAAAACACCCAACAGGCTCAATATGGAAGGGCACATTGTGTATGCCCTAGTCAAAAATATATTTACAATGAAAGTACAGGAAAAACCGAGGAACAATTTTGACAAAATAGAGCTCACATCTCGGCCATGCGATCATCACTAAAATATAAGTATCCCAAACTCATATCACAAGCTCCCAGCCCAACTTCAAACCCTAACACCTTTTTCCTTATCATATTCGATGAAAACAGTTGAAAGTATAAACGCTTTGATCACAATGTACTTACTTAGGCTACCAGTTTATTGAACTAATGTGCTCGTCCTATTTTCCACTCGTAATTTATATAATGCCAATTTAAATTTGAGGATTCAAGGTTCACCCCTATTAACCCTTTCACGCATATGCCGCGATTGTGAGCCTATTGGGGATACTTTAAAGCCTTTGTTACCATCAGGGGTATTTAGAAACCTTTAGTTTAGTTACTTCAACCTCTGCAGTTGTCTTTGAGTTAGCTGTGGGAAGAAAACTAATTTTGGAGAGGTAATTATAAGAGTGAGAGAACTCTATTTCTTATTGCTCATCTGGCAACCTCTGCGTCATAAATGCGGTAAAGGATTAACTTACGCGCGAAATAATTATGCAATATGTGACCATTAAGTGACACAGGAATGAGCTAAGCGTAAACTTAACACGTTCCTTAACACTCCACGAGCGGCTAGGTCGGTAACTTCTACTACCTGCCAAGCGGGTGGTTTTACCCTAAACAAGCTTATTTCCGTGCTCTTTTTCATGCATAAACAAGAGCCAGAGCGTAATACAAGTATGTATCCGTGAAAGGGCGATAATTGAGCTTTCCAATGACACCAGAACCATCCTTCTACGACCACTGGTTCTCTTGCAACGATCGTGCAACACAAAGGAAAAATCCCTAAAATACGGTAATTTCCTTACATAATTCCCTGTCTAGCGAGGTAGTGAGTGTGGATGTGTGTGGAGGTGGGCCCAGTGCCGGCGCGGGAGCCGTGCCGAACGGTCAGAGTCAACCTACGCTCCTCCCACCGCTCGGACTCTCTCTCAGAGCCAATTATGTTCTCAAAATTGCTACCGACTTAAAGCGGTCCCCGCCACATTGTCCTTGGTTCTCTAGACCGCCTTAAGTCGGGCCCCGCCAATAAGGGGTTCATTACAGAGTAGTACCAGAAGGTTGGGGTGGTTAAACTACAACGAAAATTCGATACTTTCTTAATTATGTTGTGGAGAATATTGTTAAATATAAGCCATCAAGGACCTCAATTGGGGATATACAATTATTTGCTTGGTATTTTTGTATAATCAAGTACTAGTCCAATGAACATCGTGAATAATCAAGTACTAGTCCAATGAACATCGTGAATAATCAAGTACTAGTCCAATGAACATCGTGAATAATCAAGTACTAGTCCAATGAACATCGTGAATAATCAAGTACTAGTCCAATGAACATCGTGAATAATCAAGTACTAGTCCAATGAACATCGTGAATAATCAAGTACTAGTCCAATGAACATCGTGAATAATCAAGTACTAGTCCAATGAACATCGTGAATAATCAAGTACTAGTCCAATGAACATCGTGAATAATCAAGTACTAGTCCAATGAACATCGTGAATAATCAAGTACTAGTCCAATGAACATCGTGAATAATCAAGTACTAGTCCAATGAACATCGTGAATAATCAAGTACTAGTCCAATGAACATCGTGAATAATCAAGTACTAGTCCAATGAACATCGTGATAATCAAGTACTAGTCCAATGAACATCGTGAATAATCAAGTACTAGTCCAATGAACATCGTGAATAATCAAGTACTAGTCCAATGAACATCGTGAATAATCAAGTACTAGTCCAATGAACATCGTGAATAATCAAGTACTAGTCCAATGAACATCGTGAATAATCAAGTACTAGTCCAATGAACATCGTGAATAATCAAGTACTAGTCCAATGAACATCGTGAATAATCAAGTACTAGTCCAATGAACATCGTCAATAATCAAGTACTAGTCCAATGAATATCGTCAATAATCAAGTACTAGTCCAATGAATATCGTCAATAATCAAGTACTAGTCCAATGAATATCGTCAATATTGAGCTCAAAATTGTCTATGCTAATTTTTAGAAATACTGTGGATTGTGCTAAAAGAGGAAGTAATTAACCCTTTCTGTACCAGTGACGCATTATATATTTGATTTCAACTACTTTTAGACGATTACCGGTATAACTTATGATGGGTACCGTATAGGTTATTTAAAAAAATTAATTGAGATAGTCTGTAGCCTTTTAATTGGTATAGGCCTACGTCCTTCTCAAGCTGAATATAATCGTCTAATAGTTGCCAGAATATAATGAAAAATACGTCACCGGTATTGAATGGGTTAAATCTTGGACAAAATGGCAACATCTTGTATTTGGGTGGGGCCTAATGAAGGTACCGGTACTGACCAAGTATACTGTATATCATCCTAAACTGTTAACAAGTAATTGACAAATACTCTTCTCCCCTCCCCCCCCAAAAAAAAATATATATATATATATACCGGTATATATATACAGTATATATAAATAAATAAATACATAAATAAATACAAAATAATAAACAAATAAATAAATAATAATTAAACATAATAATAATAATACATATTAGAGATAAACAAACAACAAATGGGGGCTCTATAGAATAGCCAATAAAAGCGTATATTTTGTTGATTTAATTATGTATTAGAAAAATGATATATAAATAAACATATCCAAAAGGAATTGCAAACCCTGTGTGGTGCTAAGACTGCCACATACTCCAGAATGCATGCAGTTTGTGTTTGTGGGGTCCAAGAATGGGGGAACGTGTGGCGGGTTAAATCATCAAATATTAACTAAAATATATTGGGAGAATATCCTTTCAGGTACCGGTACTGTACCAAATATATTGGGAGAATATCCTTTCAGGTACCGGTACTGTACCAAATATAGGGATGGACGAGACCAATCATGTCCAAATCTATTCATTCATTCACAAGATATTACACGAACAGATATATAGCCACAAATACAGAGACATTAACCCCTTCATTACCGGTGATGTCTTCTGTATTAGATTTTAGCTGTTTTTAGACGATTTTATTCGGCTTAGGATGGGAGTGTGGCAATTATGAGGCTACAGACTATCGGTAATAACCCCTTTTGCTACTGCAGATCCTTTCTAAGCTGCCTAAAATCATCTAAATATAGCTGATCAAAAATAACATACATCCCCGGTAGTGAAAGGGTTAAACACATCGGTTAGAAAAGTTAATGAAGCATGCACTATGATCCAAGGAATATAGCTGAAAAAAGCATTCCGTGCAATACCGGTAGTATAAGTGGAGATAATGCCATATTAAAGTAAGGAATTCAGTTCCAACTCCGCCATTGGGGCCATCCAATTGTATCCAAAACTTTGGTGATGTTTTTTTCAGCGATTAACCAAGAACTAATATAGGCCTACAGTACCGGTACAGATACATCTCGAATATCAAACAAATGTTTTCAGGGTAGTATTTCGGGGTATCCAAGAAAGGGAGAGTGGAAGGCGGGGGCGTCTTTCAATGATAACCAAAAGTAAATGTGTTCCTTTTGGATACCATCGAAAAGAATCACCTCATAAATATTCATCATTCATCTTGGACATATTTAGCGAACTGACGCACTCACACAGATACACAGGAGGGGAAACTTTACCTTGTGCTTCACGCCTACGACGACACGTACGCTAACAAACAAAAGTTAAACTAAAATAAAACAACTAAGACTAAACGAAAAGCTTATGAGGGTATGAGGGAGAGAGGGGGTAGAGGGAGAGGTAGGGAGGGGGAGGGAAGGCTCTGCAAAATAGCCTCCGCAGCCTCTAATTGGGATAAGTGAGGGTCTGGGAAGAACGGCACTAGGGGGGAGCAAAGGCCGTGTGTGTGTGTGAGAGAGAGAGAGAGACTGCAAGGGTTCAAAATATATGTCAATCTTGTGCTTAAAAATATTGACAATGACCAATAACAATCTATACTTACTTGTTTGAGCTTTGAAATAAGGGATATGGACACATTATTCCCCTTTAGCTTATAAAAACTCATACCAGGTTTATACCATTAACCTGAGTATGTATTCACCAAGTATTTTCATCCAGTGTAAAACAAAAAGTAAAAAAAAAGAGAGAGAGAGAGAATAGCAGGAAGTCAGATAAATTTTGGGATGCGAAGTGATGGCCGCGGTGAGGGGAGAGCATGTATAAAATCGAAGAAACCGAAGTAAAACGAGGGGAAGTGCATATAAAGTGAGGGAGGTCAACTATTCATTCAGTTCCTACACAAATCAGTTCCTTTACTAGTTTATATTTATTATTGTATTGTTATTTGTTACTCACATTTAAGTTGCTTAGGTTAGATTAGGTTAAATAAGTTAGGCTAAGCTAGGGTAGTTACCGGGTTAAGGTCACGCTAGGGAGGATAGGGGTAAGGTTCATATTGGGATTAAGTCGGGTTATGGTTGTCTTACATTAGGTTAACATTAGGTAAGGTTAGACCAAGGTTAGGTCAGGATAGAAATTATCTTAGGTATGGTTCGGTTAGCGTAGGGTAGTTTGAAGTCAAGATAGCTCAAAATAGACCTAGTTCTGGATAGTTTATGATTAGACAAAATGACTGTGAATGAGACTAAACTACGGTACTGTCGGTGAACATTCTCGTGGGCGAATTGAGCGACAACTATGTATTGTAAACAGGAAGTTAAGACTAGTGGGGGAGGGGAGATAAGAATAAATAGTGACTGTAGAAGAAAGCGGAACTAAGAGAAAACATATATAACATACCGTATATAATATAAAAACATATATAACATATATAATATAAAAACATATATAACATATATATATAATATAAAAACATATATAACATATATAATATAAAAACATATATAACATATATAATATAAAACATATATAACATATATAATATAAAACATTATTATATAACATACCATATATAATATAAAAACATATATAACATATATAATATAAAACATATATAACATATATAATATAAAACATATATAACATATATAATATAAAAACATATATAACATATATAATATAAAACATATATAACATATATAATATAAAACATTATTATATAACATACCATATATAATATAAAAACATATATAACATATATAATATAAAACATATATAACATATATAATATAAAACATATATAACATATATAATATAAAACATTATTATATAACATACCATATATAATATAAAAACATATATAACATATATAATATAAAACATATATAACATATATAATATAAACATTATTATATAACATACCATATATAATATAAAACATATATAACATATATATATAAAACATATATAACATATATAATATAAAACATATATAACATATAATATAAAACATATATAACATATATAATATAAAACATATATAACATATATAATATAAAACATATATAACATATATAATATAAAAACATATATAACATATATAATATAAAAGCATATATAACATATATATATAATATACAAACATACATACCGGTACCGTACCGAAAATGCACTGGGTAGTATTTTATTTCAAAATAAAATAAAATAGTTATAAGAATAAAATGCGGTCAAAGTACAAGGCCAGCAAAAAGCATTAACATAATGTAAATAATGACAAGATAATTATGTTTAACACAGAGCTAAAGGAGGTGTCACACGGGAGCCTTTTCCGTCAATTTTCACGATCAATTGTAGTCTGGCACCTTTAAAATGTCACGTTATATCAGAATTCAGCCACCTTATAATATATGGTGGCTGAATTCTGATATAACGTGACATTTTAAAGGTGCCAGACTACAATTGATCGTGACATTTGACGTAAAGGCTCCCGTGTGACACCTCCTTGAGCCCTTGTAACATCGGCATCGGAAACTAGACTGAACATTTTATTATAATCTATCTTCAGTCTAGTTTCCGATGCCGATGTTAAAAGGCCTCAACATTTTACGAGACAAAACTTGCTCATCAAAAATTGCCGGCAAAAGCGTTCGTGTGACACTGACTTTATATCCCGAAGGTTCTCAGGGTTGGCTACACTCACGGACAAAAACAGTGTCTCACCTTTAATAACATCAAATATATTTATATCTTGGATTAAAGAGAAGTACTTTTTTCTGAATCCCCTTGTCCTTCATGTTTAGCCCCATTACTTTTCAAAGTTTAAGACTTTCGCCCGCATCTTTGTCAATATTAAGACCATTCGTGAAATTTAGGAGTCGATTTTTTCCTGGCGAGCGATAGCGAGCCTGTAATTTTGAAGGAACCAGCCTTCGGTCGGGACATTTTTCTACCAAAAAATTTACAAATTTATCTGGAATCTTTGGGATATTTTCTTAAATGATTGATTGAGGTCTAGGGAACAACATAAAACAGGTACCGGTATATATACTACTCATAATGCAAAATAAATACACAAATAAAATAACGTCCCCTTAATACACAAATTGTCTTGAACCACAACGAACAGTCTTTGAATGTATAGACTTAATTTATGGCGGTTAAGGACATGTTTTCACTTAGTACCGTACTATAGAGATAACCCAAGTTGAAATTAAGGCGGGAAGACAAGACTTTTGAGGATCACTGTACACTGTTAACATTTTCAGGGAAGCTATGCCCTCTTTTTATTTTCATTCTGGCTAACACTAGATGATGTTATTAACCTTGGAAAAGGCCTCAAAGAATCAACGGTGTGTCAACTATTTAAATTATCCCTCCGACTCCCACAAACCCTTTCTAAACTTAATAAAATAGTCTAATAATAGCCAGATTATAATTACTGTAAATAACGGTTCATAGAATGCTGACATTGTTAAATGGTCTGTAACGAAAGTGGTACACATAAACAACGTACAGTATATCATCACTTTGCGTTACAATTTGAATATAATACTGATTCATAATATATACGTGCCTTGTAATGAATGCCAGATTAGTGATCGTGTCTAAATGCCTTCATATTAACCCTTTCAGCATGATGATGTGATTTTCGTCATATTCTGGTTACCTTTAGACGATATTATCTAGCTCATACTCTACCTCTAGGACTCAAAATGGCAAATAATAACTCAATAAACCGTCTAGCTAATATTATAGGTCCTTTTGAAACGGCATAGAATCGACTATGGGTAGCTAAAATATAAAGGTCATTATTGTGTTGAAGGGGTTAATACTCTAATTATTTGTACCAGTTTTGTTAGTCTAAGTGTTGTCTTATACGCACCCACATTGTTTACAGTTTACAAGTTTCTTATACTATACAGCTCTAATGGTGAAGTTCATTTACACTAACAAATGAAAGGTTTGAAGAAGGTATGAATAGAATAATAAAGGTGACTACAACAATTTACCCTATAAAGATGTGCATGTATGTATGCATATACTCTCACTCTACTGACCCACCTGGTGAACAAGCCTACGTCTTTTATATCATAAATGACCTAGAGCAGCTGGTTCAGCAACCCACCCGTATCCCGGATCGCTTCGGAGATCGGCCCAACATTCTTGACTTATTTCTGACTTCTAACCCTTCTTCTTATACTGTTAATCTTTTCTCTCCTTTGGGTTCCTCCGACCATAAACTTATCTCCGTCACCTGTTCTATCTCTTTAGAGACTTCAGTACAGCCATCCGATCCTCCCAGCCGGCGGCGCTTGTGGCACTTTGGCGCTGCCGACTGGGAGGATCTCCGGCAGTACTTCTTTGATTTCCCATGGAATGACTTCTGCTTCCGTGGCCGAGGACCGGAGGAGAGTGCTGAACGCATTACCGAGGTAAGCCTTTCGGGCATGGAAGTGTACATTCCATTTTCTTTCTCAGTCTAATGCAAAAAAATCTTGGTTTACTCACGAACAAGGAGGAAGCATTCAAACGGTACGCCTTAAAACTCAAGAATCTCATTCTTTTTATGTTTCTGCCTGGAATCCAGCCAAATCTGTTCTTAGACTTGCCAAGCACTCTTTCATCAATAATAAATGCACTGAACTATCCAACTCTGGCTCTTCCCAAGCTTTCTGGCATCTAGCCAAAAACCTCTCCAACAACTTTTCTTCCTCGTCTTTCCCTCCCCTTTTCCACTCTGATGGCACAACCATCACTTCTTCCTCTGACAAAGCTGAACTCTTTGCTCAAACTTTTTCCAGAAACTCTACCTTGGATGATTCCGGTGCTATTCCTCCCTCTCCACCCCCCTCTCTCCTACTTATGCCTAATATCCTAATCTCTTCTAAAGATGTACTTTCTACCCTCTCTGGGCTTAATACAAAGAAGGCGTACGGTCCGGACGGTGTTCCTCCTGTTGTACTTAAAAACTGTGCTTCCATGCTGACCCCCTGCCTAGGCAAACTCTTTCGTCTCTGTCTCTCCTCTAACGTCTTTCCTTCTTGCTGGAAGTTTGCTCTCATTCAACCTGTCCCAAAGAAGGGTGACCGCTCTCAACCCTCCAACTATCGTCCAATTGCTCTCATCTCTTGTATCTCTAAAGTTTTTGAAACTATTCTTGCTTCCAAATTTCTTAAGCATTTCTCTTCTCATAATCTGCTCTCAGATCGCCAGTATGGCTTCCTTAACCCGTGGAGCCCCGGCTAGTTTTGTAATGTTTGTTCACCAGAACCCGGCCGGTTTTCAAAAAATGGTTTTATTCCAGGAACAATAGCGAATGGGTTAGGAATGAATGAAAAACCACGAAAAACCGCTCAAAAAGCTTTAAAAATGGTCCTACACAGCCCCCGAAAACGTATTTTACAAGAGTAAAAAATTGAAGGCAATTACCCCCAAAAACCAGGTTATTGCGCGCTCACGCGCACGCACGTGGACTTTGAGAGTTTTCAACCATCGGCACGGTTGCGTGGGATACGTACACAGTTCCCATACAAATCTGAGCCCTCTTGAGTGGCTACACCTGAGGTTACGGTCGGCGCAATTAGGGTGACGCGCATGGGGGGTGACGCGCCATGCGCGTCTCTGGGGCTGTGCGTTACATACATCGCCCATGCGTCAGACGCGTCGCTGGGGCTGTACGGGTTAAGGGTCGCTCTACTGGTGATCTTCTTTCATATCTTACTAACTCTTGGTCATCCAACTTTCGGGACTTCAGTGAGACTTTTTCTGTTGCACTAGACATATCGAAGGCCTTTGATAGAGTCTGGCACAAATCTTTAATTTCCAAACTGCCCTCCTTCGGTTTCTGTCCCTCCATCTGTGCCTTTGTCTCTAATTTCATTTACGGCCGTTCCATAGCTGCGGTTGTGGACGGCCATCGATCATTTCCTCATCCTATCAACTCCAGTGTTCCTCAGGGTTCTGTCCTATCTCCTATTCTCTTTCTAATTTTCATAAATGATCTTCTCAACTGTACATCCAGTCCCATCCATTCATATGCAGACGACTCTACTTTACACCACTCAATTAGTTTTCCAGAACGCCCCAGCCAGCAATCCCTCAAAAGTAAACGTAATGAAGCCATAAAATGCTTATCTTCTGATCTAGCTACTATTTCCAATTGGGGTAGAGAAAACCTTGTTGCATTTAATGCTTCCAAAACTTAATTTATCCATCTTACTACCCATCAGGAACCTCCAGAGGACTATCCCATATTCTTCAACAATACAAAAATCAACCCTTCATCTTCCCTCAATGTTCTTGGTGTCTCTTTCTGCTCTCACTTGGAAAGACCATATTACCAGTCTCGCTAAGGCAGCCTCCCAGAAGCTGGGTGTGCTCAACTACCTCAAGGGGTTCTTTACCCCTGCGCAGCTTCTTGCTCTGTACAGGGGCACAGTGCGTCCTTGTATTGAGTATTGTTAACATGTGTGGGGAGGATCCTCTCACACCGCACTCCTAGATAAAGTAGAAAGGAAAGCCTTTCGTATCATTAACTCCCATCCACTCACCAACTCTCTGCAATCTCTCTCTCTTCGCCGCAATGTTGCATCTCTCTCGCTATTCTATCGCTACTACAATAATCAGTGTTCCTCGGAGCTTTCCCAGTGTATACCACCTCCTCTACGTAGGGTACTTAGTACCCGCCTTGCAACACAATCCCACCCCTACTCTGTGCAACTCTCCAACCCAAGAGTGAAACATTATTCTCAGACTTACTGCTGAGCTCTGGAACTCTCACCCAGAATCAGTCGTTCCCTCTTCCTATGACTTAAATTGCTTCAAAATTCCGTGTGTCCAGGCATTTTAGCTCGAACGTCCCTTGATTTTGGCCCTGTCACTCTTTGAAATCTGGGTGAGGCACTCGCTGCAGGCAGTTGTGCCTTTTGTCCCCCTTACTCACATAGAAAAAGAAAAAAAATACGGTACTCAGGCACATACCCCATAGCTGGGTGTGGCCGACTCGAGACAGAGACCGAACAGAAAATACATTTAAAGTATTAATTCTTAGGCTCCGGGACCACTTTCGCGTTCCCTCGCCTCTTTTTCTGTCTTGTCTAGTAGGTGAAGTATACAGGGGGAAGAGGATTCCTAGATTCCCGCCCCCAATTAAAGATATACTGGTGATAAACCCATCTAATATAAGGATAAAAAGGTATACAAGCACTATTAATATACCCAACTTTATTATATTTACCTTTTGTATGCCTTTCTATTGTATACAGTGCATTCATATCCATACGCTGTACGTGACCACTTTACCCTTAAACCGTCCACTGAAGAAAAGCGTCATCGGACACTGAAAGGGTTATAGGTAAGTATTTATCCATAAACTTACATCGACACTATCATATCACCCCCCCCCCCCCTCTTCCGCATGCCCCCGGAGCAAGGAGAGAGAAAAGGAACAAGAAGAACAAAGAGTATAACAAGAAGAACACGGATAAAATAAGACAATATGAAGTAGGAGTAACAAGAAGAACAAGGAGTAAACAAGAAGAACACAGGTAATATAAGAACAAGAAGAAATAGGTGAACCAAGAAGAACAAACGAAAATACGAGAAAACAAGAAGAACAACAAACTATAAGACTAAGAACAAGGATACAATTTATTCAACAAGAACAATAAGGATAAGAACAAACATTACAACAAGAACAATAAGGATAAGAACAAACATTACAACAAGAACAAGATGACGAACACGAAAAAGATGAAGATGTAAAAAATGAAAACATAAAATGAAGACAAAGAAAATAAGCAACAATAAGTCGACCTAATTAGCATAATAAGGTATAGTAACGGTAACTACAGAATAACTAAAAAATAAAGCACATACAAAAACGTCATCTGCACCATAGCCATAACACGAATAAGACAAAGATATATAGAATCACTAGTTTTAGTACCGGTAACAAAAATGTACGACTGAGGAAAACAAATGAATAAATGCCCTGGGGGCCCCCCCCCCAATAAAGAGAGAGAGAGAGAGAGAGAGAGAGAGAGAGCTACATAGAGCTACATAGATACACAGACCACACAGACCTCAAGGTCCTTACTAGGCAGTCTGGCCTTACAAACTATATATGTATATATGCATACATATATATATACATATATACACCGGTACATACATATACACACATACATACATACATATACAGTATATATACACATACTGTACAGTGCACAAACATACACTTACATAATTTTTTTTTTTTTTTTTTTCATATCACCCCAGCCCTCTGCAGATAGAGGTCAAGCCTTCCCTTGAAAGCGTTTATTGTGTCGCTCTCCACCACTCTCGCTGGTAGTTTATTCCACTCTGTCGCCACACTGTAGGTGAAGAAACTCTTTGTGACATCTAGGTTTGCCTTTTTGGTTTTTAATTTCATTCCATTTCCGCGAGTTTGATTAGTATTGTTTAATGTGAATAGTGCATTTACATCGACTTTGTCGAAACCTTTTAGTATCTTAAAGCACTCAATAAGCTGACCCCTCAACCTCCTCTTTTTTAATGAGAACAGGTTCAATCGTTTAAGTCTTTCTTCATATGGTTTATTTCTTAATGAGGGTATCATCTTCATCGCTCTACGCTGTACTGACTCGAGTCTTACAATGTCCTTGATCAGATAAGGTGACCAGAACTGCACACCATATTCAAGGTGGGGCCTCACCATACTTTTGAACAGTGGCACTATTACGTTTTCATGTTTATATGTAAATTTTCGTTTAATAAAGCCCAATGCTATGTTTGCCTTATTTGCAGCTGCTATGCATTGGTCGGAAGTTTTTAGGTTTTCAGATATTAGTACCCCTAGGTCTTTTACTACCGTTGCGGTTTTTATTTGTTTGCCATTCATTTCGTATTTGTATTTCATATTTCTGCTACCAACCTGCAGCACCTGACATTTATCGACATTGAAGGGCATCTGCCATTTTTTCGACCACTCTGATATTTTGTTTAAATCAGATTGCAACGCATTTCTATTTTTGTATCGGCGGCAAATTTGGAAATGGTGTTGTTTACCCCTACATCAATATCGTTAATGTAAATGAGAAACAGGACCGGTCCAAGGACTGAACCCTGTGGAACTCCACTAGTGACAGGCTCCCACTCCGATTCCGCTCCATTTATCACCACTCTCTGTCTTCTGCCTGTAAGCCAATTTTTTATCCAAGAATGAATTTCACCTTTGATACCTATCCTCTCCAGTTTAGCCAATAGTTTTCGGTGAGGCACCTTGTCGAAAGATTTTTGAAAGTCCAAGAAGATTATATCTAGTGATTTCGTCATGTCGTTATATGTGAATAGTTTGTTATAAAATTCAATCAAATTTGTTAGGCATGACTTATTTGATCTAAAGCCGTGTTGACTATTTTTGATTAGGTTGTTTGATTCGAGGTAATCTACTATCTTATCTCTAAGGATTTTTTCCATGATTTTTCCTACAATTGAAGTTAGACTAATTGGTCTGTAATTACTCGCTTTGGCCTTGCTATCCTTCTTGTATATCGGCGTAATGTTCGCATCTTTCCAATCACTCGGTACAATCCCCTGTAGTAATGATAAGTTAAATAGTTGTGTCAGGGGTTTTGCTATTTCGTCCTTAACATTTTTAATTATTTTCGGGTGGAGCATGTCGGGTCCCGGGGTCTTATTTACATTTAAATTACTCAATTTGCTTTGTACTTCGCTAACACTGATGGTGAAATCTCCTATCACATGAGTTGAGGTGTTATTTTCAAGGGTATGATCGATAATTTCTTCTGTGAAAACTGAGCCAAAATATTTGTTGAGCAGATTTGCCGTGTTTGTGTCACCTGTTATTGTCTGGCCATCTTCTATTAGCGGTCCGATTCCGCTTTTGATCTGTTTATTTTTATTTACGTAACTGTAGAATTTGTTGGGGTTTGTGGCACTTTCTCTGGCAATAGTCATTTCGTAATTTTGTTTGTTCGCCCTAATTATTTTTTTCACTTCCCTTCTACTATTTTTGTACAAGTTTTTAATTACTTCAGTGTTTGTGTTATTTTTTACAAGTTTGTGGAGTTGATTCCTTTTCCTTATTGCCTTGCCAATGTCTCTACTGTACCAAGGGGGCATACTTGATTTCGTATTACGTTTTGGTTTCATGGGTACAAATTGTTTATGCGTCTCTGTAATTGTAGACTTAAAATGTCCCCATAGTTCATTTACTTCGTTTATATTTATGAGGTTTGAGTGTATGTTTGATAGCGATTCCTTAAGTCCGTCATAATTTGCGTTTTTGAAGTCCGAAACCATTCCTGTTGTTTTTACTGAGGAATATTTGCTTATAACGTTGATTCTTAAGATTTTATGATCGGACGTTGCCAGATGTTCACCTACATCCAGGTTTGATAATAGATTTTCTTGGGTAGTGATTACGAGGTCTAATATATTCCTGTCTCGCGTCGGCTGTTTTACGTGTCGAGTCAAAAAATTGTCCTGGATGAAGCTTGTCATTAGGTGTGACTCAGCATTTTTTCCGGTCGTGGTATTCCAGTCAATTAGGGGGAGGTTATAGTCACCTAGTAAAACTGTTTCGTCGGAATTAAGGGTTTTCTCTAGTATTTCATAAACAATTGTATCATCGGCAACAGTTAGTCTCGGTGGTCGGTACGCTGTAGTGATATTTAAGTTCATGTTTTTTGTATTTATTTTGACGCACACTATTTCTGCATTACTTTCGGGGAGAGTCACCTCAACTGGGTTTAAGTAGGTTGCAACGTACATTGCAACCCCCCCTCTTTGTTTTCCATTGTTACGGTCTTTATGATTTTTTTTTATATGGCTCTATGTGATATTCATGAAGTAGATCTTTATTTTTAAGGTTCAGATGTGTTTCCGTTATACAAATAACGTCAACTTTCTCATTTAATAACAGACATTTGAGTTCGTCTATTTTGTTTCTTATTGAGCAGGCATTTATGGATATTATTTTTATATCATTTCTCTCAGCATGCGCTGGATTTGTTTTTCTTATTGGTGGGGATGGGTTTGGGGTTGTGACTTGAAGCCGCGGCGGGTTGTCAAATTCATTCAGTTGGTTGGGTTGGCTTGGATGGGGTTGGGTGGGGTTGTTTAGTTTGTTTTGTGGTTCAGGTAGGTAAATTTTCGCAACTTGTGGGCCATTGGGGTTGACGGTTTCGTTTAAATGGTTGTGATGGACTTGGAAGGGTTGGGCGAGGTTATTTATTTTTCTTAACTGTGCGGGTGGAGTTTGATTGGGTGGGGTTGTGGGAGGGCTTTTCGGGGGGTAGCGATGTCAATACTCAGAGGAGTCTATTAGCATAGTTATCTCTCGGTCCTGACTGGCGTTGTTTTCATGGGCAATGTAGGTTGCTTGATTTAGGGTGTCACTCATGTGCTGAACGCCTTTTTCTGATAAATGAGAGAGAGAGAGAGAGAGAGAGAGAGAGAGAGAGAGAGAGAGAGAGAGAGAGAGAGAGAGAGAGAGAGAGAGAGAGAGAGAGAGAGAGAGAGAGAGAGAGAGAGAGAGAGAGAGAGAGAGAGAGAGAGAGAGAGAGACGCAGGAAAACAGAGAAAGAGATAAAGAACAAACTGAGAGAGATTAAAGAAAAAGTTCCCTAAATCGCGATGACCGGTAAAATTATGGCACCAATACTTGTTCCCCAATTCTTGTTTAGTCAATCTCTCTCTCTCTCTCTCTCTCTCTCTCTCTCTCTCTCTCTCTCTCTCTCTCTCTCTCTCTCTCATGTTTCTTTATGTGTTCATGTTTTTCTCTCTGACATATACACAACCATAATTTTGAAATTGATCCAATTGCACAATTTTGCATATAGTATTACACAGGCTACATAATTATATATATGTATGTTAACTAAGGCAATATATTGTATATTATACGCAGTCTAATTTCCATTATACAATTATGTTGACTAATTATAGTGGCGCATATACTATTACACACTGTCAGTGTTTATAATTATAGTGGCGCATATACTATTACACACTGTCAGTGTTTATAATTATAGTGGCGCATATACTATTACACACTGTCAGTGTTTATAATTATAGTGGCGCATATACTATTACACACTGTCAGTGTTTATAATTATAGTGGCGCATATACTATTACACACTGTCAGTGTTTATAATTATAGTGGCGCATATACTATTACACACTGTCAGTGTTTATAATTATAGTGGCGCATATACTATTACACACTGTCAGTGTTTATAATTATAGGCGCATATACTATTAACACTGTCAGTGTTTAATTATAGTGGCGCATATACTATTACACACTGTCAGTGTTTATAATTATAGTGGCGCATATACTATTACACACTGTCAGTGTTTATAATTATAGTGGCGCATATTACACACTGTCAGTGTTTATAATTATAGTGGCGCATATACTATTACACACTGTCAGTGTTTATAATTATAGTGGCGCATATACTATTACACACTGTCAGTGTTTATAATTATAGTGGCGCCATTACACACTGTCAGTGTTTATAATTATAGTGGCGCATATACTATTACACACTGTCAGTGTTTATAATTATAGTGGCGCATATACTATTACACACTGTCAGTGTTTATACACAATGTCATTATATACATCAATTATAGTATTAGGTACTCCCAAATACTAATTATTACATACTCCCAAATACTAATTATTACATACTCCCAAATACTAATTATTACATACTCCCAAATACTAATTATTACATACTCCCAAATACTAATTATTACATACTCCCAAATACTAATTATTACATACTCCCAAATACTAATTATTACATACTCCCACATACTAATTATTACATACTCCCAAATACTAATTATTACATACTCCCAAATACTAATTATTACATACTCCCAATACTAATTATTACATACTCCCAAATACTAATTATTACATACTCCCAAATACTAATTATTACATACTCCCAAATACTAATTATTACATACTCCCAAATACTAATTATTACATACTCCCAAATACTAATTATTACATACTCCCAAATACTAATTATTACATACTCCCAAATACTAATTATTACATACTCCCAAATACTAATTATTACATACTCCCAAATACTAATTATTACATACACTGTGCAACAGAAAGAATCTATGAACAGAGTAAGCGTCCATATTAATATACCCTCATAAAAATATATCGGTAGTAATAAATACCGTACATGTTATATAAGGAAAGAGATGTAAATCACTATCAATATAACCAATAAGATATGTACAGATGCCCACATAAGTTCTGTTCCTAGTTGTGATTTTATGTATGAAAGTAAAAGTAGTATGAATAAATTGCGAGTGTGATTTCCTTTTATCATCAGTTGACTAGTATGAGTAGTTAACCACTGCATAAGAAACTACACTCGTAATTCGTTCATGCGCATTATATTTCCTTGCATAAGATCACGGAGAGGACAGAACTTATGCGGGCAACTGTACATACCTAATTATACTCTTGATATCATACAGTGTAGGTATGGTACTCACAAATAATGATTATTACATGTACTGGTACCGGTATATAAAGTAGGCCTTAAACAATTCCTATGTAAATGCTTACCGGTATGCATTCACAAACGTTGATTACGCATACACCTACATGTATACTTACAGCACTCACAAAAATGTATTACACATACTGTACACATACCTACTCACACACATCTACAACACATACCGTACTCTCTCTCTCTCACACACACACACACATTTACAACACACACACACTCTGTCACTAACTCACTCTCTCTCTCTCACACACACGCGCACACACACCCACACACCCACACACCATGCTATAGGAAAGAGTAGAGGTAAGAGTCAAATGTGTGTGTTATAATTAGGGCACGAGTAATCTATAAATATACCAGCTGGGTTCCCCTTGCATTCTTCTCGGGGGATTTGGTGGAGTACAGGGAGCTGGGGCTCTTGCTCTCTCTTCTATATATACAGTATATATATATATATATATATATATATATATATATATAATTATATATATCCGTGCAGGTGTGTATACAAAAAATCTTCGCACTTCTCCCAGTCTTCTTCAACTTATTTTGTTTCTTGACTTATTAGTTTCATCGTCAAACATCTCGCTCTTTCTCCCTCTCTCCGGCACTATTATCTTGTTCAGTGTTTGAGAGGCTCTTGTTTCTTCAACAGTCTTTTCTGTTTACTTTCGTGTGGGCCAGTCACGATTCTTAACGTTAGCTTAAAGATTTATGTTTTCAATTTTCTATATTCACTATTCTTTAGGCTAGAATATTGACATATAAAGTTTCTATCATTCAGTATTTATCACGATTGCATTTAAACAATTGAGGACTTGTCAGATATAAAGGGTTAATTGATATAGTATTTACCCCTTAGATTCTTAAAGGTCCTTCCTAAGCTGCATAACATCATCTGGAAGTAGTATTTTTAAAGTAAAGCTATTGTTCTGTAATTGAATGGAAAGAAGTGTGTATATATATACAGTATATATATATAGGGTGAATCTTGATATACTGTATACTGTATATATATATATATATATATATATATATATATATATATATATATATATATATAGGGTGAATCTAGATGTGAGGCTGGATGGGGAAATATTGGAACAAGTAGAGTGTTTTAAATATCTAGGAGGAACGATAAGCAGGAGTGGAGGTATGGAAATGGAGGTAAAACAGAGAGTGTGTGAAGGAAGGAAAGTTTTCGGAGCAATGGGAAGTATGTTAAAGACGAGAAATCTCGGAATGAAAGTAAAAAGTGCACTGTATCAAGGAATTGTTGTGCCAACAGTGATGTATAGGGCTGAGACATGGGCTCTGAAGAAAAAGGAGAGAAGAAAGCTGGATGGACGGATTGAGGAATGAAGAGATACGTAGGAAAGTGGGGCAGAAGGAACATTTGTCAGCCAGAGTGGACAGAAGGGTGCTGAGCTGGTATGGTCATGTTAAACGAATGGGAGATGAAAGGCTCACAAAGAGAATATATGAGTCAGATACAAGGGGAGATAGAAGGGCAGTAAGACCCCCATTGAGATGGAGAGACTGTGTAAGACAAGCTTTGGATGATAGAGGAATGACTATAGATCAGGCAAAGGAAGTGGTACCGGTAATAAACAGGAATGAATGGAGAATCCTTGTGAATAGTTGAATGAACACGTGGTCATTTGGGGGAAGGGGTCGGGCGCAAGTTGGACTAGATAATAGTCCACCAGGCGCCTGGCCCGGGGAGATGATTAATATGAAGGGTGCGCCTGGAAGTGTGGTGGGCGGGCTTGTGGCTTTGGCTCCGCTACATGTCTGCCTGCCGAGATCGGAGCCTCTCCGGGTGGTCGGGGGCCAGGTGAGTGCTGGAGTGACCTTGGTGACCCTGGTCTCTGGGTATTCTCCTGGGTGACCTAGATGTGTGTGAATTTTGTGTTTTGTCTGTGTTTGTTCGCTGTTTTGTCTTGTGTTTTGTGTTTTCCTGTTCTTGCTCTGTCTTGAGTCGGCCACCCCCAAGAAAAAATAAAAAATAAAAAATAAAAAATAGGAAAAATAAAATAAAAATAATAGGAAAAGTGGGGATTGGGCCTGAGCATATAGATATATACATATATATATATATATATATATATATATATATATATACAGGGTGTTCAGAAAACATGTGTACAAAATGAAATGGGTGATAGGGAACACAGAATTAAACATTTTGTACTCCATGGAGGTATGTCCATAAATGCTTCCTTGCGGTGCTACAGGGTAGACAGTTTCAACGTAATTTTCCTAAATTTGTACCCTAACTTCTCTGTGAGTAATCCGTTTACATACAAACATGGTAATTTAATGTACACAACAGTATGACATAAGACATCTTCGTTCAGTAAACATTTCTGACTGATGATTAATGATTGTTAATCTTCTCTTCAATTTAATATTCTTTTGTTTTTGCAGTGTACTGACATTAATAAAGTAATGTTCATACTGTTGTGTACATTAAATTACCATGTTTGTATGTAAACGGATTACTCACAGAGAAGTTAGGGTACAAATTTAGGGAAATTACATTGAAACTGTCTACCCTGTAGCACCGCAAGGAAGCATTTATGGACATATACCTCCATGGAGTATAAAATGTTTAATTCTGTGTTCCCTATCACCCATTTTATTTTGTACACAAGTTTTCTGAACACCCTGTATATATATATATATATATATATATATATATATATATATATATATATATACCGGTATATGTATATTTCGCATTATTCATTCTTCTTAACCCTTTCAGATATATGGCGGTTTTCTTCATATTATCCAGGTCACGTTTACACTAGTATTTCAATCTTAGGAAGGATTTGTGTGAGTTAAAGGGATTATTGAGGTAGTTTGTGATCCTTTGGCTCACAAAGGTTCTTCCTAACCTGAATATAATCGTTAAATAATACTGTATATGAATTAAAATAGTTAAGGTATCATAGTACACGGAAATGGTTAATGTCAACGTAATTACTTCCGGTACCGTACTATCCACTCTTATTAGCAGACTTCCCTAAATTCACTGGTTCCCCCCTCCCCCCCATCCCTTCTACGCCTTCTGTTTATTACCATCATCTATATAATATTTTCGATTGTCTGTGTGTGTGTGTGTGTGTGTAATAGTAGTCTTATCAATAATAATGCGAGTGCATTAAGAGACTGGACTTATGGAGATTTAGCGATTTTGGGATTCTATGAGATTATGTTAGGAGTGAGAGGGAACTTTGGGTAAGAAACCCTCTCTCCCCTCCTCGACCAGTAAACCGCAGACAGGACCCCTCTGTCCAGCTAGGCCTATGTGTATGTAGGCACACGTGAGCGTGTGTGTACAGTCAGGTGCGTGTGAGCACGTTTGAATCTGAGGGCTGCTTGGGGCACCCTATGGTACCCCTCAGCTAGCCAGTCTTAGCCCAGCCACGAACGACGATAGACCTAGGCATACGGGTCTAGTCGTGAGGGTGTGTGTGTGTTATAACTATTGTTGTAACAATAAGGACATCAATAAACCTACGAACAGAGAAAGTATTTGGGAGTTTAACTAATACCGATGTGTGTATATATGTAACTAAGAAGTGTAAGAAACAGATCGTTACAAATGGTGGCAGCAGGTGGGATACGAATTGCAAATCGTGCCTTGTTACACATCGGTAATTATACTGGTATAAACTATTCCCTCTATCTTAACTCAACGAGATACCAGCACGGACATACGCTACCCCGTCCAAATTCGACGCGCACACACACACCCTGGCATTATAAAGAGAGCTGTACGCAAGGAGAATTCCGCCAACGTGACGACGGTGGAGAGAAGCCTGTAGCAGCATCTTCAAGGAATATTTGATCATCGTGGAGGAGAGAAGAACGACGGGAGCAGAATCAACGAGTTCCCGCGTAATTTCCTAACAAGGAAGCGAGGGACGAAGGCAGGAGCGTGAGGCGGCAGCGTGGAGTGCAGCGCCGTCTACTGGGAGCTTCCTGCCAACGTGGCCGCGCCATTGTGTAGCGCGGCTGGGGAGAGCGAGAGGATCAGCTGATTCATCTGTGTAGGGCGAGTGGACCTGGCGGCGAGAGGACCTAGGACTACTAGTCAGCTGATGTGCGGAACGCGATCTTATGGAAGTATCGTATAAATCCAGTTTTAGTATATGTTTTGCCTGAAGTTGGTACACTAATAGTGAGATAAGAGGTTTAGTTTATTCAATCTTGCATTAAGATAAAATTTTAATTTTAATTAGAGATACCTTTTGACTTACACTAATTCTTGTAACTTAACGATTTTGAAGTGTAACACTAATTGTTGAGTTGATTTTTTTTAAAGTTAGGAAATACCTCTTATCTAACATTATTTTTTTGAATTCATCAAAATATTATAATTTCATGTTTTGTCATTGACATTACATTTTCTAGAATTCTGGGCGATTGTATCCGTTTTCTATACCTAATATAATTTCAAGGGCTACTTATTTATTTTTATAATACGCCAGTGTTTGAAGTTTTGAATTGCATAATTATTGTGATTTGAGATTTTGATTGATTCACGTGATTAACATTGCAATATTGTTGTGAATTAGGTGATATAGCATTTTTGTCAGTGACATACAGTGATTGGATTCAGTTTGATTATTGGTGATTTATGGTATTAATATATACAGTATATAACTGGGGATAGCAACTCATATATGACCCGATTTCTCAGGTTGAAGGTAGGCAAATAGCTCTACCTGGAGACCAACCCTGACAAGAGAGGACTTGTGCTTCCGGTAGCAGACGGCTGTATCCCTGGACAGCCCTTCTCTGTCTGCCAGAGGATTACATCGTCAACTGCAAGGATTTCAACAGTGGAAATCCTAGTGAGTATAAGTTTGTTGTGTCCTTTCAAACGCGGAACATGTTTTCTTAGTGAATCATGCATGACTATTTTACTAGAAGTCATAAATCTCGCGAAGTCTTTCATGACATGGCCGACTCGGTAATTAATAGGCCTACAGCTCCTTTCGTTGGAGACAGTCAACCTACAGCAGTAGCAGTCGAACCTGACAGGCCGACCGACCGTGCCGACGCGACAAATTGCACTCCTAATCCTGCTAATGGAAGGCCACAGGAGGTGCCGCGAGATAATTCCCCTAGTATCACTTCTCCCCCAGAACATTTTGCCAATAATCCGACTTTTATGCGCATGATAGCGGAATGTGTCTCCCAATGCATATCTCAAGCCGAGACAAATGCCTCGGCGCCCTCAACTAATCAAGTGCCCGAAGGTGCCCATGTGCCCCAAAGTTCCTTTACAGTTCCCAGCGCACCACCCGTGACAATGTTTACCCCTACACCCTTCGCTCAGACTCCATATTCTCACATTCCTACCAGTTACGACCTTCGGACCCATATGGTCAACCTTCCCAAATTTTCAGGAGACCCCACTGACCCCTTGTCTTTAGATCAGTTCATCTATGTCCTTGATGGGGAAATAGCTAACCGTAAAATAGTAAATCATGTAGATAAGATTAATTTCTTCAGAGGTCAGATTAATTCTGATAAGGGTACAGCTAGGTCAATTATGGCTCTCACATATCTGCAATTCATCACAGATTATGCTGATTACGTGGATGTTCAGGAAGTACTTTAAGGATATTTCCGATAATACAGCTATCGGTGTAGCGGGGAAACTAGCACAGATTAAACGGGAGGTTAATGAGGACCTTGAAACCTTCACAGCTAGGCTAGACAGGGCTGCAGAGAATTTAGGCCCCATGTTAGTTGCCGACGGTTGGGCAGAAAACGGTACGGTCAAACTCAGGCATGTAGGCAAAATTATAGCCATGTCAGTGTACCTACAACAAGTTAATCCTGCTACCCGCAAACACTTAGGCTATAAGAAGATTAAGCCTCACCAGGAGTTAGGTGAGCTTCTGTTGAAGTGTCGCGAAGTTGAGAAAAAGGGTACTAAATACACACCACCTGCACAATCCAGTCTACCTGTGCTTAGGGCGGCGTCTAACTCTCCGGGCAAGAGTGGAGGCTTCTCACGCAGCTCAGGTTCTAGTAATGCTAACGGTAATACTAACGTTGCTCAGAGCAATGTTGCCACAGGTAGACAATGGGGGTCTGCCCAAGGTCAGTCGGGTCCCTCACAGGGGGTGACAGCCTCTAGACCTAACACGCAGCCCTCAAGGGTTTATGCCAGACAGCCAGCCTTCACTGGACAGCAGACAAGGAATGCTCAAACAAGAGTTTACAACCGTCCACAGAATGTGAATGGTTATCCAGGAACATATGCCCAGGTAATATGTTTTAATTGTGGCAGTCCAGGACACACACAAATCAGATGTAGGAACACTTCATATTGTCCAACTCACAAGACCAACTCACATAGCTATGGGGAATGTAGATCTAGTGCAGGGAATGTAAATGCCACGCAGAGATATCCAAGCCGGCAGGGATTCCAGGGCTCTCAAAGCCAACCAAATACGAGTAGTCAACGTACACACTCACAGCCACTTCAGGGCTATCAGAGCCAACAGACAGGGAATAGTGTAGAGACAGGTAGGCAACCTTCCTATGCTAGAGCAGTCTACTCTGATCCTTCGGGGGAAGATTTAGACCCCCTCCCAGAATACCTAACATAGTAGCAGAGGCAAGATCCATCGAAGAGGCACCTGATTATGAAGTTAACGTAAATCCAGTCCCTAAGGTAGTTACTATCAATTATATCGAGCAAGGCCCATTGATTGAGGCGCGGTTACAAGGTAAACCTCTTAATGTTTTATTTGACACTGGTGCGAGTGTGAATTTGATCAATTTGCCCACTTTACTGAAGTACGTCCGTTTGCAACAGCCTTACGAGAAACATTTATACCCCTCTAACGTAGTCATCACTGGAGTGACGGGCTCAAAGATGAAGCCTGTAGGTGTCATCCATTTAAAGGTTAAGTTTCACAGACACATTTCTCCGGTCTTAATACCTTGTCAAGTATTGTCTCATGCTCCAGATTTGAATGATAACTTACTTTTGGGTTTAGAGACCATGAGAGAGCACAAGTTTCTGATAGACCCTAGTCGCTGGGGTGTCTTTTACAAGAGCAATTTTTTGCGTTTTCTTGGTGAGCCGTACATGGTCCCTAGAGTTGTGCAAATGCTGTATGATACGAGAGACAATGAGGTTAATGGTAGCGGTAATAGCGTTGCCGAGCGGTCTAAGGCTTTACCTACAGAGATAATTCCTCAGTCTAGATTTATGAACAACGAGGACGTTTCTATTTTGCTTGCAGACAGTGTGATACGGAATGGTTTGGTAATACAGTCCACAATATTGCCAGGTCATACGATATCAAAAGTCTCCGTGAAACTAAAGAATGTTCCTCATGAAACGTTTGTGATGGCTTTACCTGAAAGTTCTCGTGCGCAGAACCTTGATGTTGAGTCCGCCTTATACACCGTAAATAGAAAGACTGTAGACATTTTTGTGTTTAATAAGAAAGGTTACTCTATTCCACTAGATGAAGGATTTCACTTACTGGATTTCTTGACTTACCCCCACCCGGTTAAGGTAGTTGAGACGTCTGGTGAGGGTAATCATGAGTTTCGTGGGCGTGTGTTTCAAACCACAGTGCATGAAAATGTTGAGAGAGAGAGAGATTTGGATGCGCACCTCAACCCGGTAGATTATGATAATTATCGCGGTAATCTTGTAGAATTTCTGAGTCGCTACAACAACATTGTTGCTTTGCCAGATGATCCCTTGGGTAAAACAGATTTAATTGAGCATGAGATACGGTTAGAGCCAGGCGCGAAACCGAAATATATTCCTGCATATCGTCTTCCTCATAAGCAGAGAGCGGAGGTGGACAAGTATATTACTGAGATGTTAGCCCAAGATGTTATTGAAGAGTCAATTTCCCCGTGGAATTATCCGATGTTTCTAGTTGCAAAGAAAGATGGATCATGGAGGCCCGTAATTGACTTTAGAAAGTTGAATGAAGTGACAATACCGGACTGACGGCCTATCCCCGTGCTGCAGGACCTTCTGCAGAACATTGGAGAAGGCAATACGATATTTTCTACGATTGATCTTTTAAGTGGCTTTTTGCAAGTACCGTTAGCGAAAGACAGTCAGGAGCTTACTGCTTTCAGCACTCCTAATGGTCATTATCACTATAAGCGTATGCCCATGGGGCTTAGAAATAGCCCTCCAACCTTCACTAGACTTGTTAATTCAGTTTTTAATGGCATTATAGGGACTTCTGTTTTTGTCTATTTAGATGACATCATCATTGCGAGTAAAACGCTTGATGACCACTTCCGTAAATTAACACAAGTCTTCACTAGGTTACAAGCCGCGGGTCTGAAGCTTAAGCTAACAAAGTGTCATTTCCTTAAAAAGAAAATATCGTTCTTGGGTCACGTTGTTGATGACAGAGGAATAAGTACCTCTGATGATAAAATACAAGCGGTAAAGTTATTCCCTACACAGACTAATGCTGATCAAGTCCGTTCATTTATAGGACTGGCGGGTTATTATAGACGGTTTGTTTGGAAATTCTCGGAAAAAGCTGCGCCCCTTACGGATCTATTAAAGAAAGATTCCAAGTTTGCATGGACTGCTGATCATCAAGTTGCATTCGATATGCTTAAAGATCATTTAATTAGAGCCCCCGTTTTGGCTTTCCCTAACTACGGTCATGATTTTGAGCTCCTCACGGATGCGTCGCTAACTGGGATAGGAGCAGTCTTGATGCAGAAAATTGCTGGGAAGAGAAATGTTATTGCGTACGCTTCTAGAAAGCTTAATTCTGGAGAGCAAAATTATGACACTGCCGAGAGAGAGGGTTTAGCAGTAGTGTGGGCTCTTAAACATTTCAGGGAGATAATTTTGGGTTACAATGTTCATGTCTATTCCGATAACACGGCAGTAGTCAACTTGTTTAAGAATAAAGAATTAAAGGGACGTCTTGCTAGGTGGTTCCTTAGCATTCAGGAGTATTCTCCCACATTCGAGCATATTGCGGGTAAGAAAAACGTAGTTGCTGATGCACTTTCACGTAATGTCCCAGTCTTCTCTGTAAACCTTGCCACACTCGACATGGCCGATGTCATCGCGAGTCAGGACCAGGATCCTGTTTGGGGACCGTTTAAAACTTGGTTGAAGTCAGGGAAGAAAGGAAAACCACCTACCACACCCGTTAAACCGAAAGACTTAATTTTGCAGGATGGCCTTTTGCATAGAGTAGCTCATTTCAATTCTAAATCAATGCCTTCCAGGCCAGTGCATCAGATCATTATACCTTGCACAAGTGTCAAGGATGTAATGAAACTGATACACGATTCACCCCATACCTCGCATCCTGGTCGAGACAGGAGTTTTAGACAGGCCCAGCTAAATTACTACTGGCCCAGGATGAAAGAGGATATTTTTCGATATGTCGAGAATTGCGAGTCTTGTGCAAGAGTGAAAGGCCATACTTCACAACCTTGCCCTATTCTTTCGTACCCCATTCGTGACGAACCTTGGAGTCAAGTTTCTGTAGATTTAATGGAATTATCCATGACTGAAGCCGGTAATAAGTACCTATTTGTAGCAATTGATTCTTTTTCTAGATTTTGTGTTTTAAGACCGATTCCTAATAAGACTGCCGAGACAGTTGCGTCTACATTCTTGAATCATGTAATATGTCCTTTCACGACTCCACAGGTTTTGCTTACTGATAACGGAACTGAATTCAACAACTCTATATTACCTAAACTCTGTGAAATATTGAGGGTCAATAAAGTAAATACACATGTTCGACATCCGGCCTCGAATGGCCTTGTAGAGAGACAGAATAGGAAGATTTTAGAATGTCTGAGACACTTGGTTTCGCCTGAAAGTATGAGTTGGGATTTATGGAGACCTCAAGTACAGGCATGTCTCAATTCTGCAATTAATAGTTCCACAGGGGAAACCCCCCATTTTATTGTCTTTGGAGTAGACAAGAAATTGCCTTATGAGCTACTTCATTCAAGACTTAAGCCTTGTTACAAGGTTGATGATTTTGTTGCAGTGAGACTACAGCAATTTCAGAAAATTTATCAAGGGATTCATGAAAAGTTAGCCCAATCAAATGCAGAATTGGTCAAGAGACAACATAAGTCTGCATGCCCTATATCCATAAACCCTAGCGACATTGTAATGGTTAAGCATTTTGAAAGATCGTCGAAATTAGATAACAAGTTCGAAGGGCCATACAGAGTAGTTAGAAGGACAATAGGTAATACATTTGAGATAAAGCATATTTATACTAAGCTAGTACGGGAGTGTCATGTTGACCACTTAAAAAAGTTAAGTAGATTTGTACCTGTGAATGATTCTGATGGCTCAGAAGCCAATCCTGATGTACTAGAAGTTGTTCAGGAGAATGTCACAAGGCAAAGGGCTAGAAATAATGATAACTACAGATCAAAGTTGAGGTCACACAATCACACCCGTTTTGTAAATAGTAACACTTTCCACAGTAGAGTAAGCGATGGATGCGAGTTCCATAAACATGTAGATACTATCTTTACGAATTTAGATATTAATGTATCACAATAATATTAATCATTTTCACTTCTGCATTGGCACAGGAGTTTATTGCACTGGACTTTCCATAATTTACTCTGTATTGTTCTCAATTCCTAAGCGATGGGGCATGATATAGATTGTTCTGGGAGTCTAGTAGTGGTATATGGTTAGGTAATATTTGTGATTTTGAGGTGTTTGTAATAACTGATATTCCTTAATGAGTTCTTAAACACAATATAATTTTCCTCGATATTCTTGGCTAATTGTTTGACCTACGAGTACCTCCGGATTATGCGGCACTGTCCCTCTCGGAGAATTACTTGTAGGCCTACAGTATTTCCCTTCAGAATGTTGGTTTGCTACCAAACATACCGGTAATTGAATTTTGAACTTTGCACTCATACAGTTCCTTCCTTACTTATTGACATGTCGTGTCAGGCCCGATGGTACGATACTGCTGATATCTGTAGACTTACATTGAAAGTCAAACTTACCGTTTTAAGAAATATTATTTTTCTTTACAGTACTGTATTTATTGACCAATTATCATTTATGAATGTGTTTGGAAAGAGTTATTTTATCTTTCTTGTTCCGTGTTTGGATTTAAACAACATGCTACTTGTACTCACAAGTGAAAACCTCTGGTGAAAGTACATGTCCTAGACATTATTTATACTTAAGAGAGATAACTGGACTTCATGCTAATTTTTGTCCAATACAGTAACCTTCAATGTTTATGTGTCCCTTGGTGGACTGTACTCTGTTTGTTAATTGTTTTCATGAGCTTTATCCTCAATTTACTTTCCTTGTTAAAAAGATAAAATGAACTAGTTACTGATCTCATATATCAGGAGTTTCTGCTAATTATGTTCCCATTATAATCATTGGTCTCTTCGTTAGTTATTTGTAGCCTATATGAGAAAGGTGTGCCAGAGCTGGTGACACCGCTGTGGACTCTGCCAGGATCCCTATACCTGCCAGGACAACACTTCAAGCTTCCGGTGATCATCGCCGTGTCAAGAATCCACTGGACGATACCTGGAATTTTAGCAATTATTTTTAAAGTTCAAATACCCCAATTATGGACATTTGTTTGGGTGTTTTATTAAGAAAATTAATTAATTTGTCACTTACTGTATATGACAATAAAGTAAAAAATAAAATAAAAAAATAAAATCATATATAAAAATTAGTAAAACAAATAATAATAATTATTATACTGAACGAACTTTTGTGACTTCCGGTTAAGTGATTCATCCAAAAACATTATCCAGTGACCTCGGCGAACTGTGTGGAATACTTCTTAACACGAACTATGCAAGTCGTTGCAGTGTTTCAAATGTATATATTTATTTCTTATGTCTATTTTTAAGTATGAATTTTATCCAATTTTTCATGTTTATCCAATTTTTCATGTTTATCCAATTTTCATGTTTATCCAATTTTTCATGTTTATCTTTATGTGTGATATTTCCTCAGGGATGATATACTTTACTTGTTGCATTGGATTCTATGCCTCACCTAAGTTGCCTTTCACCTCATACCAGTCGAGACGCCTGGAGTAGCGTGATCGAGCATTGTAATAGTAGTCTTATGAATAATAATGCGAGTGCATTAACACCTTACGAGCGGCCTATGCGGTTTATTATATGTACCGCACAGCGGGGTGTTTTTAGCCAAAATAGGGCTGTTTACGTGATCATTTTCATGCCTAAATAAGACCCAGAACGTAAAACAAGTACCTATCCCTGAAAGGGCATAAACAGAGCTTTCGAATGACACCATAACGATCCTTGTATGATGGATAGTTTTCTTGCAATAACCGTGCAACGCGAGTGCAAAAAGCAGGTAATTCGGTACTTTCAGTACATAATTGAGTATGTAGCGAGTGAGAGAGGGAGGAGGGAGCTGAGATTTGTGTCAGTACGTTCGCCGCGGTGGTCTGGAGCAGTCATACGCTCGCTAGTCTCCTGCCTTGTCTCTCTCTCAGCACATACGTGCTGAAATTGCCACTCGACCTATGTCGAGCGCCGCCACATAGTCCAGCTTTTTTTAACTCGACTTATGTTGCTCGCCGCTAATTAAGGGTTAAGAGACTGTGGACTTATGGAGATTTAGAGATTTTGGGATTCTATGAGATTATGTTAGGAGTGAGAGGGAACTTTGGGTAAGAAACCCTCTCTCCCCTCCTCGACCAGTAAACCGCAGACAGGACCCCTCTGTCCAGCTAGGCCTATGTGTATGTACGCACACGTGAGCGTGTGTGTACAGTCAGGTGCGTGTGAGCACGTTTGAATCTGAGGGCTGCTTGGGGCACCCTATGGTACCCCTCAGCTAGCCAGTCTTAGCCCAGCCACGAACGACGATAGACCTAGGCATACGGGTCTAGTCGTGAGGGTGTGTGTGTGTTATAACTATTGTTGTAAGCAAGTAACAATAAGGACATCAATAAACCTACGAACAGAGAAAGTATTTGGGAGTTTAACTAATACCGATGTGTGTATATATGTAACTAAGAAGTGTAAGAAACAGATCGTTACATGTGTGTTCTTAATAGGCGGCCGCAGTTTTGGACTTGGGGAGCTGAAACTTTGCATGTGGGTGTCAATTGACCTGGGTTAGGTCATAGAGGGGGCGAGGCCACGATCGGAGGTCGTTTCGAGGCCGAAATTGAAAAACAAATGATAAAAATTGCCGTTTGGGGCAGAAGGAGGCCTCCGATCGAAAAGGTGTATGGAACGAAAGTTGTTCGCAGCCCCCCAAAATGGGGGTACGGATGAGGTCAGATCCAAAATCGGAGGTCATTTAGCGGCCATAATCGAGGTCGCTGTTTAATGAGGCACAGGGAGGTCGAGGCCGGTGATTATGGTAGTAGTAGTATTGTGATGATTGTGGTAGTAGTGATTGATGATGGTGATTATGGTAGTAGAATTTAAACCCGGGCAACGCCGGGTACCCCTGCTAGTTGTTAATATTTCCACTTTAACGTTAAAATAGAAGGCTAAAAAGTTTCAACCCTTTTTTGCTAGTGATAAAATAGTTTAAGTGGAGAGAGAGAGAGAGACTTGCCATTATTCTTCAGTACATGTATCAATAATATTCATTTAGATCCAACATTCGTTTCAATAAAGTAAACGCTACCCTGGGCTCTCATTAAATTTTCTTTCCATCATAGGCTTACCGTAGTATTATGCAAAATTACGAGTGTCTATACAGTATATGAGTGCGTTTTTGCCGAATTTATCATGTATGTTATTTTGTTATGCATAAGTATGGTGTATTGCTATGTGGAGGCATGACTGTTGTTGTGTGACCGTATACCCTTACGAATAACGGTATGTTAGCGTAGCATACCATACCAGAACGAGTAAACCCAACCCCTTGTTTTTATAAAGGTTATATAAGCAAGTTCCTCTAACGCCTAAATATTGGTTTCAATTGTCCTTGTGTACTGTATGTGTGTGTGTGTATATATATATATATATACTGTATAATATATATATATGTGTGTGTGCGTGCGTGCGTGTGTGTGTGTGTGTGTGTGGGTGCGTGTGTGTGTGTGTGCGTGCGTGTGGTGTTGGTGCGTGCGTGTGTGTGTGTATATACTTTATATGTGCGTGTGTGTGTGTGTGTGGAGGGATTATGTGTTTAAGTTTATACCATTTCATATATTTCTGTACGTCAATAATGTGTTCCTCCATTTATTCAATACCAAATGTGTTGTGGTTTTTCCATTATTCCGAAGTTAATTGTAGCTTTTTCAGTCATATTAGCAATACCCATTTATGACTACCCGAACCCATTTATTACTGTTAAGGTATGATATCTTGTAACAAACACACACATACAACTAAATTAGCGACATCGGTACTAACGCAAATTATGCATGATTATTATCGAGTCTTTTTGTCGTTTATTCAGCCTAACTATAACTATTCAGATCAAATTTAACTTAACCTAACCTAGAACACTGTAAATATTTAATAACTGTGCACATTTAAACTCAATCTCAATCTACTCTTACTTAAACCAACAAATACATAATATGTGTACCCTTGAACTCACCAATACATAATATGTGTACCCTTGAACTCACCAATACATAATATGTGTACCCTTGAACTCACCAATACATAATATGTGTACCCTTGAACTCACCAATACTATAGTCTATTTTTTTCCAGCTGATGGTAAATTGTCATATCTTCATCTCAGTTACTTAGTTATTACGAAGATTTTGTAGCGAAATAGGTTGCTGATTATGAAAACTTGGCAATACGATGATGCAGAGACCTAATAGTTTCAAATTTTTCCATTATGTATCAATTAAGAAATCAGCTGCTAAAGGATTCAATTTGATATCAGCTGGAAATAAATTGACTATAGTAGCCTACACACACGACATGTTATGATATATATACTGTATATTGTACCCTTCAAAGTTCTTACCTTCTTGTGCTGGGATTTATTTTTACGGCGCCCCATGTTCAGTTGTGGTAGCCTATGATTAGGATTCTTCTAAAAATTGTGGTAGATCCAAGTGATGATGGTAGTTGTGGTAGGTCCTGGTGTATTGCGCTAGGTCCTACGGTAGGTACCGTAGTTCTCGTAGGTCCCAATGGTGGTAACTTTGGTAATTCCTGATGGTGGTAGTTGTAGTAGATCCCAGTGGTGGTAGTCCCGGTAGGGCTGGTAGTTTGGAAGTTGTTGTAGGTCCTGGTAGATATACCGGTAATTGTGATAGGGTCTAGTGGTACCCGGTACTACATGAAAAAGGCATTGGCGTTGGTATTTGTAGTAGTACCGGCCAATGATATTGTGCCGTACTGGTAGCCTAACAGTACATTGTCTGGTATGGCATTAATAACTGTAAAATATCATAACAGTGGTAGAACTGGTAGGATGTGGGTGGTATTTGTACTAGTTTACAGTTCTTTCAGGTAGTAAACTTTATAAGCTCACATCATTTCTTTTAAACAATACGGTACCAAATATCTGTCACAGTTTATACTATGTATAGATTGGCTATTCATCGGTACTGTGAGTACCGTATTTAGCAAAATAAACATTGATGACCTATTTATATTGTGCTTATCGTACTTAAAATGCCCTCTTTGTAGTAGTTAAAGGTAAAATGATAAAGCTCCGAATAATGTACTCACTCTAGAGTACCGTAGTATCAGAAAGTATATATCTGGAATAACCATGCTTAGTAAAGTAGCCCCTCTGTGTCCAATAGGTTCTCTGTGAAATGATAAATTGTGCTTACTGTGTTTAATAAAATGACCCCTCTTTTTATTACCGGTATGTTCTATGTAATCGTAAACCTGTGATTACCTTACTTAGTAAAATGGCATCTTTCAATAATATGTTCTCTGTGAAACAACACACTTGAGAGTGGTAAGAGGGGTCGCTAAGGTAGGTCTGAGAGTTTACACTAACTTTAAGTATCGCTTGGGTGTGCCCAGACAATCGTAAACCTGTAATTACCGCACTTAGTAAAATGGTCTCTTTCTGTTGTATATATAGGCTCTCGGTGAAATTGTACACTGGTGATTGGTAAAAGTGTCGGCATGGTAAGTCTGGGAAATAACAGTTAACTTTATAATTATAAAGATCTGCTGTTCCCGGGCAAACGTAAAACTGAGCCGTTATAAAGGCTTATCCCTCAATACCTTCACCTGACACCTGTAATTACCGTACTTAGTAAAATGAAATTTCAAAGGAGTACCGGTAAAATGTCTGAAAATAAACCTGTGAATATTGTGCTTAATAAATGGGTTCTTTCTGTAGTAGCTTCTCTCAAATTTAATGCAGACTTAGTAAAACTGCTTCTCTCTATAGTATAAGTTCTCTGTAAAATTGTAAACTTAATTTTAAGAATAGTAAAAGGGCCGCTAAGGTAGGTCTGGGATTTTCACCGATGCCACCAAAAACATTCCTGGTAGTCCCCGTGTCTGAGGAATGGTGAACATTTCTATGAGGCCGGTATAGTAAGGTGATAAAGGGCCGGAAGGGGGAACCACTGACCATAAATACTGATAACAACTTTGCTATACCCTCAAAAGTAGGCATTATCGTACTTATCGGTGCAGTTAACCCCACAAGAATTATGCAGTATCGGTATAATGTAATTTCAAAAGTCAAATAAATCGTAATTATGCATGCTTATGGGTAATATTTTTAGGCACAGTAAGAAGGGCAAAGTTAATTCATACTACAATTACAAAAAAAAAAAAAAAAAAAAAAAAATATATAGGCTATATATATATATAGGCTACCGGTATATTTTCTTGTGAGGGCGTAAATATAGCGATAAGGAGCCGGAAGAGGAAATCACCAATACGTACCGTACTGATAATACCGGTACATTATTATACTGTCGAAAGTGAAGATAATCATAGTTACTAATGTTCTTGGTTAATACTTCAAGTACAACAGTATGAACAAAACTGATGTAGCCTCAAAAATCTATATGATCGTATGGATATTTATGCACCAAATCACCACCCAGAACGAGGGGCGGCTTGCTCCTCGGTGCCGCTAGAAGAACACATCACAAGGTATCACAAGCTAATAGCACTAGAATTTCCATATCGGCATTTAGGATACGGTACCGTACGACGATCAGAAGGAAATAACGTGCCACATATGTTTGGCTGACTCAAGTCATAGTTTTTAATATTTCATAACTAACACTAGTTTCTCAAGTTAAATTTTCAAATCAGTGTACCGTAATTTTTTATACCGGACATATTACATCCGGTAGATATTGTACTTGCTGTTGTGTGGAATAATATTACACCATGGAACAGTACCAAATACCGGTACCTTCTTACGTGTAGATGTCTTGGTGGCACAATTCAACAGTATAACATCCACAAGGTAGAATTATTAAGGTACCGGTAGCGCAGTACGGTAGCCTTGGTAGTAGACGAGTTCTTGGTGGTACAACCGTACAACCAAACAAAATAAAACATACGAATAACATTGGTGTTTTATTCACTATATTGGTAATATAAACAGTATACTATTATTAATCAGAACTGTTATCCCAATTCACAGTCTTTAAAAGCAAGCCTGTTTATCTTCTTCACTTCTTAAACAGTAAAACCTCAACAAGAGCGAGTAGTATAGGCAGGCTATCGTAGTAGGGTATACGGGAGCCGGGGCAAGTGGTGGCACCGTGGGGTATAGTGGTGGTGGTGGTGGTGGTAGTATAGGCAGGCTATCGTAGTAGGGTATACGGGAGCCGGGGCAAGTGGTGGCACCGTGGGGTATAGTGGTGGTGGTGGTGGTGGTGGTGGTGGTCTGGTATAGTAGTATAGGCAGGCTATCGTAGTAGGGTATACGGGAGCCGGGGCAAGTGGTGGCACCGTGGGGTATAGTGGTGGTGGTGGTGGTGGTAGTATAGGCAGGCTATCGTAGTAGGGTATACGGGAGCCGGGGCAAGTGGTGGCACCGTGGGGTATAGTGGTGGTGGTGGTGGTGGTGGTCTGGTATAGTAGTATAGGCAGGCTATCGTAGTAGGGTATACGGGAGCCGGGGCAAGTGGTGGCACCGTGGGGTATAGTGGTGGTGGTGGTGGTGGTAGTCTGGTATAGTAGTATAGGCAGGCTATCGTAGTAGGGTATACGGGAGCCGGGGCAAGTGGTGGCACCGTGGGGTATAGTGATAGTGGTGGTGGTGGTGGTGGTGGTCTGGTATAGTAGTATAGGCAGGCTATCGTAGTAGGGTATACGGGAGCCGGGGCAAGTGGTGGCACCGTGGGGTATAGTGATAGTGGTGGTGGTGGTGGTGGTGGTGGTCTGGTATAGTAGTATAGGCAGGCTATCGTAGTAGGGTATACGGGAGCCGGGGCAAGTGGTGGCACCGTGGGGTATAGTGATAGTGGTGGTGGTGGTCTGGTATAGTAGTATAGGCAGGCTATCGTAGTAGGGTATACGGGAGCCGGGGCAAGTGGTGGCACCGTGGGGTATAGTGATAGTGGTGGTGGTGGTGGTGGTGGTCTGGTATAGTAGTATAGGCAGGCTATCGTAGTAGGGTATACGGGAGCCGGGGCAAGTGGTGGCACCGTGGGGTATAGTGATAGTGGTGGTGGTGGTGGTGGTGGTCTGGTATAGTAGTATAGGCAGGCTATCGTAGTAGGGTATACGGGAGCCGGGGCAAGTGGTGGCACCGTGGGGTATAGTGATAGTGGTGGTGGTGGTGGTGGTGGTCTGGTATAGTAGTATAGGCAGGCTATCGTAGTAGGGTATACGGGAGCCGGGGCAAGTGGTGGCACCGTGGGTATAGTGATAGTGGTGGTGGTGGTGGTGGTGGTGGTCTGGTATAGTAGTATAGGCAGGCTATCGTAGTAGGGAATACGGGAGCCGGGGCAAGCTGTGGCACCGAGGGGTATAGTGATAGTGGTGGTGGTGGTGGTGGTGGTGGTCTGGTATAGAGTAGGCAGGCTATCGTAGTAGGGTATACGGGAGCTGGGGCAAGTGGTGGCACCGTGGGGTATAGTGATAGTGGTGGTGGTGGTGGTCTGGTATAGTAGTATAGGCAGGCTATCGTAGTAGGGTATACGGGAGCCGGGGCAAGTGGTGGCACCGTGGGGTATAGTGATAGTGGTGGTGGTGGTGGTGGTGGTAGTATAGGCAGGCTATCGTAGTAGGGTATACGGGAGCCGGGGCAAGTGGTGGCACCGTGGGGTATAGTGATAGTGGTGGTGGTGGTGGTCTGGTATAGTAGTATAGGCAGGCTATCGTAGTAGGGTATACGGGAGCCGGGGCAAGTGGTGGCACCGTGGGGTATAGTGGTGGTGGTGGTGGTAGTCTGGTATAGTAGTATAGGCAGGCTATCGTAGTAGGGTATACGGGAGCCGGGGCAAGTGGTGGCACCGTGGGGTATAGTGATAGTGGTGGTGGTGGTGGTGGTCTGGTATAGTAGTATAGGCAGGCTATCGTAGTAGGGTATACGGGAGCCGGGGCAAGTGGTGGCACCGTGGGGTATAGTGGTGGTGGTGGTGGTGGTAGTATAGGCAGGCTATCGTAGTAGGGTATACGGGAGCCGGGGCAAGTGGTGGCACCGTGGGGTATAGTGATAGTGGTGGTGGTGGTGGTGGTGGTCTGGTATAGTAGTATAGGCAGGCTATCGTAGTAGCTTCAGTGGAAGCTAGCCAACGTAACACCGATATTCAAAAAAGGCAGCAAATCCCTACCCAGTAACTATCGTCCAATTAGCTTAACCTCAGTTGTATGTAAAATGCTAGAAACGGTCATACGAGACAGACTCGTAAATCACTTAGAGGAAAATAACATACTTAAAGATACTCAACACGGCTTTCGTAAAAAACGTTCCTGTTTAACAAACCTCTTAGACTTCTTCCACGATATCCTCAACCTCTACGATAGAGTAAAGCTGTAGATATTATATACCTTGATTTTCAAAAGGCCTTTGACAAAGTTCCCCACAAACGTTTACTGCTAAAACTAAAAGCGCATGGAATACAAGACGGTGTGTTGAAATGGATAGAAAATTGGCTCAGCGACAGAAAGCAAAGAGTAGTCAAAACGGTAAGGCATCAAAATGGACCAATGTAAGTAGCGGGGTACCCCAGGGATCGGTACTAGGACCAATTCTCTTTCTAATTTACATCAACGACATAGATGAGGGTCTCACCTGTACAATCTCAAAATTTGCTGACGATACAAAAATTGCAAATAGCGTACTCTCAAAAGAACAAGTTGACGATATGCAACACAATCTAGATAAATTGTCATGTTGGGCCCAAATTTGGCAAATGAGTTTCAATGCGGATAAATGTAAAGTACTACATATCGGATACCTAAATGAGAAAGCAAACTATTCGATGAATGGCACTCAGCTTAAGAATGTAAACAGAGAAACCGATCTGGGAGTAACAATATCGAGTAACCTAAAACCGAGTCAACAATGTTCAGAAGTTGTTAAGAAGGCAAACAAAATAATTGGCTTTATAGGCAGGTCATTTGAGCATAAATCCAAAGAAGTTATCCTAACCCTTTACAATTCATTAATCCGCCCTCTTCTGGAATACTGCGTTCAATCCTGGTGCCCTTATTACCAAAAAGATATAAACAAGCTAGAACGAGTTCAACGTAGAGTTACCAAAATGATACCTAGCCTAAAGAACAAACCATACGAAGAGCGTCTTAGAGAATTAAATCTATTTCCTTTAACCCAGCGCAGATTAAGAGGTGACTTAATTCAAGTGTTCAAAATCATCAAAGGCATCGACAATATGAACTGTAGTAAGTACTTCACTATCGACCAATCTAATTACACGCGGGGAAACGGTTGCAAAATTATTGGTAAATCTTTTAACTCACACGAATCTAAGAATTTCTTCTTCAATCGAGTTGTCAACTTGTGGAATGGGCTTCCCCGAAACGTTATAGACTGCATCACCGTGATTCATTTAAACTCCGCCTAGACAAATATCTCGCATCAAACCCGCGACTGACTGCGTTTGTAAATGAATAACTTTATCCCCCCCTCAGTTACTAACCCATCTGTCCCCTACTAACTTCCTAATCCTGCCACGGACATTAGTTCCAGGGCAGTATTTCCCTTTCCAATGTTCCCTTACCCACTCTAAACCACTGTTTGGACACTTGATCCTCAGTGTTTTGGAGGACAAGCAACCTAGAAGGGTCACTAGATCTGTTGTTGCTTGATTTCCTTTGTACTCCTTTGTACTCCTTTGTAGGGTATACGGGAGCCGGGGCAAGTGGTGGCACCGTGGGGTATAGTGGTGGTGGTGGTGGTGGTAGTATAGGCAGGCTATCGTAGTAGGGTATACGGGAGCCGGGGCAAGTGGTGGCACCGTGGGGTATAGTGGTGGTGGTGGTGGTCTGGTATAGTGGTATGGGACGGACTGTGACCCTCTGACCAGGAATGCCGTCCCTCTCCCCCTTCCTCACTCTCAGACCACACTTCCTTAAGGGGAGGTTTCTAGTTTGTTTCCTACTCCTCCAGCAATCTTAAAATTTCACCCCCTTGACCCCCTTTCAAGATAAATTTGTACATTTTTCGGTAGAAAAATGTCCCGGCCAAAGGCCGATTACTCTTAAATTACAGGCTCGCTATCGCTCGCCAGGATAAAATCGACACCTAAATGGCACGAAAGATCTTACAATTGATAGAATGGGGCGGAAATTCTTAAAAATCACCAAACTAGGCCTAATGGGGCAAACGTCTTAAAATCTCAAAAACAATGGGGCTAAACATGAGGGAGAAAGGAGTCAAGAAAAAAATCCCTCAAGTCGACATCTCCCCTTAAGCCTACCACCCTCGCAACGAGGCAAGCACAAGTATTTACGCCTAAACGGGGGGAAGATCGTAACGTACACAACCACCAGTACAAAAATTAAACACATACATTTTCGGTAATTGGCATAAATACCAAATTTTCAACCGGTGCCTGACTAAAAAAAAACACAGCTCCCGTCAAGACACATAAGTTCCCCCAAGAGTAATTGGATAAAAATGGGGTTGCTTGAGAGACCAGGAAATGGCGAGCTTGCTTGCCTGTTTGTCACACTTACACAGCTTCACTAAGCACTTTAAATCAGATGACTAAATTTGTATTAAAGTCTAGCTACTCCACGCGATTTTATTGAATTTAAGAATGATCTGTCAGAGACTAAGAGGATTAATTGAAATGGACTTTAACATTCCCCTTTTCACACAACTAAAGCTCACCACTTTCCCACATAATTATAATTCTAGCTAGAGTACCTATCAAAGCTAGGTCAAATGATCTTTTCATTAGCATTAATAGAGTAATTGTGGTGAGGTTGAAGAGGGTAAGATCTGATAATTGGCCCTTTCCCCACCACGAGCGATCGGTCAAGGCAGGGGGTCATGAAGCTTCTGGCGGGATCATCAATGACATCAAAGCCAGGTGGTGGATCGTGGTTTTCACCTGGCGGAAATTAAATCCCTTGGTACCGTACTTAATTTCTGATATTGTATGCATAATTATAGAACTACTATATATTTATATCTTACAATATATTAATGTTAAGTTTTCACAATTGAAACCCTATTTCACTACACAATCTTTGTAATAGCGGAGTAATCCAGATGGGGACTACACAATTTACCGTCAGTTGAAAACAGACTACAGACTCGTCACAAGCCTCCCACTAAAAGCATAACACCCCCGCTAAGTGGCACACGGGTTAATCCTTTAGGTGGGGATAGACTGCGATACGTTTGCCAAGTCGGATTACCATGAGTGCTTTTTCTGGCGACTTTTGATCGGCAACTTTATTCTGGCAACATTTAACACTGGTATCGGTAACTGTTATCATGGTAGACTATGACAGGGTACAGATTGCTTATATTCCACTCCCACTAGATGCCAGACCAGAGTTAGCGAGACAATATATGGTAAAAAAGTGTAGTAAGATGTGTGGGTAAGTCTGTAGCGCGCGACACACTACCCTACCTCACACTACCACCACACAACACTACTGACTCACTCGCTGCCACTGGCTGCCTGGCTGGGCCTCTCTCTCTCTCTCTCTCTCTCACTGCCAGCTTCTCATTTGCAATTTTACTCCCCACTACTTAACCATTTCATGCTCCACTTCATACATACAATAAATGATAACTGAACAAATTTGCAATAAATATTATTAATTACCGGATATTTGCTACGACAAATGACTCGTTAGGCCTACACAATATACTTATGCTGTATAATACCTACGTACTGTACATATATAAATCCGAGTAATTAAATTAACCCAAGGGGGTGATCATAAAATGTACCGTACATTATTAAGCTGAATGCGCCACAGGACACCATTAGATAAACTACTCCACTTCCTCCCCATTCACCAAAAATGGAAATAGAGAAAAATGCATTATTGAAGACCTAACGAACACATATTAACCCCCTTGGGTTAATATGATTACTCGGATTTATATGATATGTACAGTACGTAGGTATTATACAGTATAAGTATATTGTGGATTTATATGATATGTACAGTACGTAGGTATTATACAGCATAAGTATATTGTGGATTTATATGATATGTACAGTACGTAGGTATTATACAGCATAAGTATTGTGGATTTTATGATATGTACAGTACGTAGGTATTATACATAAGTATATTGATTTATATGATATGTACAGTACGTAGGTATTATACAGCATAAGTATATTGTGGATTTATATGATATGTACAGTACGTAGGTATTATACAGCATAAGTATATTGTGGATTTATATGATATGTACAGTACGTAGGTATTATACAGCATAAGTATATTGTGGATTTATATGATATGTACAGTACGTAGGTATTATACAGCATAAGTATATTGTGGATTTATATGATATGTACAGTACGTAGGTATTATACAGCATAAGTATATTGTGGATTTATATGATATGTACAGTACGTAGGTATTATACAGCATAAGTATATTGTGGATTTATATGATATGTACAGTACGTAGGTATTATACAGCATAAGTATATTGTGGATTTATATGATATGTACAGTACGTAGGTATTATACAGCATAAGTATATTGTGGATTTATATGATATGTACAGTACGTAGGTATTATACAGCATAAGTATATTGTGGATTTATATGATATGTACAGTACGTAGGTATTATACAGCATAAGTATATTGTGGATTTATATGATATGTACAGTACGTAGGTATTATACAGCATAAGTATATTGTGGATTTATATGATATGTACAGTACGTAGGTATTATACAGCATAAGTATATTGTGGATTTATATATGTACAGTACGTAGGTATTATACAGCATAAGTATATTGTGTAGGCCTAACGAGTCATTTGTCGTAGCAAATATCCGGTAATTAATAATATTTATTGCAAATTTGCTCAGTGATCATTTATTGTTAACTACAGTATGTTAATTTATTTATGAGTAATAACATATGTGCATGCCTGTGCAGTCCACATTGATATGACATTATTAGTACCTAGTACCGGGTATAGTTTATATATTGCATATATTAATGTATTAATCACACACAAACACACACACAATATATATATATATATATATATATCTTATAATAGTTAAGGTCTGTCTACAGGTCTATGCATGTCAAATTTAAGATAATTACCATATATTAATAAATGTATTCCACGCTAAGAACTCCTTCAATAATGAAAACAAAAAAAAATCAACAAAATCAACAGAAGCACGGGTGAGGGCTGATCCTATCCAGAGTGAGGTTTGGCATTCTCTACCCTACCTTAGCCGTTTCTGTCTGTCTCTTTTCCTGTACCGGTACCTTACCTTTGGATACCTTTGGATGTGTTCGCCGCTCCTCTAGCGGTACCAAGGAGCGCGACGCCCCTCGTTATGGGTGGTGATTTGGTGCAGTAGACTGTTTGAAGCGACAGCTCGCTCCCTTGCGAGGATGGGCTCGTCTGGCACTTTTTGCAGTTCGACATCTAGGGCTCTCTTGAAGTTGTCTAACGAGATGTCCCTCATATCTCTTACTCGCCGTGGGAGTTTGTTGAAGAGACGTGGGCCTCTGTGTGATAACCAGCCCTCTCGCAGAGAGCCCATAGCACCCCTGTTATTCATCCGGGGGATTTCGCATTCCCAGCCTCTCCTATCACTGAATTTCATGACTATCGGAGTATGTAGGTTTGGTACTAAACCCTCTGCGATTTTCCCCGTGTATATTATTAGGTAACGTTCTCTTCTACGTTCCAGTGAGTACAGATTCAGTGCTCTTAAACGCTCCCAATAGTGTAGATGTTTTATCGAACTTATATGCGAAGTGAAATTTCTTTGTACACTCTCTACGTCATTTATTTCACCTGCTTTGTATGGGGATGTTAATACGCTACAGTATTCAAGCCGCGGTAGCACTAGAGATTTGAAGAGCGTTATCATAGGCAATTCACCGCGTGTTTTAAAAGTACGCAGAATCCAACCCGTTAGACGTTTCGCAGCCGCCACTTTGACCTGGTTATGTACTTTGAAACCCATATTTTCAGACATTAATACCCCAAGGTCTTTCACACTGTCTTTCCGTTCTATTATGTGGTTAGATTCGGTTAAGTAATTTGTAATTTCTTTAACACCATTATTATCTCCGTACCGTATTAATTGGAATTTTTCCTCATTGAATTGCATGTTGTTTTCCCTGGTCCACTGGAACACTACATTCATGTCTTCCTGCAGTCGGCCCGTGTCCTCTTGTGTGTTTACTATCTTGCTTAATTTTGTGTCATCAGCAAAGGACGACACCGTACTGTGTCTGGTGTTGGTATCTATGTCGCAAATTAGTATGAGGAACAGAAGGGGCGCTAGCACTGTTCCTTGGGGCACTGAGCTTTTGACATCCGAAGGCTCAGAAGTGACTTGGTTTACTGCTACCGATTGTTTTCGGTTTACGAGGAAATTGTATATCCACCGTCCGATTTTCCCAGTTATACCTTTTGCTTTCAGTTTGTGGGCTATTATACCATGGTCACATTTATCAAATGCCTTAGCAAAATCGGTGTAAATGACATCCACGTTTTTCTTTTCTTCTAGTGCTTTAAGAATTTTGTCATAGTGTTCCAAAAGTTGTGAGAGACATGATCTTCCCGCTCTGAACCCATGTTGACCGGTGTTGTGTAGTTCATTTGTCTCCATGAATGTTGAAATTTTGCTTCGCAGGACTCGCTCGAAAACTTTAATGATGTGAGAGGTTAGAGCTACCGGGCGGTAGTTTTTTGGTAGTGCTTTACTCCCTCCTTTATGCAGTGGGGCAATTATTGCGTTTTTCAAGCTATCTGGTATGTCACCAGTGTCTAGACTCCTTCTCCACATTATAGCCAGGGGTTTTGAGAGGTTTTCCTTACATTTTTTCATTAGGATCGAATTCCAAGAGTCCGGGCCTGGTGCCGAGTGGGATGGCATGTTGGAAATGGCCTCTTCTATGTCTTTTGGACCGAAATCAATATCCAGCATCTGAGGGGTTTCCGTGGGGGAGGTTTCCATGAAAAATATATTTTGGTCTCTGATGACTTTTGTTTCATCAGGCTCACTGAATGCCATTTCATACTGCCTGCTTAAGAGTTCGCTCATTTCCTTTTTGTCCCCTGTGAAAGAGCCGTCCCCTTTGCTCAGTGGGCCGATGTTTGATGTTGTTTTAGCCTTTTGTTTGGCGTATGAAAAGAAGTATTTGGAATTTTCCTTTATACCTGCAATAGCTTTCCTCTCCTCTTCCATATGTTGTAGTTCATATGATATTCTTAGCCTTTGTTCAATTTCCACAATTTCTCTATCTATTTCGACCTTTTGCCTATCCTGTAGATTTTGATGTGTGCGTCTTTGTGCGAGTAATTTTCTTCTTCTGTACAGCCTCCTCCTTTCCCGATCTTGTTTGCTTCTTCGTTTTGTTTGTCTTGCAGGTATATGGTGGCTACAGATTTGGGTCATGGTTTCTGTCATTAAGACTAGACATTCTGCTGGTGTCAGGTTATCCATTAAATCTTCCCAGTCTATTTCCTCCATTTCTTGATTTACCTCTTCCCACCTAATGTTTTTGTTATTGAAGTTAAATTTACTGAAGGGGCCGGTTTTTGTTCTCGATTCTGAGGTTGTCTGTACACTTTCTAAGGTTGTTTTGATCTCAATTAATTTATGATCTGAGTATGTTGTGTCCGATATGTTAATGCTGTGTACTAGAGAGTCGTTGTTAGTGAAGACCATCTAAGATATTGTTTTCCCGTGTGGGTTCAGCAATATGTTGGGTAAGACTAAAAAAATCACAAAGTTCAAAAAGCTCTCTCGTATTAGTATTTGCTTCTCCGGTGTTATTTGCCACTAACTGGTTTTCTAGTTGTCTCCATTTAATGTTTGGTAGGTTAAAGTCTCCTAGCCATATAATATTTGGTGTTGGGTTCCCCAGGGTTTCCACTTCTGATTTTATTTTGTTGAGCTGGGTTTTGAATTCTTCTCGGGATGAGTCTGGAGGCCTGTATGTAACAATAACTGCTAAATTTAGGGATTCTATTTTAACTCCAAGTATTTCCACCACTTCATTACTGTTATTTAGGAATTCAGTACATATCAGTGAGTCATTTATGTACAAGGCTACACCTCCATGTGATCTATGCGTTCTGTCCGCCCTATGTAGGTTGTAACCAGGAATCCATACCTCACTATCTTCCTGATCTTTAATGTGAGTTTCTGTGAGAGCCGCAAATATAGCGTTTCCTTCTTCTAGCAGGCCCTTAATAAATGGTACTTTGTTCGTGGTTCTATTTTTTAGGCCTTGGATATTTGCAAACAAGATTGGGGAGGGATTGTTTGGAGTACTATGTGTACCTAATAGTCTTCGGGATGTATTGGCCACTCTTGGGAGGCCAGGAGGTGCTCGAGGTGTTCTATGTGCTCTTCCATCTCCCTCAGTCTCTTCATCTTCATCTGCCCTTTCCCTCCTTGCCTTTTTCCTCTGTCTCGTCCTCGCATAGCTAGAGAGTTTTTTGGGCTACCATTCGTGTTAGGTCTAGCATATCTCCAAGTCCCTCTAATATGAAAAGCTGGGCATTTCATATTGTAGCAGGTCTTGTTCTTAAGTGATGTCTTGCAAAGGGATGGGTGGTGGTATTTGCAGGTTTCACCAAATCTACATTTTCCATGACTGGTTATGTTGTTGCAAATTTTGGGATGAGCAAATCTACATGAATTCCCATTATATTCGCCCTTTTGACCAAAGTAGCACCTTCTTTCCAGATAATATCTGCACACTGGTGTAGACAACCCCAGTAGGTGGGGCTGGGGCTGCAAGGGGTTATGTGGTGAGCTAAGTGTGGTTGTGGGTGATAGTAGGCTTGGTGTATGGGTGGGTGAGGCCTGCAGGGGGGTGGAGTTACGGGTCGGTTGTAGGTGGGCAGGTGGCAGTGGTGAGGGGGGACGATGTGGAAGGGGAGCCTGATATGGGGGCTTGTTGCATCCTACGTTCATCCTGCAATTGTATTTGATCAACAGCAGTAGGGTGGTCAATGGCCATAGATGGGATTAATGTGGGTGTTTTCTGGGTCTGGGGAGGTGTGGGGAGATGTGCAGCAGGGTTTGTGTATATGTAGGGTGCGAAAGGTTGTTGTTCGGCAGGCGATGCGTGTTGATGTGCAGGAGGCAATGTGGGCATTATCATGGGAAGGTGTGTGTGTGGGTTGTGATATTTGTATGGGCCCTGAGGCCCCAATAGTTCCCCATTTTCTGTGAAAGGTAGCTATGTCTTGGCAATATTTCAGTCTATCTTGTACTTCTGTATTTTCTACAGTCTGTATGACTTGCCATGTGATATCGAAACAACTATCGCAGAAATGGAGGTTCTTCCCTCTTGTATTGTACGCCTCATTTATTGGTGTCAATCCTATGCAAATCCAGTGGTATGGTTGCTTGCATATCCGACATGCGGTGCCTTCATGCATGTGTATATTCATCTTACAACTCGTACAGTTGTCTCTGGTAAACATTTTTTTTTTTTTTTTTTTTTTTTTTCCACCCGCCCTTACATGGGGGAGAGAGAGAGAGAGAGAGAGAGAGAGAGAGAGAGAGAGAGAGAGAGAGAGAGAGAGAGGGGGGGGGGGGCTTGGAGGACAAGGAGGTGTTTGTTACGCGGTTTGTGGGGAGTGTGGGGGGGGGGGTGCCACTCGTTTACCCTCGTTATGTTTAAACTTTAAGTAACTTTAAGTAACACTTTCAATAATTATCTTATGAAACAGAATTCTCACTGGCACTCTAGGAAAATAACGAACTTTCCAGGCTACCTACAGTATATATAGTATCTATTTTAATGTTCATATTTTACCTATCAACTTGATTCAACACTGCTCAGGTTCGAATTTTCACCACATTTGAGAGAGAGAGAGGGGGGGTGGGCTTGGAGGACAAGGTGGTGTTTGTTACGCGGTTTGTGGGGAGTGTGTGTGGGGGGGGGGGGGGGGGGGAAGTGCCACTCGTTTACACTCGTTATGTTTAAACTTTAAGTAACTTTAAGTAACACTTTCAATAATTATCTTATGAAACAGAATTCTCACTGCCCTAACCACTTTTCCCGTTTTTGGTCGACTGTTTAACGGAATATACGGCACTCTAGGAAAGTAACGAACTTTCCAGGCTACCTATACCTGTATAATATAGTATCTATTTTAATTTGGTACTACTTTTCTATCGAGATGATGGCGAGGTTGCCCGATTGGGTGGCACTGCAAGGGGGGCTGGGGGCATTGGCCCCGTTGCCCTCTTAGAGATAGATCTCAGTTCACCCTGGCCCTTTCGGAGACCCGAGCATCGGGATTTGTCGGCCAGAGTCTGTAAAACTACAACAACAACATAAACCATAATTCATATCATATTTGTCGGCCAGAGTCTGTAAAACTACAACAACAACATAAACCATAATTCATATCATATTTGTCGGCCAGAGTCTGTAAAACTACACCAACACCATAAACCATAATTCATATCATATTTGTCGGCCCAGAGTCTGTAAAACTACACAACCACATAAACCATAATCATATCATATTTGTCGGCCAGAGTCTGTAAAACTACAACAACAACATAAACCATAATTCATATCATATTTGTCGGCCAGAGTCTGTAAAACTACAACAACAACATAAACCATAATTCATATCATATTTGTCGGCCAGAGTCTGTAAAACTACAACAACAACATAAACCATAATTCATATCATATTTGTCGGCCAGAGTCTGGAAAACTACAACAACAACATAAACCATAATTCATATCATTCATTGACCTTAAAACTGAGCTTAGGTATAAACAAATCAGTGGATATAAATCATTATTAAGTTCATAAATAATAACGTAGCCTATCAATATAACTCTGGGATTATACTATATATATTATTTATCCATCAGTACAGATACCAACACGCTGAAATGTGATTATTAGAGCTAAATACCTCCGATAATAATTGTTCGTGTAATTAGACTTATGGGGAATATAATATCTATATAATATAATATCTTTAGGGGAGGTGTGGTGGAGTGGTCTTGCCACTGGCCTGGTAATCCAAAGGTCCCGGGTTCAAATCCCAATGTATCAATGGGAAGATATTATTGGGATGGAATTTGTGCTGTACCTAGTATCAGTGCATTACCACAAGCCCACCGAAACGTCAATAAAATACCCTCATTGTTCCCTGATTAAATAGCACTGTATGAATATTCCCATATTCATAATATGCTATAGGGGTGCAATGCCTGGTGAGTTATCTGCTCAACAGGTGGCGTTGTGTGTGTGTAAGTGTGAGAGTCCGAGTGTAAGGGGTGAGACAGTGAAGCACGGGAACGAGGTGGCTTCAGAGATGGGGTCGTTTCGGGCCATGAGTGAGCACCGTGCCTCATGTGAAGGCAAGATGGCAGGTGCTCGTTGTACTCTACGTGCTTCACATGTCTCACTCCCTAGACTGGAACAAGACCTCACGGGCTTCACTGCTCATTGTAAAGCGGTGAATGTTAAGGCTCTCAGCCTATGCCCGAGAGGAAGTAAGTTGGAATATAGAAAAAAAAAAAAAAAAAAAAAAAAAAAAAAATACGCGGTTCAAAGTATATTTGCAGCAAATACTCACTTGAAAAACAAACGAGATCAAAGGAAGAAATTATACAAAACTATGAAAACAAGCTCCATACAACTAATGGCGTCCTCCACTCGTGATAAACAAGCTCCATACAACTAATGGCGTCCTCCACTCGTGATAAACAAGCTCCATACAACTAATGGCGTCCTCCACTCGTGATAAACAAGCTCCATACAACTAATGGCGTCCTCCACTCGTGATAAACAAGCTCCATACAACTAATGGCGTCCTCCACTCGTGATACATTTGCAACAATTAATTCAAGAGAAAGGCGGTTCTGGGTATAAGCGAATTCTGAGAGGCAGAAGTATGATTGAGAACACATAATTATGATATGTTGCCAGTAACGTGTGATGTGGCTAATATTACTGAATAATGAAGGCATTATATTATGTCCAAATGATACAACAAGAAGCACACACCAGTATGAGGTCTTGCCGTGTAATTTAAGATACGCACTTAGTTAAAAGAAAACTACTATCGTATTAGACTTTCCAAATAATTATATGGTCAGTATGTCGGCTAAAACTGTATTTAATTTATCCTATTAAATAGCTAACGAGGTATTATGACTAGACATTCCTACAGCGCAGATCAATTTGAAATAAGAACAATCACTTCTATATAATATGTCATACAAGACCACAACATATCAACTTGATATCTCAACAATTATCGTACCAAATCAAAATTATTTATTTAACCTTCACTCTTCGCTCAATGACTGCCAAAATTTTGTTCAGTGTATTTATAAACTCAGAAAAACCAAGAAATTGTTTTATCCCCCAGCTTTGCAAGGATAATATATACGGGGAACTTTGTGACTGTTAGCTATTTGTTTTTTTAAGTTTCAATTCGATATCTCAAATACGGTGTGACATCAATACAGTAATGTCTTATCCACGGTTAACCACATGCTCCCCAAGACAAAGAAAAACATAATCAATCACTCATTACCATTTGTTTAGTTAAATTATCTCTGAAACTATTTATTGCAAATTTTTAGGTCAGTATTCCTTAATCATTATTCACCCTTCTTTCTGTACAAGCACACTGGGAAAAGCTGTTGCTGAAGTGGTGTGTGTGTGTGTGTGTGTGTGTTGTGTGCGTGAGTGTTGTATCTCGATTTTTTTTTAAAGTAACTCTAATAACATTGCTGTTATTGTTGGTATCATAAAGTGACACAGATATATATTTTTAAGTAACTAATAACATTGCTGTTATTGTTGGTATCATAAAGTGACACAGATATATATTTTTAAGTAACTCTAATAACATTGCTGTTATTGTTGGTATCATAAAGTGACACAGATATATATTTTAAGTAACTAATAACATTGCTGTTATTGTTGGTATCATAAAGTGACACAGATATATATTTTAAGTAACTCTAATAACATTGCTGTTATTGTTGGTATCATAAAGTGACACAGATATATATTTTTAAGTAACTCTAATAACATTGCTGTTATTGTTGGTATCATAAAGTGACACAGATATATATTTTTAAGTAACTCTAATAACATTGCTGTTATTGTTGGTATCATAAAGTGACATATATATATTTTAAGTAACTCTAATAACATTGCTGTTATTGTTGGTATCATAAAGTGACAGATATATATTTTTAAGTAACTCTAATAACATTGCTGTTATTGTTGGTATCATAAAGTGACACAGATATATATTTTAAGTAACTAATAACATTGCTGTTATTGTTGGTATCATAAAGTGACACAGATATATATTTTAAGTAACTCTAATAACATTGCTGTTATTGTTGGTATCATAAAGTGACACAGATATATATTTTTAAGTAACTCTAACATTGCTGTTATTGTTGGTATCATAAAGTGACACATATATATTTTTAAGTAACTCTAATAACATTGCTGTTATTGTTGGTATCATAAAGTGACACATATATATTTTTAAGTAACTAATAACATTGCTGTTATTGTTGGTATCATAAAGTGACACATATATATATTTTTAAGTAACTCTAATAACATTGCTGTTATTGTTGGTATCATAAAGTGACACATATATATTTTTAAGTAACTCTAATAACATTGCTGTTATTGTTGGTATCATAAAGTGACACATATATTTTTAAGTAACTCTAATAACATTGCTGTTATTGTTGGTATTATAAAGTGACACATATATATATTTTAAGTAACTCTAATAACATTGCTGTTATTGTTGGTATCATAAAGTGACATATATATATTTTAAGTAACTCTAATAACATTGCTGTTATTGTTGGTATCATAAAGTGACACAGATATATATTTGAAATGCTTTAGATTATCTCTGTCTTAGACTCTTAGTGAAAGACTTGATTTGCAATTTCAACTAATTCCAAGAAATTGATTTTCGTGAGAATTTCTAGAGACTGATATATTATTTATATTTTATTAATTTCACCAGAACACCAAACACCCCCAATTAAATTAATTAAAGTATATAATTTGTGATCCACCGGGATTCGAACCTGGGTTATCACACATAGATTGTTGACACCTTAACCATTACACCACCAGGACGGTTAAAGGATTATGCACACGCCTATGACTTATTATCCATTCTCGAATACTGGATATTAATCTAATCATGTTCATATTCCCAACCGCGCTCTGTTATAAATCGATTTTAGGAGTATAGTTGGTTGTTGGAAGGAACATAATAATATATAAATTGAATATTTATAGTAAACCTAAAGATGGACAGAAACATAAAATAAATTATATGGCATATCTACAGTATATAGCTAATATCGATATGGGTACCATATGTCAACCTTTATCTTAACAAATATAGCACCAAATTAATATTCTATACACCACCAATTTGGTTAGGTGTGGTATGCAGTTATTAATGTAATATATATATATATATATATATACCGGTATATATATATATATATATATATATATATATATTCTCTTTTAAACAGACGAGGTTAAAAGCAATAGCAGTTTCAGCATTCAGGATTTTATTGTTACAGCTTTCAATAGTTCTAACAATTTTCCTCTGGGGTTCAGAGATGAGGTACAACAGGTTAGCAAAATTCATGGTGGATCCAACGTTTCACAAGTAAACATCTTGCATCTTCATGGAATGGAGAGGTAATGATTAGAATAGGAACGGAAGTATATAGTAAAGGTGAGGCAAGTAATCAAATTTACCCTAGTGATACGACCTACGCCAAGGCCGATTTTACACTCCAGGTACCCAGTTTAACGTATGGGTGGGACGAGGCGAACACGAGAGAAGGCCTGCCCAATGACCACTGAGCAATCCTGGTGGCTAACCAAGTTCTCAGTCTCGTGTGTTGATTGGTTGTAGGAAGCCACCAATCAGGCCCCTGAATTCATTTTAGCCACCATGAATCCAGGTACTCATTTCCTAGGGACAAAGCATCATGTTTATACAAAATTCGAGGATCAAGAATAGGGAGGTGGGCGGAGCTACTGGGTGTGTGGTGGCTGTTCATTGGTGGAAGGCAGTCTATTCGCGAGACGGGCACTAAATCTTATCGGTGGTTGGTTGTTGGCTGTGGGTGGCTGTGATTGGTTGGTGTTGTCAGTTGTGTGCTGAGCGCGGAAGCGTAAGGGAGGGGGGCACGGGGCGAGAGGAAGGGGGGCAACATGTCTGTAGCGCTTGCCTGAAGGAAGAATTTGAAGGTCTTGTGTTTGGTTGTTGATGCTGGGGTTGAGTGTTTGGATGTATAGAGCTTCTAAAATAGCTAGTCTTCTGGGGTCTGATTCTTTGTCGAGTATGGTGGTTTGTTTGTCTAGGTCGGCGCGAGTTAGGGCAAGATGGTGGGGGGCTTGATAGTGATCTTTTATAGCGCCAGATTGAAGGTGGAGGGTTAGTCGACGGGAAAGGCGAGTCTGTGTCATTCCAACATAGGATAGGGGTCCACAGTCCCCAGAGGTGCAAATATGCTGGTATATCACATGATCGTCTTTCGGTTGGTTGGTGGAAATGGGGCGGTTACGGAGGACAAGGTTGGAGGTCTTAGGAGATTTGTAGTAAATAATGAGTTTTATTTTATTGTCAGGGTTGGTGGGGAGGACATTTTTGTGAATGATTTCTTTCATAATGGATTTGTCTGTTGTGTGGTCGGAAGACATGTAGTTTCTGTAGAAAAATGTAATGTCATTGGCCGGGTTGGTGCTAGGGGGGTCTTGTTTGTACCATTTTTCTAGGTGGTGGTTGATGGCATTGGTGACGTCAGTGTTGGAATACCCATTGTTGACTAGGACCTGGGTGAGCCTTTCCAGTTCATTGTGTGTGTCATTCCAGGTGGTGCAATGGGTGAGGGCTCTCCTGACATAGGCGGCGATGGTGGACTGATGGTAACGTTTAGGGCATTCACTTTCCCCATTAAGACATTGGCCATTGTTAGTAGGTTTGGTGTACACTGTAGTTTTGAAGCCGTGGTCGTGGAGGGAGACAAGGAGGTCGAGGAAGGGTAGATGTCCATCGGTGGTTTCTTCGTATGTGAAGTTGAGTCCGGAGGCGGCCATGGAGCGCTGCTGGAGGTCCCTGAGTTCGCCCAGGTCCTTCACCCGCGCGAAGATATCATCGATGTACCTGCAGTAGACAGTGGGCCGGTGGGCAGCCAGGAATTCCTCTTCGATAGTTCCCATGAAGAAATTGGCGAACAGGACCGTCTGTTTAAAAGAGAATCTATTACCTGGCTATACTAATATATATATATATATATATATATATATATATATATATATATATATATATATATATGGGATGCTTTCAATGGGTTATGTGTATGTTGATGCACAATGTCCGCTCGGTATCTTTACATATACTGGTACTGCAACAAAAACAAAACAAATCTATCCCCACTTTAGCAGGGTTAGGTATGCAATGTTGTTATCCAACATAATAGTGTGCTTACATTGGTCAGCCTTTATTTGGCTTCCAAATTTCAGCTCATTATCTCAATAAATTCAGGTACAGGGCCATATATACATTATTTAATCACCAGTTTTTTCAGGGTAGTGAATGAAGTTTTCTTTTCCAGCAAAAAGTGAATGGGGACCTTCCTAAATATGCCATATATATACAGTTGCCAAAATTCAAGTCAATATCTCATTAAATATGGTGATGAATCATAGGTGAATTTTCCACAGTCCATTTGTGGAATTCTCAGGTTTGGGCATGCAGGATATTGGATAGTGACAAAGGATATTTGGTGGGCCATATCTATCTGCATGCCAAAGTACATTATTAGTTTCTCAATACGGCTACATATCAATTTTGTCTTATCCACAGAGGATCTCTGATGCACAAGCACAGCATATAGGCCGTCGTGTTTGATGTAGGTAAAAATGTAACCAATAAGAATTAAATGTGAGGAAAATGGTGGACTAGACTGCCTGGTTTATGTGAACATATTATAGTAGCCTGTACTGTAGGTGCCGGGGTGTGAGCAACAGAGGGCGTAGGGGTCACTGTCTCCCGCACCTGCCCGCGGGGTTCATGGAACAATGACCCACTTATATATTACCGACATTCTCTCTACGTTCTTCATATTATACTTATATTTTGTATTCGCGTTATTGATATTAACGGTTCTGTTCTCTCCGGTCTCTCGTTCATTCTCTCTTACTCTCGTGTTCGTGCTTTCTCTCTCTCTCTCTATTTCTTTTCTTTCTCTCCTTCCTTCCTATTTCCCTTAATACTGTTTATTACTATAATTAACCAAATCCTAAATAAACTAACCAACCCTACCTTAACTTATCTAAACCAACCAAACTAAAGTGTCCAAACCTAACGAATCTATGTTAACCAAACCTAACTATATCACCTTCTCTGCTCTCTCTCTTTTCAATAAACTCGCCCTCTCGGGGCAAAATCAAAATCAATATCTCTTTCCACTCGTTTCATTAATCATTGCTTCTCTCTTTACATTGTGCCTTCCTTAGCCTTCTCTCTCTCGCTCTCGCTCTCTCTCTCATCATTGTTCTTCTCTTCACCTTGTGCCCTCTTTCACTCTCACTCTCTGAATTTTTATGTACTGTATGTACATCAGAGATTTTTATGTACTGTATGTACATCAGAGATTTGTATGTACTGTATGTACATCAGAGATTTTTATGTACTGTATGTACATCAGAGATTTGTATGTACTGTATGTACATCCAGAGATTTTTATGTACTGTATGTACATCAGAGATTTTTATGTACTGTATGTACATCAGAGATTTTTATGTACTGTATGTACATCAGAGATTTTTATGTACTGTATGTACATCAGAGATTTGTATGTACTGTATGTACATCAGAGATTTTTATGTACTGTATGTACATCAGAGATTTTTATGTACTGTATGTACATCAGAGATTTTTATGTACTGTATGTGCATCAGAGATTTGTATGTACTGTATGTACATCAGAGATTTTTTAATCCAATTGACTGCAAGATTACGTCGGAACATGAAGTGTTAGGAGTAGACTTCAATGTAGGTAACTCTATCTATAGGGTTGTTTTGATGTACAGGCCTCCACATCAATATGTTGAAAAAGATTAACTCCTCTCTTCACACCTTATGCAGCAGACCCAACAATTATCAGAGTACGAAACTAGATTTCCGTCAAGCAAATTTTGAAGGTCTTCAGGGAAGCTTATCCCAGATCTGCCTTTAGGGTGAAGATGTTGATGCCACTTGGTGCTCATTCAAAGAGTAGTTCAAGGATCGACAAGCTGCATTCATTCCCACTAAACTTACCAAATCAGGCTCACCTCAACCAAACTGGTTCACAAGTGACAGTTTCAGCAATTAGAAAATAAAAGATTGCATACAGAAAGGCCAAAAGATGTCAAGACAAAATAGTTCTACTGTATATTCCTTTAAAATATGTGTAGGAGAGAGACATTTCTTATACAGGAAGTAAAGTGGAATGCAGAACTCAGGGTTGCAGCCCTCGGCAAAGAGAGTCCTAAAGAGTTCTTCTGCTATGTGAACAGTAGCAAGCCATTCAAAAGTAGCATGCACTTCTAAAGAATCCAACAGGCCAACTACAAACCTCTGACATTGAAATAGCTAAATCCCTAAATGCCAAGTCCAGGATTAGTACATGAGGGTGAAGTTCTTAGCAGAATTTTATGTACCCCACAGAAGGTAGCAAAACAAATAGTTAAGTTACATAAGTTCAAGTCATCTGGCCCAGATGGCTTTCTTACCATAGTTGTACAAGAAGAGAAAGATAAAATTGCACCTTTCTTGACACGAATCTTCAATTAATCGCGAGAAACTGGAGAGGTCCCTGAGGACTGGAAACTGGCCAATTTGACCCCAATTTTAAGAAAGAGGATCAGGAGTATCTCAAGAATTATCGGCCAATTAGTTTGACTTCTATCATGGTAAAACTTATAGAAGGGATACTAGTAGACAAGATAGTTGATTACCTGGATATCCACAACTTAATTACAGATTCCCAGCATGGATTCAGGCAACACTGATCATGTCTTACAAATTTGCTGGAAATTGTCCACGAAATGCTGAGAGAGCATGACAAAGAAAAACCATAGACATCCTTTACTTAGCTTAGCAAATTGCTTTTGAAGAAGTGCCTCATGTCAAAACACAGAGGTCACAAATTGACAGAAGGCAGGCTAACAGATAGAGCGTAATAGGTGGTAATCAATGGTGTGTCTTCTGAGTGGACTCCAGTCACTTCTGGAGTTACATAGGGATCTGAACTTGGCCCTCTTCTGTTTATCACTTATGTTAATGACATTGATATTTATCTGTTAGGCGAGATCTCCAAGTTTGCAGATGACATTAAGCGTTGAGTAAATGTGAAGGACCCAAAGGGGGTTGACCAGCTCAGGATGAATCTAAACAGACTGGGTGAATGATCCGAGACATGGCAAAAATATCAGCCAAGCAAACCCATTCGCTATTGGGAATGCCTCTGGAAGTGACCGACTTGAAAAAGAATTTGGGTGTTCTGATTAGCAGGAACCTAAATTTGTCCAAGCAGTGCATTGAATTAGAGAAGCAAGCTCAGAAATGATCGGGCTATGTTAATTAAGAGGAAATTTAGTATAGAAATAAGGATATAGCCCTCACACTTTGCAACGCTCTGATACTGCCTCTCCTGGAGTATGCTGTTCAATTCTGGTCTCCAGCGCTCAGGAAAGATATAGAGTGACTGGAAAGAGTAAAAACTAGAGCTACAAAGCTTCATCCATCGATTAGAAGACTGAGCTATTAGGGCCGGTTGAGAGCTCTTGATCTCTATGAGGTCAGCTAATTGAAGTTTTTAAAATACTTAATGGGTTTGACAGTGTGGATTATAGCAAAATGTTTAGGCTAAATATGAATACAACATGCAACCATGGCTGGAAGTTAGCATTGGAAAGGTTCAGCACTAGTATTTGTGGGAACTTTTTCACATATAAGATCTGTTCTACCTTGAACAAACTTCCCTCAGAAGTTGTAAAATGTCCTTCAGTGGAGTAGTTCAAGAATAAGAGTAGATATTATTTTGCACGATCTGTAATAAGTGTAGTACACTACACAATATCACTCTTCACTTCGAGTATCTCCCCGGAATAGACCGCAAGGTCTTTGAGATACTAATTACTCCTTGTAACTCTCTCTCTCTCTCTGTCAAACACACACACATTCACACTGTATCCACAATTCATCCAAAATTTACATTCTTTTTTCCACACCCAAATATATTTTAAGTCAATCCAACCAATTCTGTGATCTTAGCCTTTGTCATGGCTATCCATATTTTCACCTGCAATGGTTTCTCCAATAATTTCTTTGCCCATATCCAAAGTCGATTCACCCACACATAATCTAATTCAGTCAGTGTAACCTATCCTTAATCTAACCCAACCTAAATTATCTTAGCCTACCTTTACAAAACGTACCCTTTCTCCTCCTATGCCAACGACATATATTTACGTCGATGTGGTTATATGTAGCCTGTGCCAATAACATATATACTTTAATGTCTGAAACTTTTAAAATTTGTAAAACAAAATCGTAAATGGGATTTGGTGAAAACAAATTTTGCAGCACATGGGTAACTTTTAAAATTTGTAAAAAAAAATCGTAAATGGGATTTGGTGAAAACAAATTTTGCAGCACATGGGTAGACCTGACTGACCAGTACGGTAGGCTACCCAAAGTATGAGTCACTTCTGACTTGCCATGCCCGCTCCACAGCAAAAATCGTCAGTCTAGTTTGAGCCCTATGTGTGACTCCCAGCTTTAACGACTTTTTGTGTGAAAGAAATGTAACAGCTGTGGAAATTGAACAAAGAATAAGAATCTCCTATGAACTACAAAAAATAGAAGATGAGAGCAAAGCTATTGTAGGTACAAAAATATTCCAAGTACTTATTTTCATATGCCAAGGCCAAGTTGCAGCTGCAAAACGTCTAACGGGGTTAGATTCTACATACATTTAAAGCGGGCGATGAGTTGCCAATTATATAACGCTCTTCAAGTCCCTGGTGCTACCGCGGCTAGAGTACTGTAACGTATTACCATCCCCATACAAAGTAGGTGAAATATATGACTTTGAGTGTACAGAGAAACTTCACATCGCAATAATAAACAATAATACACAATCAAGATAATCAAGCATCTAGACACTAGTAAATTAATCAGTGATACAGAGTATGGCTTTAAACATGAACGATCAACTGCAGACATTCTTTGCTTTCAGACGCATCAAATTAACCAAGCTACAGGCCAACATGGTGAAACGCATATAATAGGATTGAATATCTAAACAGCTTTGATAGATTCTGGCATCAATCCTTATTGTCGATGATGTTTAACTACGGTCTCGCATTGTATAAGGTGTTGATTTTCGGTGTAAGCATCCTGGGTTCGAGTCCACGGACTGCCACATGTGTTTGTAAATTTCATAAATCGATTTTAGGAGTATGGTTGGTTGTTGGAAGGAACATAATAATTGATATTGGTTCAGGAGTAATTTATCGAGAGGACATCCCTAAGTGGTTAAGGCCCCATTAATTGCTCTTTCCATTCACATATGCATGAGTTGCAGTTGGGATGTGTGTACATGCTTAGATTGATATGCAGGATTCGAAGTTGCATAATAAATCGTAGGCAGTGTCCACCAACCTTTAACTGTCTTCGTGGTGCGATGTATAAGGTGTTGATTTTCGGTGTGAGCATCCTGGGTTCGAGTCCACGGACTGCCACATGTTTGTAAATTTCATTAATCGATTTTAGGAGTATGGTTGGTTGTTGGAAGGAACATAATAATTGATATTGGTTCAGGAGCAATCTATCGAGAGGACTTCCCTAAGTGGTTAAGGCCCCATTAATTGCTCTTTCCATTCACATATGCATAGCCTACGTGAGTTGCAGTTGGGATGTGTGTACATGCTTAGATTGATATGCAGGATTCGAAGTTGCATAATAAATCGTAGGCAGTGTCCACCAACCTTCAACTGTCTTCGTGGTGCGATGTATAAGGTGTTGATTTTCGGTGTGAGCTTCCTGGGTTCGAGTCCACGGACTGCCACATGTGATTGTAAATTTCATTAATCGATTTTAGGAGTATGGTTGGTTGTTGGAAGGAACATAATAATAACTAATTCCACTAATTTCTTCTAATCTTAATAGAAAAATATCTGCAATTTTACTCCATAAATGCTGTCGTTTTTGGCCACAACTCCGTTCCATATTCATATCAATGATCTCCAATCTATCACTCATAACCCTATACATTCCTACGCAGATGACTCAACACTCTTTAGCAGTTCTTTCACGTAGCCTGATATTATATATACCAAATTAAACACTGCCATTTCTCTGAACCAGGACCTACCGGTATCTAAAATTAATGAATGGGGACAAAACAATTTAGTTTAATATAATGCTCAGAAAACCAAGTTCATACAATTTACTAAGAGATAGAATTCTTCTGACTCCCACAATGTTTATGATGTAAATATTCCCACCTCCGTTAGTATTGATATCCTTGGTGTAACAGTGAATGCCAGCCTCAGTTGGACACCTCAGGTTAGATCCATTGCTATAAATGCTTTCAAGAAGATGGGACTTCTATACAGAGTTCGAGAATTCTTCACTGACGAGCTGTTAGCCATTATATATACAAGTCATGTTCGTTCTCAGATGGAATCCTGTTCACCCTTGTGGAATGGTTGCATTGCGGTAGTTGGACAAAATTCAAAATAAACTATATTAATCAATAACCCTGTAATAAGGATCTTCCCCCATTATTCATATGAAGAGATGACAAAATTATATATATTTTGTATTCTTTAATTTATTCATATATATATATATATATATATATATATATATATATATATATATATATACCGTATATATATATATATATTACACGTTTTAACCATTTTAGATATGTATGTATTTTTATTATTATATCATTATTATTATTTTGTTTTCTTTTTTTGCCAGGAGTAATATTAAGTTTGTACCGTATGATCATTGTTCATCCATCCCTGATGTCATAATGGTGTACTATATCAACTAATTATATATATATATATTATTATAGATTCTATTAATTCATATATCCCATGGTGAACTGTACGAGGCATATATTCTACATGTTTAAACTTTAATAATGTAGTATTTACAATCAGCAGTTCGTTAGTGTTATTGGGCGTTTGAAATGTCGATTAGCCGGCACCTATCTAGCCAAAATATAATGTACACTACAGTAATCGACCTTCATAATATGAGCTAGGGAACTCTTATGTGAACAACAATACTTTATATATATATATATATATATATACCGGGTATACTGTATAATGTGTATATATATATATATATTTTTTTTTAGCTGGCGATAATCTGCCTTATCTTCATCTTAATGATTCAAACATTACACAGTTTGTGTAGCCAAATAGGGTGTTACCTGTGATGACCTGCCTATAATATGATGCAGAGACAGCAGTTTCATATTTTTCCATCAAGTATCAAGAAATCAACTACCAGGGAAATCGAATAGTGGAAGGATCTGTGGATTCAAAGATTATGAAAGTACCACTGGGCGAAACGACCCTACATACTGTCATCTACTTCCTTTGTTCCCATGCTTTACCGCTTTCTTCCCTTATTACCAGTATTTTGTCTGGTCCATGCTTTTTCCTCCTTCCCCGCTATGTGATTACTGTCTCCTCTCTCTCCCACCCTCTTTAATTGAGGATTTTACCCTCTTCCTTTCTTCCACGCTACGTTTTACCTTCTCTTCCAGTTCATATCTTCCCTTTAAATCCTTTGACTGCGAAAGGCAAGTCCTAAATTGAATAAAATCGTCTGGTGCTGCCTACAATATAATATATTTGTCATCAGGCTAAGAGAGATTCTATATATTTTGTTGACCTACATCTACACACACACACACACACAAGTATATACTGTACTAGATATGCACAGTATTTCAACGGTAATGTTCCTCAGAGAGTTGGGGTTTGAATACTTAAAAGTCACCAACATCATCGCGGTTATTTGTCATATTACCAACACCATCGCGGTTACTTGTATTGGCCATTGTTTAAAATAGAGGCCGATCTCGTTGTTAACTGTAGCAAGTGGGTGCGTCGCCATTTATGCTCTTGCTTGTACAGTGTAGTACCTTCCTAATCAGACTAGACTCTCTCATTTACACCATTTACACCAACACATATATAAAGCCATTACATCACCATACGTTATATATACGTTAGGGGAGGATATTATTGGGATGGAATTTGTGCTGTACCTAGTATCAGTGCATTACCACAAAGCCCACCGAAACGTCAATAAAATACCCTCATTGTTCCCTGATTAAATAGCACTGTATGAATATTCCCATATTCAAAATATGCTATAGGGGTGCAATGCCTGGTGAGTTATCTGCTCAAGTGGCGTTGTGTGTGTGTAAGTGTGAGAGTCCGAGTGTAGTGGTGAAATATGACTGCTAGAGATACGTATGTGTATATGTAAACACAAACACGTGTCGTCACTCACCTCGCATAAACTAAGGAATATAACTTTTTATTTACGTCGGGTGTCGTGTGTGTGTGTGTGTGTGTGTGTGTGTGTGTGTGAAATAGAGATAGAGCTTAAAATCAAAAGAGCAATAACAAACTCTTGAAGTTCATAGATATATTGGTTAATAAATATAATATGACATAATTTCTAAACAGCTTAATTGTTTTTAGCTTCCTTTGCATCATAAAACATCAGAATTTTGTTTACATTAATTTAAACAAATCAAGATTACTGTATACGTCGCTTTCCCAAGAGTGACCTACTGACCGTACTCTAGGCCAAGCTCTAGGCCATCACAGGAAAAGAAAATGTCGTGCCCTGCGTAATTTTATATTTGCGTTAGAATAAATTAAGTTATAAAGCATAATAAATGCATGCAAGAGCAGACCAACCAACACATTTTATATTTGCGTTAGAATAAATTAAGTTATAAAGCATAATAAATGCATGCAAGAGCAGACCAACCAACACATTTTCTTAATTATACTTCAATTCAATATTCATATCTCTCTCTCTCTCTCTCTCTTATATATATATATATATATATATATATATATATATATATATATATATATATATATATACTGTATATATTATATACACACAAACAGGCCGCTTTTGGAATTTGACCCTTGGAACGTTCAATGTCCGAACCCTGACCACTGAAGCAAGCTTGGCTATCCTCCTTGAGGATTTGAGAAGCGTTAAATGGGATTTAGTAGGTCTTAGCGAAGTTAGAAGAACAGGTAACGCATTCATTGAATTGCCTGACAGCCAAATGTTATGTTACAATTGAAAAGAAGAGAGGAAAGAATATAAAGTTGGATTCTTGATAAATATAAGACTAGCTGGTTTTTTAGTATCAATGAGAGTTGCAGGAATATATATTATGCTCAATAAACATTACAAAGTAAAATGAATCAAAGTATATGCTCTAACGGCAACACACGATAATGAAGAAATTGAAAAGTTATATGAAAATGTAAAACACACTATGCAAAGACATAACACTCAATTCACATTAATTTTGTGATCAGACACTTTAATTCCAAAGTAGGCCAGAAAAATGTAGGTGAAACAGTTAAGCGATAGGTAACTTTGGATTAGGTAACCGAAATGACAGAGAATTGTAGAGAACTTGTAGAATTTGCAGAACGAAACTGGCTAAATATCATGAATACATTTTTCCAAGAGAAAGCTAGCAGGAAATAGATATGGAAAGGTCCTAATTAAATTACCAAGAAAAACATTGGCTATATCCTTACTGACAAACCAGATATTGTGAAAGATGTAACAATGTGGAACACATCCAAAGGTAATACCGGTACTGGACAGACTGAATTAAGTAACACCCCGTTCTTAACATTAATCATCAATTACAAACCCCAATGCACTTGAATAAACTAATGAAAGCATATGGTCCTCCCGGGATTCGAACTCGGGACACCACACCCAGAGCATAAGCATCTAAACCATTATACCACCAACACAGTTAAAAGTCGAATACACGATCACGATTAATATCCATTTTCGAATTTTGAATATCAATCTAATCATGTTGGAAGTTACCACAGAATGGTGAGATGTCATGTAGGGCTAAACCTCAACAAAGCAAGACACAAGCTAGTTAGAAATACCAAACCAAACTTATGCACACTGAGAGAAAGAACTGAATTGCTTAGCTTAGATATTCAGACTAGATATTCGCAGACCGCAGTTGGAAGACTTAGGAGACAGTAGAAGAAATGAATGAAAACTTGACCAACATCATAACAGAAGCATCTTTAAGTGTAGCAGGCAAGAGCACCTGTAGTAAACTTTCAGGAGAAATGAAGGATCTTCTGAAGAAGAGAAGGAATATGACAATTATAACAGCCAGATACAAGACTGAAGCAGCAGAACTAACTAAGACTATTAACAGCCTCCACAAACCAACACCATCCTCTACGCTACATGGCAATACACCCACAGACACCAAGGAATATCAAAACAACACCCAGCACATGATATCACACACAAATACTGTCATCTCTCCTTCCCTGCCCACCCCAAACCAGCTTCCATACTCAGATTTCTCGCCGTTCCATCCAATCAGTCAAAGACAACACGCAGCTGCATGCACAAAATCCCGAAATCCATACTTCTGAGTCCTCCATTCCTTGCGAGGACAGAGTCCACCTGGCCAGGCTGAGATGTGGGCACCATCAAGCTCTTCTGAGCTATCAGAGGAGACTGGATGACTTCGACGTCGACACCTGCCCAGGATGCGACACATCACCCCATACTATTAAACACATCATAGAAGACTGCATTTCACACAATCACTTACGCCAACAACATAATCTACACTCCTTGAGAGCACTGTGGGAAAGCCTGATAGCGGCCATGGCCTTCCTTCGGGACTTGGGGCTGTTCGGGCAGGCAGCCTAGGGAACGACAACAACAACAACAAGAAAATGAAAGAATGGTCATATGATATGACCAAAATCAAAGAGACTTTAAGAAATGGTGGAAGTATGAAGCATCTAAGGAAGTATGAAAGCATCTAAGAGAAGGTTTGGTACAGGGAAAAGTCAAATGGTTAGCCTAAGAAACTTAAATGGTGAAGTAACTAACAACAGAGATGAAATAATCAAGATAGCTGAAGAATTTTGAACTAAGCTAAACAGCAGTGAGGACAGACCCGCAGGCATTATCCAGGAACATGCAAACATTAATGTACCAGTACCCGCGGCAATAATAGAAGAAGTTAGGACAGTTTTAAGAGACGCAAAGAGAGGTACCGGTAATGCAAGTGGTGATGACAATCTTACTATCGACCAAATCAAAGATACATGTGATGTTGCACTTAATAAACTAGCCAAACTATACACAAAATATCTGCAATGTCTTAAGGTTCCTAAAGCCTGGAAACATGCTACCACTATTCTCATTTATAGAAATGGAGATGCTAAAGAACTGAAGTACTATCGACCAATTAGACTGCTTTCTATTTTGTATAACCTGTTCACAAATATCGTCACCAATCGGATAGGTAGAACACTAGATTCAAATCAGCCAAAAGAACAAACAGGTTTCCGAAGTGGGTACCGGTATTCGACAACAGATCATATGCAAGTTGTTAACCAAATAATTGAAAACACAGTTTAGTTTAAAAAGCCCTTGTGTATGGCATTTTTTTTTTTTTTTTTTTTTTTTTTCTATATTCCAACTTACTTCCTCTCGGGCATAGGCTGAGAGCCTTAACATTCACCGCTTTACAATGAGCAGTGAAGCCCGTGAGGTCTTGTTCCAGTCTAGGGAGTGAGACATGTGAAGCACGTAGAGTACAACGAGCACCTGCCATCTTGCCTTCACATGAGGCACGGTGCTCACTCATGGCCCGAAACGACCCCATTTCTGAAGCCACCTCGTTCCCGTGCTTCACTGTCTCACCCCTTACACTCGGACTCTCACACTTACACACACACAACGCCACCTGTTGAGCAGATAACTCACCAGGCATTGCACCCCTATAGCATATTTTGAATATGGGAATATTCATACAGTGCTATTTAATCAGGGAACAATGAGGGTATTTTATTGACGTTTCGGTGGGCTTGTGGTAATGCACTGATACTAGGTACAGCACAAATTCCATCCCAATATAGCCTATATATTACGAAAAGGCATTTGACTCGGTTGAAATTTGTGCTGTATTGAGTGATTTGAAAACATGGAGAAGATAATTATGTGCCGGTTTTATAAGTGATAGATAGTGATGGAACAGCAACAATAAAGCTTCACAAGGAAAGTGAGAAAATATCAATTTAGAAGGTGGTAAGACAGGGCGATACAATTTCACCAAAACTGTTCACAGTGTGTTTGGAAGACATATTTAGGAATCTTGAATGGGACAATAAGGGAATAAATGCTAACGGAGAATATCTAAGCCACCTCAGATTCGCTGATGACATACCGGTAGCTCTTTTCAGAGACTCGGGGGAAGATTTACAACAAATGATAGAAGATTAAAACAGAGAAAGCCTTAAGGTAGGACTGACAATTAATTGAAAGAAACAAAAACTATATATAATCATCTTGTGCAATCACAACAAATAAAGATAGACGATAAAGTGAAAGCAACGGTTGAAGAATACATATACCTAGGCCAGGTTTTATAATGCAAACCCAGATCATTCTAAAGAAATCAAGCAAAGGATAGGCATGGGCTGGAGTGCATCTGGTAAAAAAAAAAAAACTATTATGAAAAACAAGATACCCCCTTTCATTAAAAGGAAAGAATATAACCAATATGTCCTCCCTGTACTAATTTAGGGATCAGAAACATGGAGTATAACAAAGTGTCTAGAACATAAACTTAGGAGTGCCAAAAGAAGAATGGAGAGGATAATGTTGACATAACTTGGAGAGACAAGAAGAAAGCCTTTAGGATAAAAGAACAAACAAAAGTAGAAGATATTCTCAGTACTATAAAAAAGAGGAAATGTTTAGAAGGGATGATAAAAGATGGCCAACTAGAGCAAAACAAATGGGAACTTAGAGATGGAGCTAGAGGCAGGGGTAGACAGAGAACCAGATGGAGGGATGAGATTCGAAAGGTTGCTGGGGTAGGATGGAACAGGCTAACATCTGACCGGTTAGAGTGGAAACATTTGGGAGAGGCCTTAGTCTTGCAGTGGACTAACTCAAGTTGATGATGATCTTTATGATAAATGTTTAGGCCTCAGCCAGAATTTGAATAGCAGTCAATCAGAATGACATCCTATGCTTTAACCCCCTCGACCACAGAGTGATAAAAGCTTACCAATGTTATCGTATCTATATAATATTTTCGATTGTCTGTGTGTGTGTGTGTGTGTGTGTGTTCTAAATAGGCGGCCGCAGTTTTGGACCTGGGGAGCTGAAACTTTGCATGTGGGTGTCAATTGACCTGGGTCAGGTCATAGAGGGGGCGAGGCCACGATCGGAGGTCGTTTCGAGGCCGAAATTGAAAAAATAAAATAAAATAAAACAAATTAAAAAAATGTCCGTTTGGGGCAGAAGGAGGCCTCCGATCGAAAAGGTTTATGGAACGAAAGTTGTTCGCAGCCCCCCAAAATGGGGGTACGGATGAGGTCAGATCCAAAATCGGAGGTCATTTAGCGGCCGAAATCGAGGTCGCCGTTTAATGAGGCACAGGGAGGTCGAGGCCGGTGATTATGGTAGTAGTATTGTGATGATTGTGGTAGTAGTGATTGATGATGGTGATTATGGTAGTAGTAGTGGTGGTAGTAGTGATTTTAAACCCGGGCAACGCCGGGTACCCCTGCTAGTACTGTATATAGAAGGGAAATCCTACTTGGGGAAGGTTAATTCCATACAAAGTCGTGGGTCCTATGACTAAGACTTGGTATGGAATTAACCTTCCCCAAGTAGGATTTCCCTTCTTCTGTATACAGTATATGGGAAAATGTTATTAAGTATATATCACGCCGTGGCCGAGTGGGTTAAAGCGTGGGATGCCATTCTGACTGCGATTTTTATTCTGGCTGAGGCCTAAATATATGTACAGATATTATATATATATATATATATATATATATATATATATATATATAATCATTGTCAATTTTACATATTTTCGAATCTGGATAAACTACTAACGGCTTGGGTACCGGTACATGTTTGAGTTCATCACCGTCCATCACTGGCTCCCCCAAGCCCCCCACACTTCCCTCACTGACGTACAGGGTCTTGGAGAAATATCAGCCAGAAACTCCCACACATCAATCATCGCTGCCTCAGTTTCTCTTGGGGAGTTGGTGGCGGGAAAACTGGCGACGATAATATAGAGTCGCATTTCACACCATGGATTTTACTGAAAACTCTTGACAGTAATTCTAATGGCTTCTTAATTTTCAGTTTCCATTGCATCATGAAGGCCCGGCATTATTTTCAGTTTCCATTGCATCATGAAGGCCCGGCATTATTTTCGGTTTCCATTGCATCATGAAGGCCCGGCATTATTTTCAGTTTCCATTGCATCATGAAGGCCCGGCATTATTTTCAGTTTCCATTGCATCATGAAGGCCCGGCATTATTTTCAGTTTCCATTGCATCATGAAGGCCCGGCATTATTTTCAGTTTCCATTGCATCATGAAGGCCCGGCATTATTTTCAGTTTCCATTGCATCATGAAGGCCCGGCATTATTTTCAGTTTCCATTGCATCATGAAGGCCCGGCATTATTTTCAGTTTCCATTGCATCATGAAGGCCCGGCATTATTTTCAGTTTCCATTGCATCATGAAGGCCCGGCATTAATTTTTATTTTTATAATTATATTATTATTATTGTATACATCCATATTAAATTATTATTATTATTGTATACATCCATATTAAATTATTATTATTATTGTATACATCCATATTAAATTATTATTATTATTGTATACATCCATATTAAATTAGTACCGTTCTACATAAGATGCTTTCTTGCAGGCGATTACCTGAACCACCATAGAATAGGCGACGCATGTCCCTGGAATACTCTTTGTTTTAGAACATATCAAAATATGCATTTGTCCTTAAGTTTGTAAGTTATCCAATTTTTTTTTTTTTTTTTTTTTTGGTGTGGTACTTTTAATACAAATCCAAGAGAGCTGAAGAAAATGACAAGAAAAGACGTTCGTAAGCTTTCGCCTTAAACCTTGGGAGACCCCGGGAACAATTTGCCGGGGTGACATCGATTTGACTCCCACGTGAAATCGGGGCTGCAATGTCTAGAATCAACTTTCTAGTTTCCTGCCGCCCGCCCGCTCTCTCCACTTGGCCTTTCTCTGGCACACAACTTCATGCAAACATTCTCGGGATTTTATGGTATTTTTCTTACACTCTTACATCAGTCACATAAATTTAATTTAATTAATGTACCGTACTGCTGGTGCTCTTTGTTTCATTAATGTACCGTACTGCTGGTGCTCTTTGTTTCATTAATGTACCGTACTGCTGGTGCTCTGTTTCATTAATGTACCGTACTGCTGGTGCTCTTTGTTTCATTAATGTACCGTACTGCTGGTGCTCTTTGTTTCATTAATGTACCGTACTGCTGGTGCTCTTTGTTTCATTAATGTACCGTACTGCTGGTGCTCTTTGTTTCATTAATGTACCGTACTGCTGGTGCTCTTTGTTTCATTAATGTACCGTACTGCTGGTGCTCTTTGTTTCATTAATGTACCGTACTGCTGGTGCTCTTAATGTACCGTACTGCTGGTGCTCTTTGTTTCATTAATGTACCGTACTGCTGGTGCTCTTTGTTTCATTAATGTACCGTACTGCTGGTGCTCTTAATGTACCGTACTGCTGGTGCTCTTAATGTACCGTACTGCTGGTGCTCTTTGTTTCATTAATGTACCGTACTGCTGGTGCTCTTTGTTTCATTAATGTACCGTACTGCTGGTGCTCTTTGTTTCATTAATGTACCGTACTGCTGGTGCTCTTAATGTACCGTACTGCTGGTGCTCTTTGTTTCATTATTTACGGTCATTATCCATGTTTTTACCTAAAATTGTGATTCCTTATCGAATTAATTTATACATACCAGGACTATTTGACTAATAGGGTACGGAACCTATTAATAGATGACACGAGTGCCACTAAAATCGCACTTTCAGTAATATTAGAGTAAGTAATCACATACAGGTATCCATTTTGTAATTGAATTAAAATAATAAACGTGTTTGTGTAGTGTACTATACATAGTTAAAAAGAGTGCTTAGTGGAGCACGTACCTCCGTCCTTTGTACATACCGAGCAAGGTTCAGTAGCCCGAGCAGTCTAACGGCCGAATTGGAACTACTGGTTACATTCGCCCAAAATTTTGAATTGAAACAAGTGATCGAATTGGGTCACTACGTCAAATTGAGTCGATCAGTCGAATTGGGCCAAGTGGTCAATTTAGGCCAAGCTATTGAAATGAACCGAGTGGTCAAATTGGACCAAATGGTCAAATTGGACCGAGCGGTCGAATTGGGTTGAACATTTAAATTTGGCAAAACGGTCAAATTTGGCTGAATTGATAAATCAAGCCAAATTGGGCTAAGTGGTAGAACTGGGTCTATTAGAGAAATTGAGGTGAGCGGTCGAATTTGGGCTGATTAATCCAACCAGCTCTCACAAACCCTCTCTGCTCACGCAAGCTCACAGTACTTCCTTTCCTATACACAAAAAGTAATAAGTAAAAATGATGACGACACAACGCCCAGCCCAGGGGGGCGAGACCATAGATGACTCCACGCTACGACACAATGGACACTTTTATTTATCTATTTTGTTTTTCCTATGATAATGAAGGAGACAAAAGGCAGGCTGCCAGTAATGAGTGTCTCCCACAAAGCCAAAAGAGTGACAGAGAGCCAAAATTCAAGATATGTTGGGGTCAAAATGCCTGGAAATGATAAGTTTAAAGCCATCTAAGTCAGAGGATGAAGACAAAATGTATTGTGTAGAAGAAAGACTGAACAAATTTGTTCTTTCTTGAGTTGGAGAGATGGAGAGAATAGGAGTGGGATTGTGTTGAAAGGCATGTACCTCCCACTTGCCATAAGGGAGGGGGTATGCTGAGAGAGCTCTGAAGAACACTGCTTGTTGTAAAAGTGATAGAAAAGTGAAAGAGATGCAACATTGTGGCGTGTAGAAGTAGAAAGAGATTGTAGGGAATTAATAGGAGGTGGTGAGTTGATAAGACAGACATCTTTGGACTTACTCAAAAAACCCACAAAATGTCTTGGACCACGGCCTGACACACTCACTCTCAACTTCTGCAACATTTGCGGCATTTCATCTAACTTCTACTCTGTTAAACACCATCTCTCCTCCAACAAACCTGATCTTCTTTTCCTCACTGATAACCAGTTGTCTGAGGCAACTAAGAGCAAATCCTTATCTGTATCCTCCGATCTCTATCCTCAGTTTCAAGCCAAAAGGGGATGTTGTGTGTATGTGCGCAACAATCTTACTTGCTCTTGTATTCCCAACTTTGACTCTAAGGAATTCTCAACTCTCTGGCTTGTCACTCTCAAACTTAATATAAGTGTACTGTTTATCTCTCCCCTAATTCTACTGACTATCCCAAAATTATGACTATCTTACCTCTAAAGTGGAACACATTCTATCAACCTTTCCATTCTCTGAAATCTCCATCTTGGGTGATTTCAACGATCACCACTGTCAATGACTCTCCTCTCATTTCACAGACCAACCTGGTGAACAAGGCTACATCTTTTCTATCCTAAATAACCTTGAGCAGTTAGTTCAACACTCTATTCATATCCCTGACCACCTTGGAGATCGACCCAACATTCCTGACTTATTTCTAACCACTAATCTTTCTGTAAATCTTTTCCCTCCGTTGGGCTCCTCCGATCATAACCTTATCTCTGTTACCTGTCCTATCTCTTCAGTGTGGCCATCTCCCAGCTAGAGGCGCTTGTATCACTTTGGCATTGCCAATTGGGAGGCTCTTCGGCAGTACTTCTTTAATTTCCCTTATAATGATTTTTGCTTTCGTGGCCCGGGACCCTCGGAGTGTGACGAACGCATTACCGAGGTGATCATTTCAGGTATGGAGGCATACATTCCAATTACTTTCTCTCAATCTAATGCAAAAAAATCTTGGTTTACTCACGCTTGTTCTACTGCTGTCTGTAATAAGGAGGAAGCATACAAATGGTACCGAGGCATTCAAGCTCACGAATCTCAAAATCTTTAAGTTTCTGTCCGGAATCGTGCCAAATCTGTTCTTCAACTTGCCAAAAACTTGTTTATCAATAACAAATATAATGCACTTTCTAACTCTAGCTCTTCCCAAACTTTCTAGTATCTATAAAAAAAAACTTCAACAACTATTTTACTTCCTCGTCTTTCCCTCCTCTTGTCCACTCCGATGGCATCACCATTATTTCTTCCTCTGACAAAGCTGAACTTTTCACTCATAAATTCTCTAAATATTCAACCTATGATGATTCCGGTGCTATTCCTCCCTCTCCACCCCCTCTCACTTATTCATGCCTAATATCTTAATCTCTTCTAAAGATGTACTTTCTGCCCTCTCTGGGCTTAATACTAAGCAGGCGTATGGACCAAATGGTGTTCCTCTCGTTGTACTAAAAACTGTGCTTCCGTGCTGACTCCCTGCCTAGGCACACTCTTTCGTCTCTGTCTTTTCTCTAACATCTTCCCTTCTTGCTGGAGGGGGACATTCGTAATCATATCATAACTCTAGCAAAGCAGATAATCAAACAACCACATAGTATTCTTACCTTGAAAAAATATATTTAATTATGGCGCAGACCATATAAATACAAAAAAGGGGGTTCAAGCAGGTGCGTGCTTCAAAGAAGCCTGCTTGACAAAAAGGGGGTAACTCTGGAGATTCTGTGAACAGATCTGTAGTTACCAAGACACCCCACTCAATGAGTGGTGACAAAAAATAACAAGTTATAAGTTTACATGTGCACATAATAAACCCCATAATATTCGTGAAAAATAATTTGCAAAAAATCTCCACTGTTTAATACTAAATTGCTTTCACAGCTAAATCTACTATAACAACTCCATTGTTTTGTACTAACATTGTACTAGCACAATTTCTCGCAGAGAAATTTTCATATCACATTAACCCTAAATTGTATCACAGCTCTTATACTCTGGCGGGGTCTAGGGTGTCCTATGTTACACTGACTGCACCCCCCCCCCCCCCTTTTTCCTTGAAAGTAAACAAAAGTGACAGTAGGGCCACCTAGACCCTCTGCCTTAAAGCTATACATGGTAAGGAAGGTTTGTCCAGAGCAACTGACAAGTATCTAGTAAAAAACGTATGATTAGACGCCCACAACTGTGTGGACGCAATATCTTCTACTGAAAAATTCTTCAGGAAACGTAAAGAGGCTGCCCATTTGCGTAAATCGTGGGCCCTACCCACAACGCCGGGATTACTCTCTTTAATGACTTCGACCAGAAGAGAAGCTAATCTCCGTTTCAGTAAGCGTTTACCCGTACTCGCTACCCATAAAGCACCTTGGGGGTTGAGAGGAGCCACTCTCAAATATTTGGTTAGAGCCTGCACTGGACATAGATTATGGTGCACCTTTCCCTTCTTGGCTACAAATCCCGGGGAAGGTGCAATGTGAATACATTCATTAAGTCTACCAAACCTAAGGCAATTAGGTGTGTTGCTCATCGCCGCCAGCTCAGACACTCTGTTCCCGGTGGCCAAAGCCAAAAGGAATACAGCCTTTTTTTAAGAGTAATGCAAAATCTGCAGTATTTTGGTACAGACGAGAGTGAAGTAAAGACAATGCCTTGTCCAGAGACCAAGTAGGCATGAGCTGACGGGGAGGTGGGCGGAGTTTAAAACATGCCCTCATAAAACCTGTTTCGTCCGCTACCGGTATGGAGAGACCTGTAAGGTCTAAAAAGGGCACTCTAATCGCAGTTAAGTGATTTTTTAATGTTACACACAGATAAACGTTTCTGCTCAAACAGATAATTTAAATAATTGAAAACTAAAGCTACCGATGGCACAGTCTGTTCTGTTCTAATGATCCAAGAAGTAAAGGTTTGCCAATGTGATTGATACTGTCGTTTCATAGACTGAGTATATTGATTTAATAATTTATTGGTCACCTGTCTACCGTATGGTGCTAGCCACTTGGCCTCCTGAATGTCCATAATGCAAAAGTCAGCGAGGTCGCTAGGTTGCCAATCGTGTCTAAGTGGAAATACCCGACCGGGAGCGACACCGGGTGCGGGCACCACGTCTTTAATTGCTGGTACCACAACTGCGCCGGCCACAGGGGTGCAACTAGCGAGACTAAGCCTCGATAATCTAGTAGCTTGTTCACTACGTGGCACATTAGTGACGCGTCTGGCGGCGGAAACAGATAGATGGAGCTCCATCTGTTCCAGTCTGTCACCAGGGCGTCTGGCCCCCCTGCCGGCGTCTTCGTCTGGCGGGTGAGGTATAGAGGGAGCTTGTGAGTCTCCTCGGACGCAAACAGATCCACTTGTGGATGGTAGAGCTCTGCAATCATTTGGTTGAAAATGGGTTGCTTGAGCTCCCATTCTACTGTCGTGCTCTGTCTCCGGGACAGAGCGTCTGACCAGACGTTTGCTACGCCTGGGAGATAAGATGCGTGAAGATAAATGTCTAGTCTGTTGGCTAGAGTAAAAATCTCTTCCGACACGTTTAGCAACTTCCTGGACCTCGTTGACCCTTGTTTCTGAATACAGTGAACTGCGTTCAGATTGTCCATTCTGAAGGCCACTGACTTGCCCCTTAAAGCAGGGCCGTGAGCCTGAAGGAAATACAAGGGGACTAGTAATTCTTTGACATTGATGTGGGAGATTTTTAAGTGGGACCAAAGCCCCTGACCCTGGTGCCCCTGATTTGACTGAAATCCCCAACCTATTGTGCCTGACGCATCCGTGTCTACCCATACTGTTGGCGGAGGAGAGGTCCATGACATTATTGAGTGCAACGTTTCCCTCTTCGCCCAGACCGCTAGTAAGGTGTGGATTAATTTTGGGATGGGCCATAACTTTCCCGCCGGTAAGAGTGGGAAATATTTGTTGCCTTCCAATATTAAACGTTTTACTTTCAACCGGCCCAACATTACAGTTAGTTGAATCCAGTTGAGAGAGCCGACCAGAGACTCCCAGACCCTTCGTGTCGTAGTCAGACTGTGAAGAAACATGAACAGTTTCCTGCGAAATCTGTTGCGATTGTCCACACTCTGACTCAGAGTGAGAGCAGCTGTGTCCCAGACCAGCCCTATCCACTGAATTACTCGTGAGGGAACAAGGTTTGACTTTACCAGATTTACCTTGAACCCTAGAGTCTTGATATGATTTAAAATTATGTTGACATGTTTGATGCATAATTGCTCTGTCTCTGCCACCACCAGCCAGTCGTCTAGGTACCACAACAGTGATTCCTGGCTTTAATAACGGCATCAGGGCTTGCCGGACTAATTTCGTGAATAATCGAGGTGCCAGGTTCAAACCGAATGGCATCCTTTGAAAAACAAAATTTTGGTGCCTGATCCGTAAGGCCAGAAACCTTTGAAACCTTTTGTTTACCGATACGTGCCAATAAGCGTCTGTCAGGTCTAGGGAACACATCCAACCTCCCGGCGGAAGTGTTAGCCTGATTTGGTGTACTGTTAACATACGGAATGACTCGTTGTGAATGTGAAGGTTCAGATAAGACAGGTCTACGACTGGTCTCATCTGAACACTGTCCCGTTTGGGAACCAAATATAGCTTGGACGTGAATACAGGGTAATTTGGGGGGACCGGGATGATGACATTCTTGGCAATCATTTCCTGGACCAGTGACTCCACCTCTAATGAAACAAAATTCGCCGTTGTCGGCTGACATAAGCGAGGTCGCCGGAGCCACTGCCAAGTGATGCCCTTGCGTGCCACCATCCGTGCCCAAGTGTTTAACGGCCATGCTTGGTGACACGTTCGGAACGACCCAGTTAGCAGACAAGGGTTCGCCGGCTGTACTACCCGCCGGCCTTAATACTGGCACCGGGAGTGAGAGAGACTTTAGTTTTTTTATGGTGGTGGTGGACGCTTCGCCGGCTGGCTGGCGTTGGCCGAAGACGGGCCCTGACCTGGTTTATTATGGCCGCGTCCTCTCTGATCTGAAAACTTACTCTGTCTATGCCTGTACTGACCTTGGGGGGAGGAGGAGGACTTAGGTGGAAGAAAGGGCTTAGATCCCCCCGGCTGAGCCTTAGTGACTGGCCTGGGTTTGGGGAAGCTAAAGGCAGGTTTCTTAGAAGGGGTGGGACTGTGTTTAAAGGCCTGAGCCATATTAAACACCGTTCGCCACACATCAGGGGACATTAAAGAGGGAGTGAGCACTGGTGACATGACCACCTGATTCGCAATGCGATCAGGCAGTTTTCGGACTAAGGACATTCTGAGGTCTTGTCTCGCTCGTACCGCCTCAAGCAAGGCGGTGCGGATGTCACCCAAAGATTGGATTGACGACTGAAGAAGCAGTCGCCGGGACAATTCAACCGATCGTCTGGCGTCCGCGTCTGCGATTGCCTGAGTGGACCGGAGCAAAGACTTTGCTATCTGTTGAGACACTATGTATTGAGAGAACAGGCGAAAAGCTTTCCCCCTTAGCCTAAATTCTCGTTCTAGGTGAGTTGGGGTAGGGGTAGTGAAAGGGTCTTTTAGCTCACAGAGATTAATTTTAGGGGCAGCTAAGACAGCAAACAAAGCTGAAGGGACTCCGCCGGCAGAACACACTGGCATGGAGAACCAAGAATGAGTATCTTGAGGGATCTGGTGGGAAGTTTTGGAAGTAAATGTGGTCGCAAAGTTTTGAGCCTCTGCCTCCCATTCCACCCAAGGTCCTGGACCCAACTGCCCCACCTTCAAGACTGGATTAGCTGCTGTGTCTGTGACGGTTAGCAAATCGAGTTCTGGAGTGAGAGCTGACAGAGTCTTAATGTCATTAAATCCATCATGCTTAGACCAGTCTGAAAACAGTTTTGAAGCTGAGGCAGAGGGTAAAGCCGGCTTAGCAGCATAAACAAAATAATCTTGGTGATAATAACTAGGTATAGCCTTTATGTTGACATCTAGTACATTGCCCAAAGTATCCAAGGCCCTTAATTTCCTAGATTTATTGCCCTGGATGACCCACTCACGCGGTACTGGGAGTTCCCCTGACAAGGTAGGTTGGGCGATCTCTGGTTTAGTGGGGGTCAAAAGGACCCATGACTCGTCTGGTCCGTAAAGCAAGGGCATAGCTACCTTTCTGTGGATCTGAGTTAAAGCAATAGAAGTCATCAGAGGCCGAACCGTAGAGCTTGTCGTGGGAGCTCCCAAGTCCACTGTGGGAGTTTCCTGCTGTTGGCTAATTTTTTTAGATAAAGCATTACTGAGTAGCCCATCAATTTCCTGTGCAGTGACAAATTGACTTGATAATGTACTAACTAGTGAATCATTAAGATCTTGTGCGGCGTCTAAGCCTAAACCTGACTCTTGCCCTTCCATATCTGAGATAATTGAAACCTCGTCTTTTTGATCCTGTTCCTCCTGAGAAGGTCCCGCCGAAGCTGGGGTATTACCTTGTTGCCAAGATAAGTCAGGAATAGAGGATGGGATCGCCGCGTCCCGGTGGACTTCAGCCACAGTGTGAATAGTTTGAGCCGGAAGTGGGTGGTCAGGTCCTGGCTGAGAATATCGCCAAACACCTAGGCCTTGGCCTACACTCCCTTGGGAGTCCGCAACACTCTCAACCCCTGAGCCCCCTGAATTCTCCAATTCCAGGGTTAAAATGTTAATGGGTAAATCATCTTTAGGTACAGGCACTATACTGGACCCCTGAGCCCGAACACAAACTCTGTCTGGGGTAGAGGTACGATGAGAAGCACTAGAAACTGGTGAATGTCGTGAGGCCTTTCTATCATGGGAATCCTTCTTTGAAGATTTATGGCTGCGGTGTGACCGTGAACTACTCTTCGATTTAGAGGATTTATCGCCGTGACCACTGGTGGAACTTTCTGTCTTACTCTTCTTACTCGATGGTGAAGAGGCAAGACTAGATGGCTGGTGTCTGAGAGGTGACCTAGACCGAGATCTCTCCCGGGACGAGGAGGCTGCCGCCGGGGGTGTAGGCTCTCGTTGACGTTTTGCAGTAGCAGTAGGAGAAGACACAGAACCCTGACCAGTCTCTGCCGGCTTACGACTAGTTACTCGAGAGGGACGTTTAGGGGGAGGGTGCTCAACAAGAAGCCTATCCCAAAGAGGGACGTTGTCACATTGAAGTGATTTATGAGCCACAATCGTAGTATACGCTGCCATCTGTTGCCTAACCTCTCGTAAGGCGACCGCTGCGGTCTTATCATTATCGCGGAGGACTTTGACACTTAATTGGGAGCAAAAGGAACATTTGCGCATCACCCACAGACCCCTTGAACGGTCTAGACATTTAACACACTTGATGCAAAGAGTGTGCGCAAAAATAGGGATACCTGCACAGGTAGGGGTAATGCATAAAACAAAAATGGGGCAAAGGTAGCCATGACAGAGACTGGTGGGAAACTACTGCAGGGTCTGTATTGGTCCGCCGGGGCCCAGCTCTGGAAAAAAAGAAAATTTCCAGGAATTAATGCTCATAAGGTTAACCCAACATGATCGCATACACACACACACACACACACACGTGTCAATAAGCCGCCGGGTAACGAGACGTAATGTCACAACGATCACAGCTCGCTACGCGGCGGGATTCTATAAAGATTTCCGAATATCTAAACATGTCCTAAGAAAGTTAAGAATACCCTCTGACATAATATAAAGGACCAGTATGGCGTTTATAACATAGTCTTTCTGGTGGTGACTGTCTCAAGATTCAACTTTGGAAAAACAACCCCCCACAAAGACGCCGGCACCAGAATTATTTAGCAGAATAACACAGGGCAGGCTGATACGAGATCTGATTTCTAACGAATTGTCACAAAGGATCGCCGTAAGTTTGAAGATGGCGATACATTAACGTATCTCTCAATTAACTGGTTAACTATATGGAATTGTAAATTCCTTATTTCCTCCTCCCAGGAGCACCCGCCGGGTGTGAACAATTTGTGAAAAGATGTTAACCCTAATTGAGCCTTCGATCGCCGTAAGTCTGAAGGCGGCGATACATAAAGTACCACTAAAATGGATCGGTTAACTAAATTGAATGACCAAGACGTTCATCCCACCCTACCAAGGTGCACCCGCCGGGTGAGATGTAAACAACGTTAACCCCATAAGTTCCTGTCCCCACTTCTTTGTAAAAGATCGCCGGGGAGGAAAGCCCTCAACAACAGCTAGGTTTGTTCTATTTGGTTTGTAAAACCGGGTAGAAAAAACTTCATAACATCTGTCCGCATGAACAATGTTAGATGGGTACAGCCAGACCGCCGGGGATCATAGGGAGCCTGAAACAGGCACCAACACAGAGACGCAGTCCTGGAGAGCCACAGACACCTCCTCGCCGGGGACACAAGCCTGTGTTGAAACCACGCGTGGCCCAACACGGCTCTCGGCCGGGTTTTTCATGGTGAAACCGAGAAAAACCCGCCGGAAAGTAACCCACCCCGTTCAGAAACCCACTGAACGCACAACGGACCTGGGAGCAAGCCAAGCACGACTAGCCCAGGGCCCACACAATAATCCGTGGAATTAGCCAATACACAACTAATCCAGGAAACATACAAAGTCCGTGGAATTAGCCAATACACAACTAAACCAGGATACACATGACACAGTAGGACATATTTATAAAATAAACAATAACTCTTGTACATGTGGCAAAGCTACGAGCGGCTGGCTAGGCCTAAGCAGACGGCATAAGAAATGTTGAAATATAAACAAAAACACTGGAAATATAACAACAGGAACCACCGCCAACACACCACTGTAGTAAAGACTTCCGACATAGGGAAGACTGACTCGGGACCCAGAAAAAACTTCACTAAGTGAAGAAAAATACGCTGGGAACGTCAGAAGCAACGCTTACCTCATCAGAAAGATAAAAGGCAGCATAAAATAATGCGTAATGAAAGCCGCCTGCATCACAAGCTAACTCAACTGTGAAAAGATCACATGTCCACAACAGGACCACGAGGGTACATCCGAAATAGATGCCCCAAACACACGACCCAAAATACACTGCACTGCGGGCAACCAGCCCAGGACACTCCTGCTACACATATCCTAACCTTACTCGATACATCCCGGAGTAAACAAATGAGAAAAAACTAACTAGGGACGCAGCAAATGCGGAACCAGCGGAGCGTGGGGAGACACGTCCGGGCAGGTTGAGCGCAGAGCAGAGAAGGAAGAATGACGCCTGAATCAACGTCTGGTCAAAGATCCACACAAGTACATCCACGATATGATGGAAAGCTTATTGGATAGTTATTCTTATTTTCTTTTTATTTTAATTTTTTACGAAGTTTTTTCGTAGTGAGAACCCAATTCATAATGACTGAAGCCATGAGTGAGGTCGCGTGCGCTTATGATGAAGGCTCCTCAGATTTTAAATGCTCTGCGCGGTAGATTCAAACTACGGCGGATTAGTGTTTGAAGAGGATGCCTTATGTAATAGGCATGTTCGTCAATGATATATTTTGTTATCATTTGGATTATTTAGAAGTTTATTTGCCTGCTTGTGGAGAAAGTTTGATTTAGTTAGGTTTAATACAGTTTTGGCATGATTTCTGATGTTTCTAAAGTAATTAAAGGCTTCATGTGTTTTTGATCTTGTGTATGCATTGTAGGCTATTGCTTTTTGTTCAGTTACTCTAGCACAATTATGGTCAAACCATTTAGGTGAATTAGATCTTTTAATGTACTTTTGATGAGGAATAAAAGTGTCCATTCCAATTTTTACAAAATCTTGTATGTGGCTCAAGGTGGAGTGTGCATCATTAGAAAAGAAAGAGGTCCAGGGAATATCAATAAAGAAACCTTGAAGACCCTCCCAGTCTGCCCTATCGTAATGCCATTTAGTCACCAAAACAGGTTCAGAGTGGGAAGGTGTGGTAGGTGATAGATACTTCTCGAAAGAGTAGAATCAAAAACATTTTGCCTCATCAACTCACTTCCTCTTGCTAGTTCCCTACAATCTCTTTCTACACGCTGCAATGTTGCATCTCTTTCACTCTTCTATTGCTATTACAACAATCAGTGTTCTTCAGAGCTCTCTCAGGGCATACCCCTCCCTTGCGGCGAGTGCTAGGCACCTACCTTTCAACACAGGCCCACTCCTATTCTGTCCAGCTTTCCAATTAAGAATGAGCTCATTTTCTCAGTCTCTCTTCTATTCAACAAGTGAACTCTAGAACTCTCTCCCTCAATCAATCTTTCCCTCATCCTATGACTTGGACTGCTTTAAACTTTGTGTGTCCAGGTAATTTGAACCCATCCTTTGAATTTGACTTTCTGTCACTCATTTGGCTTTAGGAGAGATATTAATTACAGACAGGCTGCCTTCCGTCTCCTTTGTACACATAAAAACAATAAAACAACTTCCAAACTACCCTCGTTTGGCTTCTATCCCTCCATCTGTGCATTTATCTCTAATTTCCTTTTTGGCCATTCCATAACTGCAGTTGTGGACGGCCATTACTTACTTCCTTAACCTATCAACTCCAATGTTCTTCAGGGCTCTGTCCTATATCCAATTCTATGTTTAATATTCATCAATGATCTTCTCAATTGTACCTTTTGTCCCATCCATTCATATGCTGATGACTCAATTCAACTAGTTTGTTTACAACATCCCACTATGCAATCACTCCAAACTCACGTGATGAGGCCATGGTACGCTTGTCTTCTAATCTGTCAACTACCGGTATTTCTGATTGGGGCAGAGAAAGTCTTGTTACTTTTAATGCTTCCAAAACTCAATTTCTCCATCTATCTACCAGTCACAATCTTCCATACGACTATCCCTTACTCTTCAACAACACACAAATCAACCCTTCACCTTCTCTCAATATTCTTGGTGTATCTTTTTCTTCCGATCTTTCTTGGATAGACCATATTAGTATTCTTGCTAAAACAGTTTCCCAGAAGTTAGGTGTGCTCAACTGTCTCCTGGGGTTCTGGGGTTCTTTACCCTGCACAGCTTCTTGCTCTGTACGCATAGTGCGCCCATGTATCGAGTTCTGTTTACATGTTTGAGGAAGTTCCTCCCATACCGCACTTCTCGAAAAGGTACCGGTACAGTCAAAAGCATTTCGTCTCATTTAGCCTACTCACCTTGTCTTACTAATTCCGTACAATCTTTCACTACACACCGAAATATTGCATCTCTTTCACACTTCTACTGCTATTACAATAATCACTGTTCTTCAGGGCTCTCAGTTTATACCTCCTCCCTTACGGAGAGAGGGGTTACCAACCGCCTATTAACACATTCCCATCCCTATTCTATCCAACTCTCTAAACCAAAAATTAACCCATTTTCCCAGTCCTTTTTCTACTTTAGCATGTTAACTCTGAAAGTCTCTCCCTCAATCTATCTTTTCCTCGTTATATGACTTAAACTGCTTCAAGCTCCTTGTGTCTTGACATTTTGACTCTAACGTAACTTGAATTTGGCTCACTTTCACTCTTTCAACTTTGGGGGCGACACTTGGTACAGGCAGCTTTGCCTTTTGTCTCCTTCATACACATAGAAGAAAACAAAAATATGAATGGAGGGATGGTACGTCGAATCAGAGGGAAAATTTCCATAAAACTGTAATACTATAGTGCACAAATGTGTGGCTTGACTAACTAAAATGTGAGATTCCCGGAACCTTATTATCATGGTAACATGATGGGGTGACATCTGCTGGTTTAAATGTGAGATTCCCGGAACCTTATTATCATGGTAACATGATGGGGTGACATCTGCTGGTTTAAATGTGAGATTCCCGGAACTTTATTATCATGGTAACATGATGGGGTGACATCTGCTGGTTTAAATGTGAGATTCCCGGAACCTTATTATCATGGTAACATGATGGGGTGACATCTGCTGGTTTAAATGTGAGATTCCCGGAACTTTATTATCATGGTAACATGATGGGGTGACATCTGCTGGTTTAAATGTGAGATTCCCGGAACCTTATTATCATGGTAACATGATGGGGTGACATCTGCTGGTTTAAATGTGAGATTCCCGGAACCTTATTATCATGGTAACATGATGGGGTGACATCTGCTGGTTTAAAAACCACATTTACAATTTCAACTCATAACAAATAACCTACTATAACTTTTATTGTAAAATACAATTATTTTGTCTTCGACTTGAATCTTCCTTAGTATTATAGGCATATCTATCTATCTATCTATCTATATGCTCAGGCCCAATCGCCATTTTTCCAATTTTTGTTTATTTTCTATTTCATTCTATTTTTTTTTTCCTTTTTACTTGGGGGTAGCCGACTCAAGACAGAGCAAATGGCATAAATTAAATTTGTAATACTAACCTTAATAAATTGAGCAAAGGAAATAGCTCTATAAAAATGAGTGGAAAATCCTGGCAGAAGAAGGGGAGGGATGTAACAGGTTAAACTGAGGGTTCCTGTACAGGTGGTAAAAAGTGTATAATTACGGGAATCCTGTTGCCTTCAGTGTTTATGACTCACCCACTGCCACACTATAATTACACCTTACAGCGGGAGGGGGGAGTTCACTTTGCCATCATTCCTTGGCTAATTGGATTACCGGTATATAAAACAGATATTCCCACATTACAATTAAAATATGATTGAGATATAATAAGCTGTATTTAAACCAAATTTCAATCAACTACCAAAGGTAGTAGAGCATAGGAGCGTTATTCATTAACTACCAAAGGTAGTAGAGAATAGGAGCGTTATTCATTAACTACCAAAGGTAGTAGAGCATAGGAGCGTTATTCATTAACTACCAAAGGTAGTAGAGCATAGGAGCGTTATTCATTAACTACCAAAGGTAGTAGAGCATAGGAGCGTTATTCATTAACTACCAAAGGTAGTAGAGCATAGGAGCGTTATTCATTAACTACCAAAGGTAGTAGAGCATAGGAGCGTTATTCATTAACTACCAAAGGTAGTAGAGCATAGGAGCGTTATTCATTAACTACCAAAGGTAGTAGAGCATAGGAGCGTTATTCATTAACTACCAAAGGTAGTAGAGCATAGGAGCGTTATTCATTAACTACCAAAGGTAGTAGAGCATAGGAGCGTTATTCATTAACTACCAAAGGTAGTAGAGCATAGGAGCGTTATTCATTAACTACCAAAGGTAGTAGAGCATAGGAGCGTTATTCATTAACTACCAAAGGTAGTAGAGCATAGGAGCGTTATTCATTAACTACCAAAGGTAGTAGAGCATAGGAGCGTTATTCATTAACTACCAAAGGTAGTAGAGCATAGGAGCGTTATTCATTAACTACCAAAGGTAGTAGAGCATAGGAGCGTTATTCATTAACTACCAAAGGTAGTAGCGCATAGGAGCGTTATTCATTAACTACCAAAGGTAGTAGAGCATAGGAGCGTTATTCATTAACTACCAAAGGTAGTAGAGCATAGGAGCGTTATTCATTAACTACCAAAGGTAGTAGAGCATAGGAGCGTTATCATTAACTACCAAAGGTAGTAGAGCATAGGAGCGTTATTCATTAACTACCAAAGGTAGTAGAGCATAGGAGCGTTATTCATTAACTACCAAAGGTAGTAGAGCATAGGAGCGTTATTCATTAACTACCAAAGGTAGTAGAGCATAGGAGCGTTATTCATTAACTACCAAAGGTAGTAGAGCATAGGAGCGTTATTCATTAACTACCAAAGGTAGTAGAGCATAGGAGCGTTATTCATTAACTACCAAAGGTAGTAGAGCATAGGAGCGTTATTCATTAACTACCAAAGGTAGTAGAGCATAGGAGCGTTATTCATTAACTACCAAAGGTAGTAGAGCATAGGAGCGTTATTCATTAACTACCAAAGGTAGTAGAGCATAGGAGCGTTATTCATTAACTACCAAAGGTAGTAGAGCATAGGAGCGTTATTCATTAACTACCAAAGGTAGTAGAGCATAGGAGCGTTATTCATTAACTACCAAAGGTAGTAGAGCATAGGAGCGTTATTCATTAACTACCAAAGGTAGTAGAGCATAGGAGCGTTATTCATTAACTACCAAGAGAGCTAGACCATAGGAGCGTTATTCATTAACTACCAAAGGTAGTAGAGCATAGGAGCGTTATTCATTAACTACCAAAGGTAGTAGAGCATAGGAGCGTTATTCATTAACTACCAAAGGTAGTAGAGCATAGGAGCGTTATTCATTAACTACCAAAGGTAGTAGAGCATAGGAGCGTTATTCATTAACTACCAAAGGTAGTAGAGCATAGGAGCGTTATTCATTAACTACCAAAGGTAGTAGAGCATAGGAGCGTTATTCATTAACTACCAAAGGTAGTAGAGCATAGGAGCGTTATTCATTAACTACCAAAGGTAGTAGAGCATAGGAGCGTTATTCATTAACTACCAAAGGTAGTAGAGCATAGGAGCGTTATTCATTAACTACCAAAGGTAGTAGAGCATAGGAGCGTTATTCATTAACTACCAAAGGTAGTAGAGCATAGGAGCGTTATTCATTAACTACCAAAGGTAGTAGAGCATAGGAGCGTTATTCATTAACTACCAAAGGTAGTAGAGCATAGGAGCGTTATTCATTAACTACCAAAGGTAGTAGAGCATAGGAGCGTTATTCATTAACTACCAAAGGTAGTAGAGCATAGGAGCGTTATTCATTAACTACGGTACATTAAAGGTTAGGGAGGAGGTTAAGTCTATACAAGTCTACAATGAAAATTGGATTCATAATCAATAAATATATAGAACGACACATAAATATATACAATACTGTAACTACTAATTAAATAATACATATTATATAATTAGTAATATATAATGTTTTATCACCAGTATAAAAAGTATGGTATCAATAATATAAAATTAAAAGCTGTGAAGTATGATATTGGCAGAACAGGGTCACATTCAGGGGATAATATGTGATGTGGTACTGTACCGGTATGTCATTTGGGGTTGGTATTTCCACCCTCAGGGCAGCACTTCTTAAGAGGAAGGTAGAATAGGTAAAACACCCACAGCTATGTCTACCATCTGTACAATGTATGATATTGGGCCAAATATACTCTTTTCATCTTAACTGGCCGAGAACTTGTCATGTCTCTTTTAACCCTCTCAGGCTTGGAACCGCGATTAGCGTAATCAGGAAGGGTGTCCCTAAATGCACGGATACACGATGAGTGTATTAGATACTTTAGAAATCAATTGAATGAAAACTGAATACTCAAAGTGTGTATAAATAGGGTTACAATAGGTTTGGTAGTTGCACGCTGAATGGAACCTCAGCAACACTGCTCTCAGTCAAGCTCACCCCTCCCGATCATTACAAATAGCGAGAGAGCTCAGTATCAAGGTGGCAGGCAGGGCAGGATCACTGCAAGGCATTTAAACATGGACTACGGGTTAAGGTATCTAAATTACTATATGATAGGGTATTATATCTTAGAATGCTTTATTTCTTATATACATGCAATGTTAGCTAAGATCAGTGCATAGTATAACTGGTTTAATATAAAACCGTTACGAGTGCTAAAATTCTTGTCTGACGATTGCCTATTTGTAAATAATCGTATATAATCAAATATTAGGAGTAGGGACTTCGACTTTGTTATATTGTCTTCCTCATACCATGAGCTATACGTATTGTCTTCCTCATACCATGAGCTATACGTATTGTCTTCCTCATACCATGAGCTATACGTATTGTCTTCCTCATACCATGAGCTATACGTATTGTCTTCCTCATACCATGAGCTATACATATTGTCTTCCTCATACCATGAGCTATCTTCCTCATACCATGAGCTATACATATTGTCTTCCTCATACCATGAGCTATACGTATTGTCTTCCTCATACCATGAGCTATACGTATTGTCTTCCTCATACCATGAGCTATACGTATTGTCTTCCTCATACCATGAGCTATACGTATTGATAATATTTATAACTCTAAAACACCTTACAAATAAATTAAATAAGGCACGCTACTGTGGGTGAGTTCAAGAATCGCAATCGTATACACTTGTGCTATTATATTCAATAATTTCATATAAATAAACTATTGACGATGGACAAATTCTGACTGAATTCTTGGAAAGTGCGTGAAAAATACTTGTATTATCATATATAAAAACCTATTGTCGTCGCTCGCTGAACATTTATATTTATGACGGTGCAAAGTAAAGGGATGTTGGAAAAACAATAAAACTTTGGCCCACATAACTATTATCGATCAAAATTTATATTTTATTTTTGGTTTTGCTACAGCAATATTGTAGATCAACCTTTCCTCTTTCTATTGAGATATAATTGATTGTACTAAACATAGTTTTTGTTGCTGAAAATCGCTGTAGCGTGAATAGTTTGGTTGCGCATGAATAATTATTCTTCGCCAAATACCATCTTTTTTCATACAAAAACAACTATTGAAGATAAATCAATTCTGATGACACAATTGGGAATGAAGTGAAAAATGGTTCAAATTTCATATTAAAAAATATATTTCTCAGCTTATAACAAAATTATGACGGTGCAAACTTGAAAAAAATAATAAATATTTCTTATACAATGTGATAATTTGATTTAAGTTTTTTTTTTCCAGTTTTATGACACTATGGATCTCGCTCTATCTTCAGATGTATACAAATTGCATGTAGAGAGATTATTGTGGGTTAAAACAGAGCGATAACATAATACATTTCCAAGATACGTAACTGAACGCGAGTCGTGAGAGGGTTAATTTACTGAGTTTTGACTTCTTTCCTTCTGTTAAGCTATGATTTTAACTAGCATGGGTATGGGTTCTTCTGATCATAGAGAGTTGTAATATATACTGTACATAAACTATCTATCTATCTATTGCCAGATATTGTTATCCCTGAAGGGGTGGCCACGAACGAATCGCCCCCATGCACCTCTGTCCCCAGTAAGTTGATGCCCCTCCTCCCATCCAGCACCTCTTTCACTATATACTTCTTAACTCCATCCTTCCACCTCTCTCTCGGTTTATATTTCCCTCTTTGTCCTTCCGCTTCACTCTCATACACGCTCTTAGTCATTCTCTCGCTTCCCATATGTTCCACATGGTCGAACCATCTCAAGGTGTTCCTTTTCACACTTTCCAGCACACCTACATCCACACCACACCATTTTCATACTTCCTCATTCATCTGTCTATCCCTCCATGTAACTCTGCACGCACTTCTCAAGTAACTAATTTTTATCACCCCTCTCACTCTTGGTTTGTTTCTCTCCAACAACTTCCATGCTTCACTCCCTTATGTCAATGTCAGGATTACCACACTATCATGCAAGTACTTCTTTATTTCCATGCTGACCACCCTATTACTTGTTACTGCTTTCAGCGTTCCTACAACCCTTTTTCCTGTTGCACCCTCTCCCGCACTTCTTCAACTTCTTTACTCAACACACTGCCCAAATACTAAAATGAGCTGACATTCTCCATAGTCTGACCATTCAATCTCAGCTCACCCTCTGTGACTGCATCCCTTTCATAGACCATAACCTTACTCTTTCACACATTTACCTTCAGATTTGTTTTTTCACACACTGTTCCAAACATATTTACCAGACATGCAACTCCCATTCACTATCGCTCATCAGAACTGTATCGTCAGCAAACAGCAGTACAGGCAACTTCCACTCATTTCCTTCCCTTATCAGCGGTACAACAACATCCACTGCTCTTCCTTGTATTTCTTTCATGACTTCATCCATATATATATTGAAAAACCATGGGGACATCACACACCCTTGCTTTAACCCAACATTCAGATAAAAGAACTCGCTCTGTTCATTGTCCACACGTACTGATGCCTTTGCACCCTCATACATGCTCTTCACTGCTTTCAGCAACTTGCCATCTACTCTGTATATTCTCAGTACTTTCCACAGACCTTCTCTATCAACTCTGTCATAGGCCTTCTCCAAGTTTATAATGGCAGCATACAATTTTTGTCCCTACTCCAGATATTTCTCCACAACACATTTCAAGGCAAAATAAACACACTTATAAATACAACAAGGCAATTATAACACAGGGAAATGTTTGAGAGAGTTTATTCTACGTAAGGCAGTACACAAGAAAATATGGGTTTTTAACCTATAAAGCGCGCACAGGGTGTAGCGAACACCACAATTCTGGGCGGCAATATTAGGCCTCTTTCCCGCCTAAAATCGTAATTTTACGATAAATATCGTTTTTACTTATTCATATGTGCCTATTTTACCTTTACTATGAAGATAGTAACCTGTAACAACAATAAAACAAGTGGAAATATAATTTTTCTGGTCAAAATAGCGAATTATAGTCAGCCGCTCCAGTCATGAGTTGTGAGCCAGCCGCGATGTACAACCTCCCTCTCTGAAGCCTACAGCCACACTGAACCTCCCCTCCCTCATTCTCGCGCATCCATACCCTCTCTAGCAACATGAGCACGGCTTAGACCGGGTTTGGAGATATTGGCATGATAAATACACCAAGAAAGATGATAATAAGAGGAAAAATAGGTGATAATTGAAGGGGGGGGGGGGAAAGGAGGGGATATTGACACATGTGGATAAGTGATATGAGGTATGGAGGAAAAAAAACATTGTTTTAAGTGCTACTGGGGCCTTTTAAAATGCTTTTTCTTAGGCCTCTTAAGAGCTCTTCCGCCATTGCCCAGTAAAACCTCTTAAGAGCTTTCTCGCCGTTCCCGGGTTAAGTCTGAATCACAAATGGGTTTACACTAAATATACTTCAGTCTGAGCTTAATGAAAAAGAAGATGGGAGACACTCCGTGTTAATGAAAACCTACATAAAAAGGAACACCAAAGTATATCCAGGCAAGGCAGTAATTACCTATATAAGTGATGTGGTGAGTGTAAGGTCTAACTGACACTAGAAGATTATACAACTGTCATCGATGACAAAGAGTGACAAAGGTTACCGGTACCAAATATAACATAATAGGCCAACAGATACAAAGTACATTATTGTTTCCCGAGTGGGAAATAATATTTGTCAAATGCAAAGAAGGGTCTGAGGAGACTCAAGACAGTTATGTGAATACTAAACTCTTGCCAGGGGTATGTGGTGGGTCTCTAGGAAATTTATCTAGTCTCTTAGAAGGGAGGCAGAGTGCTCTTGCTGTTGTTCCTGGATCTCCTTCCGGGGAAGACTTTTCTCCTCGGCTTGCTTCCGTTTACGCAACTGTCCTGCTGAACAAGTGGCTGAGGATGCAGCGTTTGCACAAGGGGAACAGTCACGAACACGTTCTCGGAATAAGTCACAAACAATAGCCTATCCCAAACCCCAGTATAAAAATTTATCCTTCACCTGTCTGAATGAGAAATAATCTAACCAAGTTCGCCACGAACAATAACTAATTCAGCGTGTTGTAGGTCAGAGGACAATTGGGTACCGTACCAGAATGTGAATATAGTCACATACAAATTCCCTAAGTCTATCACAAGGTGAAGCTGCAGTTAGTTTTGAATAACAACTGGGTCACGAGGTGAGGTTACAGTTAAGTCACAAACAGTAACTACACTTGTAGCTGAGTCATGAACAAAAGTCAAATCAGTGTACAGTACTTGGCATCTGTCTGGCTGCGGTGGTCTCTCCTTCTGTTGCGTGGCCTCTGTTGGGTGGCTTCTGGGCTAAAACGGCCCAGGTGTCCAGGTCCGGACCTTTGGGGCTGGGAGTAGCCGCTCTGCTGGTTGCGGCTGCCTGGTTTATTCATCTGCGCCGAAGAAGTGTGCGAGGGACGCCGAGGAGGCTATTTCTAGTGTCATTCTCGATTGGCAACTCTAATGGTTGCCACTCTCGCCTGTCTTGTCTTCTTTAGTGGTATCTTACCTTCAAATGATGGACAGCATACCGATAAATAATTAATTATGAATACAAGCTATTTGTATTAAGCAGAGACGTAGTTCTCTATTCGTCAGAGTACGGTAGTATATATTATATAGGTTTTAACACCGAAACATATACAGTAATTGAAGAAGATAGGTAAACTATGCAAGCATAGAACTGACGCTTGAAACTGGTTCAATGAATAACCCCTTTAAGTTTCTTAGGCTATGCATTACGGTACCATAGAATCAGAAGTATCTATAGTATATGTTACGAAAAGATTGTGTATTAACAAGAGGTACACTCTAAGACATAAATCGCGGCCTAAAGTTTTCCAAAGCAATCAAGAACTGCACTCAATATTTACCTAGTATTTGCATTCCGTGGATTCATTAAAGCAGTTCCAGGATTCAGAATGGGCCATGATATGCGATATTGTGCTCTACACTGTATCAAATTGTAAGAGTAAGGTGATGCGGGACATTTAACCCTTTACTCTCCGCCCCCCTCCAGGATGTCAACACAGGATAACTACGGATGTGTGGCCCAGGTGAGACAAACTATGATAACCCTACAACCTGCTCACCACACACAAGACACGTCACACTACATCACACACCATATTATTTTAATTGATTTACACCAAACACCACTCACACACCGCACTCGATACACTACACATCAAACCACACACCTGCTTGAGTAAGGTGGGACAGGATACTTAACCCTTGATTTGTCCCCCTGTCGGATGTCAACACACTACTATAACACATGCTATATTACAGACTCTACCACACACCATAGGCTACCGTACCTCATACATCACACCACACACCATTCCACAAACATCTCACAACTTCATACCACAAACGGTACACTTAACCCTTGACTCCCTCCTCCCTGCCGGATGTCAGCATAGGGGCAGGGGGTGGGGGGTGGGGGGGGAGGGGGGGGAATGTTTGGGCCCGGTGAGACAAGCTAAGGCACCAGTACAACAAGGTTAAGAGATACAACAGGTTGGAGCATGGGGTCACTCAAACTCGTACCCGCTCGCGCATGACGTCACAATGAAGGAAGGGTCAGAGGTCACTCGGCTGTATACACTTCATTCTCAAAGGAGCAGCCGAGCCAGCACTATCCTCCGTTTTCTTTGACTTCATACCGTGATGCTATAACTACTGTATAATGCCGTGTGAAAGTGTAGCTCTTCTATTTTAACTAAACAAAATGCCTATGTATTGTCAAGTTGCTGGATGCAAGTCGATATTTATCAAAGGAAGTAACATAGCATTCCATACATTTCCCAAAGATGAAACACTGCGGTCAAAATGGAGTAATCTAAGTGGGAAAAAAGGCTGTATTATTTCACCAACAGCAAGGATCTGCACTAAACATTTTGAATCCTCAGCTTTCGAAAGACACTTGAAATACGAACTGCTTGGACTACCAGTACCTTACAGCCAAATAAGATTCAAACCTGGAGCATTACCAACTCTGCATTTGCCTGCCCAGGCTGCCTCTGAAAGCGAGTCCAAGAGAGGCCGAAAGCGAGTTCGAGATGACGACGACACCAAAGTGACTGAGCAACAAACAAACCGTGATGCAAGTGACCAAAATAATCTACAAGATGATGCAACCGTGAACACCGACGCACCATTGAAAGAAAGAGGTGAGTTTATACCTGTGCTATATATATATATATATATATATATATATATATATATATATATATATATATATATGAGAACATAAGAAATGGGAGTCTGCAGAGAGCAGATTGGCTCACACAAGGCAGATGCCTTTCATACCAAACCTATCTCGTCCTATATGTGCTTATCTAATTTTATCTTGAAGCCCACACTGTCCTTACATCTAGAATTATTTGTATGTATGTGTGTATACCGCTATATAAAAGGTTCAGATTATGCTGTTCAAATTTGATGTCCTCATTACATAATGGACCCTAGTTTATTTGGAGTCAGTAGGCTACAACGAAGAATGACCAAAATTATCCATAATATTATATATCTTCCATAAATAGAAAGGTTGAATAAATTAGTCTTGCACTCGTTACAGAGGCCCATCTGGTCCACATGCCTATCTAATTTGATCTTAAAGCTCTCTATCATTCTTGATCTCACTATAGCACTTGGTAACCTATTCCACATATCTACAACTCTGTTACCAAACTAATATTTGCCTATATCTTTTCTGAAACGAAATGTATCTAATTTGAAAAAAATTGTTGGAGTTCTTTCGCTATCACTGAGCTTTAGTACATTGTTCATGTCCCCTCTATTAATCCCACTACGTGACTAACCCCCTTGAACACTTCTATCAAATCCCCTCTAACTATGCGTCTTTTTAACCAATGAACATAAGAAAATGGGAGTCTGCAAAACGCCGATCGGCCCACACAAGGCAGATCCCTGTCACACCCAACCCCAATTACCTAAGAACATAAGATCACGGGAAACTGCATATGGCCATGCGGCCCACATGAGGCAGCTCCCATTCACACCCAGCCCATATCAGCCATATGGGAGCCTAATTAAGCCTAATGTAAGCCTAATTTCTTCAACCTTGCTTCATCTGGAAGATTTCTAATACTATGGATTATTTTTGTCCTTCTACGTTGTACTCTCTCCAAGGAATCATTCTGTAATTAAAATTTAACAGCATATATAAGAAAAGAACATACGAAAATTTGAGTCTGCAGAGAGCCGAATGACCCACACAAGGCCCATATATATATATATATATATTTTGGCAGGGGGGTTATAAAAAGTAGTTATACTATACCTGTGACTAGATATTGTAGTTATACATATTACATTTATATCAGTTTGGTACTAGGGCGCATGTTGCTAGAGAGAGAGAGAACTGCGTTTCAGAAAAGATATAGGCAAATACTGGTTTGGTAACAGAGTTGTAGATAGGTGGAATAGGCTACCGAGTGTTATAATAGGATCAAGAAAGATAGATATAAAATTAGATAGGTACATGGACGAGATGGGTTGGTTGTGAAAGGGTTCTGCCTTGTGTGGGCAAATCGGCTCTCTGCAGACTCGTATGTTCTTAATACGAAAAATAGTAATAATAATACAATATCTATATACTGATATATACAATACACCGTATACATTTATTTATATATATATATATATATATATATATATATATATATATATATATATATATATATATATATATATTAGAATAGTACCTAGAATATGAAATGGGTGAAGAAATAGAAAGTTTGAGAGGAATAGTGGATGGGAGGAGTTTAATCTGTGATTAGAGGGCCAGGTGGGTCCATTAATAACAATTTGTGCTCCTCCCATTCACTAATACCGGTACATCTTAACTAAGGTCAAGTAGGTATTAAATAAAACCGGCGGGAGGGGAGGGTCTGGGGGAGTAATTTTGTAGCTATTAAATGTGATTGGCTAGGGATTACTATGGATGTATCTTCTCCATCACCGCTACCAACTTCTCCATCATCACCACTTTCTTCTCCAGCACCACCACTTTCTTCACAATCATCACTACCATCTTCATAATCACCCCTATCATCTTCACCACCACCACCATATTCTTCAGATTACATTAAGCTCAATTATTTTTAAAGGATATTTTTAGCCCACCTGTGTGTGTGTGTCAGAGCTGGGCACCACAAACAAAAAGTCAAGTCAGCAAACACAAATCAGCAAACCCAGAACATAACTTCAGCAAACACAAATGTGCAAACCTTGTGAAATTTCTAGTCCTCAAATGCAAATATGCATACGCAAACCGTTTTTTATTAATTTTAAATTTAAACTACAGAATCAAGGGTAAATCAATAAATTAAATCTCTAATGTCAATAAATATATATATTTACTTAAATATAATGTTGCCCAACTTCCATGGACCTGAAGGATATACAGTACATACAGGCTTTTAAAGCTTGGAAATTGCTGTAAATTGCCAAAACATTCCAGAACGTCACCCGCAGTGAAGGGGTTAATATATATAGCATAGACCACTTAGTTTGTCCACATGGGCAGTAAAACGTTGGGGCAACTTGTTTATGGGGAGAGTGCTTCAGTAATAATCAGTATTCGCAATTCCGCACCATTCAGGAGGAGGTACGCCGGATCACAGAGGTGCAAGGAGGCGATTTATTCGTGGTCCCCCTTTGGGAATGGCAATAGGCTATATATGCCTAGATAGGTCTACTTTAGATAGATTAAGTAATTTAATAGAAAGTAGCCTAGGCCTATTAATTTTAATGCTCAGAATAAAGGCCTAGCTTCAGATCAAAATTTAATAACATTTTATTGTAGGCTAAATTTAGTCTAGGCCTATATGATACTTTCAAAATTAACACTTTCTACTTGACACTAATAAAATGAGTGTGATTATTTTTGAGGCATTTTGATGGAATTAGTGACTGATTATAGCCTAGGCTATATATTAAAGTTAGAACATACAATATTTAGCCTACATGCTTTGAGGCATTTTGATGGAATTAGTGATAGCCTAGACCTAGGCTATATATATATATATAGAAGTTAGAACATGCAATATTTAGCCTAGCCTACATGCTTTAAGGCATTTTGATGGAATTAGTGATTGACTGATTATAGCCTAGACCTAGGCTAGCCTATATATATAAAAGTTAGAAAATGCAATATTATTTAGCCTACATGCTTTGAGGCATTTTGATAGGATTGGGGTAGCCTAGGCCTAGCCTAATAAAATTACTTATATTAGTAATTAGCCTATAGGCCTAGGCTATATTTAGAAGTTAGAACATGCAATATTTAGCCTACATGCTTTGAGGCATTTTGATGGGATTAGTGATTATAGACCTAGGCCTAGGCTATATAGCCTAGCCTATATAGAAGTTAGACTTAGCCTAGGCCTACATGCTTTGAGGCATTTTGATGGGATTAGGGTAGCCTAATAACATTAGTTTAGGTTAAAAATTAACATGCTATCAATCAAATTAACGATAGCCTAACTTTATAATCTTAAATTAGGCTAGATTATAAAGTTATAAAACCCTTCTCCAGAGACATCTTCTTGGTAATTACAGGCCCATAAAGGTTTCTAGGTGGGGCCAGGGGTGGCTTAGGTCCTCGATTTCTGCATGCTCTGCAGCATCACTGTCGGATGATGGTGGTGAACTGCTCCCCATGCTGTTGGCAGCTGTGGTAGGCATGATGGTAGACTCCATGTTCACTTCAATAGGCCGAAAATATAAACAAAGTTGAAGTGCTAGCAGGTTGGAACACTTGGACTGCTGTGTGTTGTAGGTGTTAGCTCGACGCTTGCTACTAAGTAAGTGAACAAACGTGAAGAGCCGATGTATAGGCCTAGATTCCAGAACGCAGGTAGTTGGCTTGGTCACATGACTTTTTTTGGCTGGAGCTGCAGGAGCGGCCCAGGGCTGGCTGGCGGCTGGAATTTTTATTTTGCGGACTCGAGGTTTGCAACATGGAGGTACTTTCCAGAGCTTCAAACCCGCAAATAGGCAGCCATTTTGGCGCCAACGCTAATTCGCCAACAGAATGACACTTCCGCCATGGCGGAATTGGCTATTTGCGGAAGTGTTGGCTAAAGTGCCCAGCTCTGGTGTGTGTGTGTGTGCAGGTGTGTATTTGTGTATATATATATACGTTCTTATATCCGTGTCTTCTTTACTCTTCCAGAAAACACAGAGCCCATCCCCCAAAACATCAACAAGGGAGGTGTGACTTGGCAATTCCGAGAGAAAATAAGGAAGCTGCAACTTCAACTCACAGCTGCTACTGTCCTGAGTTTGGCTGTAACAAAGGAAAGAGATGATCTTCTGGCTGAAAAATCGGAATGGGAACAAGAAAAAACATCTCTGAAACAACAGATAGAAAATGTTAGGAATAGTCTATGCGCTTATTTTTCCAGTAGTCAAATACATTCTATTTTAACAGGCAAACCAGTTAGTCACTGGCAAGAAGACATCAGCAGAGCAATCACTTTACGTAGCCTGAGCACAAAAACCTATAGGTATTTAAGGGAAAAGATTAAGTTTCCACTACCATGCATAAGTACCCTAAATCGATGGATTGCAAAAGTTAGTGTGGAACCAGGAGTACTGTCATCAATTATTAAAGTTTTACAATACAAATCCACGTCAATGACAGATTTTGAGCGACTGTGTGTATTGTCATTTGATGAGACAAGTATAGCTCACGAATGGACTTATGATAAAGCAACTGACACACTTTATGCACCCAAAAACAGAGTACAATGTGCGATGATAAGAGGATTGACGAGCCCTTGGAAACAACTCATATATTATGATTTTGACACAAGCATGACCATGGACATTCTGTTTGAAATTATTTCTAAGGTAGAAGCAGTTGGATTTTTGGTAGTTGCTATGGTCAGTGACTTAGGACCAACAAACCTGAGGCTATGGAAAACATTAGGTATCAATGTAGACAAACCATTCTTTACAAATCCAGCTGCTTCTAACAGGAATATATATGTTTTTGCAGATGCCCCCCATTTAATCAAACTAATTAGGAACAATTTCCTTGACTCAGGTTTTCAGTTAGATGACGACAAAGAAAAGAATGTCAACAGTGAATGTGTCCGAGAACTGATAAATATGAGTAAACTGGACCTAAAAGCAACCTATCATTTGTGTTTCAATCATATATATGTGAGAGGGGTGAAGCGCATGAATGTTCGCCTTGCGGCGCAATTGCTGTCAGAAAAAACCGCAAAAGCATTAATGTATTTTGGAGAACAGGGATTACTGCTGAGCAAAGACTGGAAGAATACAAGTATTTATATTGCATTGGTTGATTCTTGGTTCGACTTATTTAATTCCCGAAATCCAACAGATAAAAAACTGTCACGAGCGGCATATGGGCTGCAGTTACCCAATCAAAACAAATTACTGAATGAAATGCTTAACACCACAAAGTCAATGCGAGTCAAAGGCAGGGGTAGCTTGTATCAATTTCAAAAAGGAATTATTGTATCGTGCCAGTCTTTGCTCGGTTTATATGATATGCTAAAAGAAAAATATAACATCTCCTATATAATGACATATCGGTTGAATCAAGATGTATTGGAACATTTTTTGGTTGTCTTAGGCAAATAGGAGCTTCAAACCACCAGCATCCATCACCTGTACAAGTTAAGTATCGAATCAAATCATACCTGCTTGGGAAGAACATAGAGTTGGTAGGAAACAATTATAACACTGACAACAAACAAAATGATTCAAGCATATCCGAAGCTGTTTTTTCTCAAACAGAACCATCACAGTCTACTGCAACTGACACAACAGAAAACCTTGAACATGAACTCCTGTTGTCAGCAGTATTATTTTCTAGTTATGAAGGAAATGCATGTGACTCCAGTGACTATGATACTGAAATTCCAGTTGGTATGTCAAGTACAAATTTATCCCAAGAAAATGAAAATGAAGGTTTGAGGTATATTGGTGGATATATTGCCAGCAAGTTTCCCCAGCATGAATTTCTAGGTCAGAAAGTGTCAGAGGATGACACAACCTGGATTGGGAAAATATGCAGAAAAGAAGGGATGCTTATGACACCCAAAAAGGAATTCTTTGAACAGCTTAAATTAATGGAAAAAATCTTTGTGTGTTTTCATGGGAAAACAGAGTTCAAAGCTGGCAAAAACTCAGTAAAATCATTGTGTAAAGAAATTGTTGGTATGGTGACTTTACCATGGGAAGTAATTAGTTTTTTGTAAGATGCCGAATGTTTTTTAGAATACGGATTTTAAACAGAAATATGAATGCTAATGATCCTAGAAAAACTAAATCTAAAATGTCTAAACTAATAAAATCAGTGTGAAATCCGTGTTTATTTAAGCCTTATCCCTCTTTGTGCAAGCTAATTATATTATAAGAATAAGAAAATAGAACAATAACCAAGCAAAATGAAGATACCGGGTATAAAAAAATACCGGTACTAATATTAATTAACATGTTTGACACCTCTGGTCTAGTGGCAGCACTTTGGCTGGCAGGCGAGCGTTTTTCTAGCTTTCTTTCTCTCGCCCCACCTTCTGACGTCAACAGGCTGCGCGTGCGCCAACCTGTTGTATCTCTTAACCTTGCAGTACAACACCATTGAACGTGCCGGTATACTGTATATCACATACTATACTACACTATAAACATCACAATCACACCACCACACCACAAACATCACATCTTATACATCATTAATCATATTACGTACATGACACTCTATACATTAAAGAAATATAAGGAACTGGAATAAGTACAGTAAGGTAGTCATTTAGCCTAACCCTTGACTCTCTCTGCCAGATGTAAACACTGAGGAACAATACGACGCCGTGTGGCCTAGGTGACATATTCTAGGCTCAGGCGAGAATAGCTACGACTGCACTACAACATACACAGCACACATCAGTTCACATACTTTATACCTTCTACACAATACCCTACACATCATACCAATCTATTCAACGCACCCCGCACATCATTAACCACACCCTATACATCGCAAACATCAAGCCCTAACGAATATTGCCTAACATCACACATACTACATAATTATGACAGCACACCTGACATGACACCCTATACCACAACCACAAATATTTATTACTTGTATTGCTCTAAAATCGCTAATACATGGAGTTACTTATAGTATAGCCTCCGTTAAATAAATACATGGTGTTACTTATAGTATAGCCTCCGTTAAATAAATACATGGTGTTACTTATAGTATAGCCTCCGTTAAATAAATACATGGTGTTACTTATAGTATAGCCTCCGTTAAATAAATACATGGTGTTACTTATAGTATAGCCTCATTTAAATAAATACATGGTGTTACTTATAGTATAGCCTCCGTTAAATAAATACATGGTGTTACTTATAGTATAGCCTCCGTTAAATAAATACATGGTGTTACGTATAGTATAGCCTCCGTTAAATAAATACATGGTGTTACTTATAGTATAGCCTCCGTTAAATAAATACATGGTGTTACTTATAGTATAGCCTCTGTTAAATAAATACATGGTTACTTATAGTATAGCCTCCATTAAATAAATACATGGTGTTACTTATATTATAGCCTCCGTTAAAAAATACATGGTGTTACTTATAGTATAGCCTCCGTTAAATAAATATGATGAATGATAATAAAGATTTCAGGATACACATTAGGCCTAGACGAGGTACGGTATCTGGGTGTAACTAATGATAAACAAGGTTCCAGGTTAATTATAGTATCTGTTAATTTAAAATGCCACTGACTCGTGACCCCCCCTGGGGGTAAGGGGGCCTCCATCTTATGGTGGAGGAAAACAAAGAATATGCCCCACGCATCCTGCTGCGTGTCGTGTCGTACAAGGCGACTAATAAGGGGAATGGGGGTAGATTGTAGGCACCAATCGACCCAGGAGCGGCTGTGGGCATTTGATAAGGAATCGCTGGAACTCCTGTTTCATTTGCTTGGCCTCTCTTACTGATTCCCTTTGTGCCTCACTTACACTGAGAGTAGTCCAGCCTGCTCTCACAAACCCCTCCTCCTCCTATCTACTTCACTACACTTAACATGCACACCACACTTCCTCTTTCGTAATTATTAAAAACATAAATGATAAACACAGGCCCAGCCTCGGAGTCCCCAGGGGGGGGACCATTAATACCCCCACACATGCCCGACCTTCCCCTGACAACCCCTCTAAATACTCTGGACCACGGCCTGTCACTCTTACTATCAACTTTTACAATATTCGCGGCCTTTCCTCTAATTTTCGAACACCATCTCTCCTCCAAACCTGATCTTCTTTTCCTCACCGAAACTCAGGTGTCTGAAGCAACTGCAAGCAGCCCCTTCTCTGTATCCTCCTACTTTCTCTATCCTAGTTTCAAAGCCAGAGGCGGATGTTGTGCATACGTGCACAACAAACTCACTTGCTCTCGTGTTCCCGATTTCGACTCCTCTGAATTCTCAACTTTATGGCTCAAACTATCCTGTCATTCTGATACTAAATATTTCTGAGCTGTCTATCTTTCCCCTAACTCTACCGACTTTCCCAAATTCTTCGACTATCTAAACTCTACAGTGGAACACATTCTATCTATCTCTCCCTTCTCTGAAATCTCCATCTAAGGAGATTTCAACGTTCACCACCACCAATGGCTCTCCTCTCACTCTACTGACAAACCTGGTGAACAAGCCTATGTCTTTTCTATCATAAATGACCTAGAGCAGCTGGTCCAGCAACCTACCCGTATCCCGGATCGCTTCGGAGATCGGCCCAACATTCTTGACTTATTTCTGACTTCTAACCCTTCTTCTTATACTGTCAATCTTTTCTCTCCTTTGGGTTCCTCCGACCATAAACTTATCTCCGTCACCTGTCCTATCTCTTCAGTACGGCCATCCGATCCTCCCAGCCGGCGGCGCTTGTGGCACTTTGGCGCTGCCGATTGGGAGGCTCTCCGGCAGTAATCCTTTGATTTCCCATGGAATGACTTCTGCTTCCGTAGCCGAGGACCCTCGGAGAGTGCTGAACGCATTACCGAGGTAATCCTCTCGGGCATGGAAGCGTACATTCCGTTTTCTTTCTCTCAGTCTAATGCAAAATAATCTTGGTTTACTCACGCTTGTTCTACTGCTGTCCACAACAAGGAGGAAGCATTCAAACGGTACTGACGCCTTAAAACTCAAGAATTTCATTCTTCCTATGTTTCTGCCCGGAATCAAGCCAAATCTGTTCTTCGACTTGCCAAGCACTCTTTCATCAATAAAAAATGCACTGAACTATCCAACTCTAGCTCTTCCCAAGCTTTCTGGCATCTAGCCAAAAACCTCTCCAACAACTTTTCTTCCTCATCTTTCCTTCCACTTTTCCACTCTGATGGCACAACCATCAATTCTTCCTCTGACAAAGCTGAACTCTTTGCTCAAACTTTTGCCAGAAACTCTACCTTGGATGATTCCGGTGCTATTCCTCCCTCTGCACCCCCCCTCTCTCCTACTTATGCCTAATATCCTAATCTCTTCTAAAGATGTACTTTCTACCCTCGCTGGGCTTAATACTAAGAAGGCGTACGGTCCGGACGGTGTTCCTCCTCTTGTACTTAAAAACTGTGCTTCCGTGCTGACCCCCTGCCTAGGCAAACTCTTTCGTCTCTGTCTCTCCTCTAACGTCTTTCCTTCTTGCTGGAAGTTTGCTCTCATTCAAGCTGTCCCAAAGAAGGGTGACCGCTCTCAACCCTCCAACTATCGTCCAATTGCTCTCATCTCTTGTATCTCTAAAAATTTTGAAACTATTCTTGTTTCCAAATTTCTTAAGCATTTCTCTTCTCATAATCTGCTCTCAGATCGCCAGTATGGCTTCCTTAAGGGTTGCTCTACTGGTGATCTTCTTCCATATCTTACTAACTCTTGGTCATCCAACTTTCGGGACTTCAGTGAGACTTTTTCTGTTGCACTAGACATATCGAAGGCCTTCGATAGTCTGGCACAAATCTTTAATTTCCAAACTGCCCTCCTTCGGTTTCTGGCCCTCCATCTGTGCCTTTGTCCCATCCATTCATATGCAGACGATTCTACTTTACACCACTCAATTAGTTTTCCAGAACGCCCCAGCCAGCAGTCCCTCAAAAGTAAACATAATGAAGCCATAAAATGCTTATCTTCTGATCTAGCTACTATTTCCAATTGGGGTAGAGAAAACCTTGTTGCATTTAATGCTTCCAAAACTCAATTTATCCATCTTACAACCCGTCAGGAACCTCCAGAGGACTATCCCTTATTCTTCAACAATACAAAATTCAACCCTTCATCTTCCCTCAATGTTCTCGGTGTCTCTTTTTCTTCTGCTCTCACTTGGAAAGACCATATTACCAGTCTCGCTAAGGTTCGCTACTACAATAATCAGTGTTCCTCGGAGCTTTCCCAGTGTATACCACCTCCTCTACGTAGGGTACGTAGTACACGCCTTGCAACAAAATCCCACCCCTACTCTGAGAAACTCTCCAACCCAAGAGTGAAACGCTATTCTCAGACTTTCTTCTATTCAACTGCTGAGCTCTGGAACTCTCTCCCAGAAACAGTTTTTCCCTCTTCCTATGACTTAAATTGCTTCAAACTCTGGGTGTCCAGGCATTTTAGCTCGAACGTCCCTTGGTTTCGGCCCTGTCACTCTTTGAAATCTGGGGGAGGCACTCGTTGCAGGCAGTTATGCCTTTTGCCTCCCTCATTCACATAGCAAAAAAGGAAATCTACAAGATTAGATACCGTACGGTACGGAAACGTATGTACCGGTACTGCATTACCACGGCGTGATAAATGATACGAGAGTTATTAATATCAAGTATATCTCACAAATACACATGAGCTACTAAAGGTTATGTATTCTTAATCACGCCGTGGTGTAGTGGAATAGAGCATGGTGTCAGTGATTCGAGTCCGGCTGGGAGTATGTATGTATATAGCCTATATATATATATATTTTTTTTTTCTTGATGGATCAGGAAGACAAAAGGCAAAACTGCCTGTGACGAGTGTCTCCTGCAGAGTTGAAAGAGTGACAGAGCCAATATCATAAAATGATCGAGCCAAAATGTCTGGACATACAGAGTTTGAAGCAATTTAAGTCATAGGATGAGGGAAAGATGGATTCAGGGAGAGAGTTCCAGAGCTCGGCTGTTAAATAGAAGAAAGATTGGGAGTATTGTTTCACTCTTGGTTGGAGAGTTGTACAGAGTAGGGGTGGGATTGTGTTGCAAGACGGATACTACGTACCCTACGTACAGGAGAAAGCTCTGGAGAACACTGATTATTGTAATAGCGATAGAATAGCAAGAGAGATGCAATATTGTGGCGAAGAGAGAGAGATTATAGAGAATCAGTGAGTGGACGTGAGGTAATGAGACAAAAGGCTTTATTTTCTTCTTTGTCTAGAAGTGCTGTGTCAGAGGATACTCCCCTCACATGCGAACAATACTGAATACATGGACGCACTATGCCCCTGTACAGAGCAAGAAGCTGTGCAGGGGTAAAGAACCCACTAGGCGGTTGAGCACACCCACTTTCTGGTCTTTCCACGAGCGATCAGAATAAATACTGAGAGAAGATGAAGGGTTGAGTTTTGTATTATTAAAGTATAAGGGATATTCCTCTGAGAGTTCTTGATGGGTACGGTAAATATATGCAGAATTTGGGTTTTGGAAGCATTGAAACCATCCATTTCCAATTGGGGCAGAGAAGCCCCTATTGGAAATGGTTGTTAGATCAGAAGATAAGTGTTCTATGGCTTTATCACTTGAGTTTTTGAGTAATTGCTTACTGGGGCATTCTGGAAAACTAGTTGAATAGTGTAAGGTAGAGTCGTCTGCATATGAATGGATAGGACTAGAGGTACAGTTGAGAATATTATTAATGAATATTAGAAAGAGAATTGGAGATAGGACAGAACCCTAAGGAACACTAGAGTTGATAGGATGAGGAAATGAATGATGGCCGTCCACAACTGTAGCTATGGAACGACCAGAAAGGAAATTAGAGATAAAGGCACAGTTGGAAGCATAGAAACCGAAGGAGGGTAGTTTAGAAATTAGAGATTTGTGCCAGACTCTATCAAAGGCCTTCGGTGTGTCTAGTGTAATAGAAAAGGTTTCACCGAAGTTCTGAAAGGAGGATGCCCAAGAGTTAGTAAGATATGAAAGAAGATCACCAGTAGAGCAACCCCTAAGGAAGCCATACTGGCGATCTGAGAGTAGATTATGAGAAGAGAAATGCTTAAGAAATTTTGAAGTAAGAATAGTTTAAAAAACTTTAGAGATGCAAGATATGAGAGCAATTGGCCGATTGCTGGAGGGTTGAGAGCGGTCATCTTTCTTTGGGACAGGTTAAATGAGACCAAATTTCCAGCAAGAAGGGAAGACTTTAGAGGAGAGACAGAGACGGAAGAGTTTGCCTAGGCAGGAAGTCAGCATGGAAGCACAGTTTTTAAGTACAACAGGAGGAACACCATCCGGACTGTATGCCTTCTTGGTATTAAGCCCAGAGAGGGTACAAGGTACATCTTTAGAAGAGATTAGGATATTAGGCATAAGTAGAAGGGAGGTGGGTGGAGAGGGAGGAATAGCACCGGAATCATTCAAGGTGGAGATTCTAGCAAAGGTTTGGGCGAAGAATTCCGCTTTGTCAGAGGAAGAAGTGATGGTAATGCCATCAGAATGGAAAAGAGGAGGGAAAGACTGGGAAGAAAAATTGTTGGAGAGGTTTTTGGCTAGATGCCAGAAAGCTTGGGAAGAGATTTGAAAGTTCATTACATTTGCTATTGATGAAAGTTTTTGGCAAGTCGAAGAACAGACTTGGCACAATTCCGGGCAGAAGCGTAAAGCTTTAGAGATTCTAGAGTATTAAGGCGCTGATACCATCTGTATGCTTCCTCCTTATTGTGGACAGCAGTACAACAAGCATGAGTAAACCAAGATTATTGTGGGTTAGTTTGAGAAAAAGATAATGGAATGTACGTACGTAGGCCTATGTGTCCATGCCCGAAAGGATTACCGGTACCTCCGTAATGTGCTGTGCTCGGCACTCTCCAAGGGACCCCGGCAACAGAAGCAAAAATAATTCCAGGGAAAATCAAATAGTACGGTACTGCTGAAGAGTCTCCAAGTCATCAGCACCAAAATGTCACAAGCATCATTGGCTGGGGGGGGTCAGAAGGCCATACTGGACAAGTTACAGAGATAAAGTTATGATCGGAGGAGCCCAACAGAGAGAGAAGATTTACAGTGAAAGCAGAAGTATTAGAGGTTAGAAGTAAGCCAAGCATGTGGGCCCGATCTCCAAGGCAGTCCGGGATACAAATAGGGTGCTGAACTAACTACTCTAGGTCATTAAGGATAGAACAGATGTAGGCTTTTTCACCAGGTTGGTCAGTAAAATGAGAGGAGCTAGAGCCATTGGTGGTGGTGAAAAATTTATTCACCCAAGATGGAGATTTCAGAGAAGGGAGAGATGGATAGAATGTGTTCCACTTTAGCAGAAACGATATTCCCAATCTTTCTTCTATTCACCAGCTGAGCTCTAGAACTTTCTCCCTGAATTAATCTTCCCCTCATCCTATGACTTAAATTGCTTCAAACTCCGTGTGTCTAGGCACCTTGGCTCGAACATTAATTGATTTTGGCCCTGTCACTCTTTGAACTCTGTGGGAGGCACTTGTCACAGGCAGTTCTGCCTTTTGTCTCCCTCATCCACATGGAAAAAAATCCACCTTTGGCTTTGAATTGAGGATAGAATAATAAGGTTGAATAACCTTATGAATTTATTTCATCTAGGGGAAAACCCAACTGAAAGGAATTCCACATAGCGAAGCAACAAAGGCTATAATTATTATAGCACTGGATACCGTGGAAGGTAAAGGATTGGAACCCTTGCGCTTAGCCATCAGATAGTAGGAGGATACAGAGAAAGGTTTGCCGTCTGTTGGCTCAGATAACTAGGTTTTGGTGAGGAAAACAAGGTCAGGTTTGGTAGAAGAGAGATGATGTTCCACATAGGCAGTATATACTGTACAGTGCCGTATATGTTTGGTAGAAGAGAGATGATGTTCCACATAGGCAGTATATACTGTACAGTGCCGTATATGTTTTCTTCTGCTGACCGTATCCAAGGCTCCATCTTGAGTATTCATATATAATGAAGATTTGATTATGTAGCGATATGTTGTTAATTATGGAAACTCAATTTATATGATACACAGACAAGGTAGTTCAATATTTATTCAATAAGTACGGTAACGAGAAATCAGCAGCTAAGGGATTGAATTTTCTGCCAGGCGAAAACAAAATACTAAATGATTTGGGCTGATCTCAGTTTTGCCAATAGTATTTACGTTATGGTATGCTACGCTAACCAACTAATTATCGAACATAACCTCCCCTTACGCTACATGTCACATTTCTATAAATACCGTACTTGCAGTACTGGTATATTGGTAGCCTATACGCGTGATAAACACTAAAGTAGTTACCAACCCCAATGAATTACATCAATATACAATACTGGTAGGCTATGCAGTGACTTTCTAAACCATACATCTTCTACCCTGCGTCACACGAACACTTTTAGCAGTGAATGTTTCGGAGTCACAGTATACTAGAAAATGTTTGTTAGCTGACCTTTTAGTTTACACTATTATGAATATATTTTCAATCTTATTAATAATTATAATAAAGATGAATGGAGATATAACACCAGTACTCTTCAATCCTTTATTGGCTAGGGTTGAGTACAGGAGCGCCGAGACGCTTGTTGGTTATGTGAGAGTCTGGTGTGAACTGAAGGACTTGCTGCCTCCACAGGCCTGGGTGCCACTGGCGCCCGCAAGTCTAAAGTGTCTGTGGTGCCATATGATGTTGGACAATAGTGGTGTATACATTATTATTATAATAATCTTGAAGAGTCATTTGTATTTCAACATTCTATATCACAAATCCCCCCAAATTATAACCATGTTGCAGATTCAGCTTTCCTTTCTATCATCCCTGCTTTGACACACACTTCCTCTTCCCCACATTTATCACTCTCTCACCTCCACATAAACACACATACTTCAGACTTTCCCACTCCTCCTCGGGACCCTTCTCAACTTACTCACACACTCTACCTTCATTTTATCTCACAACTCACTCACTCTCTCTCTCTCTCTCTCTCAAACATACACACACACACACACACTACCAGCTTGTATTGGCTTACACGTCGTTCTACCAGTCCATCTGGTATGGATTATGGTCGGAATTTAGGCACCGTCTCGGTCGCCAATGGTTGCATGTGACTTATTATAATAGTTAAGGTAGAATAGTCATTGTACTGTAGCTACAGACCATCACTTCCAAACCTGTAAAAGCGAGGGCTTTTAATCCCACATTAAATGTAGTGATGAGTGGCTGCGAGTGTGACACTAGGGCCGGATAAACTGACACATACTGTAGAGTGGCAGTGTTTATGTAGTGTGTGCGTGTGTGTGTAAAGTTGGAGAGGGGGGGGGGGGGGGCCCTAACCTAGAATAATCATGGGAATAAAATTATATTTTACCTACTGAAGTCTTTATCTCTCTTTATCTCTCTCTTGCTTTGCTGTGTTTTCTTCTGCTGTCTTAGTATATGGGAATTATAAATTTACCAGTATTTTCTAAGGCTGGATCACGGTCTCCTCGATTGGACCAAACGGTCTGTGTGGTCTGTGTAACTCTATAATTCTCACTCTCGCTCTCACACTCACTCTCTCTCTCTCTCTCTCTCTCTGCAATCTGATTTTAAAGAGATAGAGTGGTCGGAAAAGTGCCAGATACCCTTTACTGTAGTGTAGACTAATGTAAGGTCTAGCAAATTGGTCATATAAATAATACAACATCATACCAAATTAAAGCCCAACAAATCAAAACGTCAGCACAAGTTTAAAAGTTGGGATACTAATATCTGAAAACCTAAAAACTTCTGATCAATGTGCAGCACCTACAATTGAGGCTAATACGGCACTGAGATTTATTAAGCGAAAATGTACTTACAAAGTTAAAACATTGTAGTACCATTATTCAAAAGTAAGGTAAGGCCCTATCTCGAAACTCAAGTATGAATAAATGGTCATTATGTTAAAACAAAAATGAAAGGCCAACTAATCGAGTGTTTCAAGATATTGAAAGGATTTGACAAAGTTGATAGGAATGCACTTTTCACATTCAATATCTAGATGAGGCTGGAGAAATATAAAATAAATATACTGTACACAAATAAATATACTGTACACAAATAAGTAAACAAATGCATGAAAGCAAACCTAAGTTAAGTATCTGTCATTTTGTTTCCCATTTCTTTCTGTACTAAAAATTTCCCAGTAAACTTTCTTGGCTCTGATGGGTTCCTTTTATCTAAATGTTTCTTGTCAACCCAAAAGTCAGTGGTTTAGATAGTGTTAGGTGGGTAGAAATCCTTCTAATTAACCATCCTTGTCTTTCACTCGGTAACATCGACTTGATTAGATCTAAGGTCAGACTGCCTAGTCGGGATTGCAAACTCTGTGTATCTATGTAACTTTATGTAACTGTCAGCATGCTCAGTAAACCATCAGTAAAGGTGATGGTGAGTGGCTGTGAGTGTGACTGTAGGGCCGGTAGAACTGACAGCTGGAGTGGCATGCGAGAGTAGGCTATATTCAGGGGAATAATGTTTTTACCTGCTACTGGAAGCGTGTATATAATGTATTCTATAGTGTTTGCGTATATAGGGTGGGTGGGGGGTTGCTAGTGTGTGTGTGTGTGTGTGTGTGTGTGTGTGTGTGTGTGTGTGTGTGTGTGTGTGTGTGTTCAAATAACAAACCTTTATAACATTACTTTTATTAACAACTGTCCGCTACTGACCATTCCTTACAGTACCGGTATATTGGTATTTCACCACCTATCTATCTGTAATGTCATTATTGTACATGCAGAGAGTATCGTACATTCACATACAACAGTAAAATAACTACCGTGCGGTAGGCTAGTAAAATTACCTTAATCTTTTGAAGATTATGACGCATTTTACAGTAGCCTATATTTTGGCTACCATTACACGATTTTGTAGTTTAGGGATGATCCGTGAGAATTATATGGATAAAGACTAGGCTATCTCATTTAACCCTCTGCCAGAAAACAGAAAATAAAATATACAGTACCCGGTACTGTATATCTATCCGCAACATTCGTACATTACTAGTTATTTATATAGAGTAAACTTGCCTCTACGTAGAGTATGTGTAAGTGCATTTCTATATGTATGATATTGTGTATCTGTATGTATACAGAAATTCTGATATTCTGAAATCTTTTACTTAGGAAACCCCACCGCGTAGCGAGCTGTAGTCGTTGAGTATTACGTCTCGTTACCCGGCGGGTTATTTAACACTTGTGTGCGAACATGTTTGGGTTTACCTTATGAGCATTAATTCCTGGAAATTTTCTTTTTTTCCAGAGCTGGGTCCCGGCGGGTCTATGCAGAACCTGGAGTAATTATCCCACCAGTCTCTGTCATGGCTACCTTTGCCCCGGTTTTTGCTTTATGCATTACGCCCTCCTGTTCAGGTATCCCTATTTTTGCGCATACCCTTTGTATAAAATGTGTTAAAATGTCTCGTTTGGTGTAGGTTACCTTTCCGGCGTTTTTTCTCGTTGCTCCGAGAACACCGTTTTTGTTTGCCGAGTTTTAGTCAGGATGGCTCAAAATAGGTAAGTTACCCCGACGAGTTTGGTCGCTTGAGGGCTCATAAGAAACTGCGTTTTCTGTGGTCGAGCCTGGGATCAGGCTTCCTGTGTTATTCATTGCTTTATGCATTACGCCCTCCTGTAATGTATAGTTTAGTGTGGGTTACCTTTCCGGCGTTTTTCTCGTTGCTCCGAGAACACCGTTTTTGTTTACCGAGTTTTAGTCAGGATGGCTAAAATAGGTAAGTTACCCCGACGAGTTTGGTCGCTTGAGGGCTCATCAGAAACTGCGTTTTTTATGGTCGAGCCTGGGATCAGGCTTCCTGAGTTATTCCCGTCGAGGGGGGCTCCACTCAGTTTTCTAGGTGATCAGGCTGACACCTGTTGGCCTTGGTTTTCTCTGCTTTTCAAAGCCATTGAAACAATGCTGTCTGTTTGTTTGGTCATTACCTCCCGGCGACCTTTTTACAAAGAGGTCTGGGGCAGGTATAATTGGTTTGACATTAATAATAATAATAATAATAATAATAATAATAATATTACTTATTCTGTTAGCAATTTACAGAGTTGGTACCACATAGTATGTTATAAATATGACATGTACCAGCCTTGCATAATTCCAACTAAGGATAGCCCAATAAGGCCGTTAGGCGTATTTCTATTTGAGTCCTTGTATATAAAACACGGCGGTTGTACCTTCGGGTGGTTATATTAACGGATTTGCGATTCGAGATAATTTGCCAAACAATTGATTGATACAATAAGGGTATCACGGCCTTCAAGACGGCGATCTATGAGGGCTTCTGGGAGAAGCCGGATTAGAGATTAAGATAGGCTTAGACTTTTTATGGGATAAAAAGATGCCTGAATCTTCCTAGTGTTTCAAGTGTAAAGGGTTACTTGAAAGACTTCATCTTTAATAAAGATATGCTTCATCTTTATGAGGATTACGAAGTTATGCTTAATTCTTTTGGACAGATAAAAGATATGCTGAAATCTTTAATAAGCCATTGAAACAATGCCGTTTGTTTGTTTAGTCTTTCCCTCCCGGCGACCTTTTTACAAAGAGGTCTGGGGCAGGTACAATTGGTTTGACATTGCATATAAAACCCGGCGGTTGTACCTTTGGGTGGTTATATTAACTGATTTGCAATTCGCGATAATTTGCCAAACAATTAATTGATACAATAGGGTATCACGGCCTTCAAGACGGCGATCTATGAGGGCTTCTGGGTGACGCCAGATTAGAGATTCAGATAGGCTTAGACTTTTTATGGGATAAAACGATGCCGGAATCTTACAAGTGTTTCAAGTGTACAGGGATACTTGAAAGACTTCATCTTTACTAAAGATATGCTTCATCTTTATGAGGATTCAGAAGATATGCTTAAATCTTCTGGACAGGTAAAGATATGCTGAAATCTTTAATATGATACTAAAGGACAACGAAAAGTAGTGGAGGAGTGCTACGGTTCGTTGACCGGCGGTTTTGAGGCACATATTTTGTACCGTTTTTTGGGTGTAACCCTATGAGCATTAATCCCCGGAAAATTCTCTTTCCAGGGCGGAGTACCGGTGTTGCACCAGGTGACCAGGTAGTTCCCGGGGGCGGGGTAGTCATCCCCCAGTCTCTGTCGTGTCGGCACTTGAACCTCTCATTGCTGTATGTTCAACGCCGTTAAGCTCAGGTAGCCCTATCTTATTTTTATTTGTTAATGAAATAATTTAATAGCTGAATCATACTAAACATATATATTTTCTATGATTATATTATGATAATATTGTGTTTATTTATAGTAATTTATTTTAATACAATTATATATAAATTAAATTAATTAGTATACTTTATGATTTTGCTCACCAGCTCTGCTTTCAATGTGTTAATGAGCTATGGGAGCTTTTAATTATCATAAACCTTTACGGGACTCGGACGAGGGCTCCCATTCAGGGAGTATACCGAGCTCGCAAGCGAGGGACAGCCACAGCCAAGGTGTATGGCGATACTCACAGTCGTACCTCACCCGCCGGACGATAACGCCGGCGGGCGGACCTGACGCTCTGATGACGGACGAGAACAGGTTGAGTTCCATTTATCTCTTTTCCCTCGCCAGACGCGTCTCTAATGTGCCACGTAGTCAACAGACTACAGGATTAGCGAGGCGTAGTCTCGCTAATCGCGCCCCTGTGGCCGGCGCAGTGTGGTACCAGCATTTGAACACGTGGTGCCCGCACCCAGTGTCCCTCCTGGTCGGGTTGTTCCACTTAGAACACAATTGGCAACCTAGAAACCTCGTGGACTTGTTCATTTTGGACATTCAGAAGGCCAAGTGGCTAGCACCTTATGGTAGCGACGTGACCAAGATATTCACGAATCAATATACCCAGTCTACAAAGCGACAGTTTCAATCGCATTGGAAAGCTTTTACGTCTCGGATTCTTAGAACAAAACAAACTGTGCCCTCGGTGGCGTTGGTTGTTTATTATTTAATTTATCTGTTCATGCAGAAACATTTATCTGAAAGTGATTTATGTGGGCAGGTTTTAAACTCCACCCACCTCCCCGTCAGCTCAGGCCTACATGGTCTCTGGACAAAGCATCGTCGTTATTCTCGTTCCCGTATGTACCAAGGACTGCAGATTTTACAAAAGGGCAGTATTCCTTATGGCTTTGGCTACCGGGAACAGAGTATCTGAGCTGGCGGCGATGAGCAACGCACCTAATTGCCTCAGGTTTGATAGGCTTCATGAGTGTATTCACATTGCACCTTCCCCAGGATTCATAGCCGAGATTGAGCACAGTGAACACGTGTTTTCAGAGTTCACGGTGCCGGCGTTAAACAGGGGAAAGGTGCACCATCTTTTTTGCCCAGTGCAAGCTCTAACCAAATATTTAAGAGTGGCACCTCTAAATCACCAGGGTGCTTTATGGGTCGCAAGTCCGGGTGAACGATTGATGGAGCGTACACTGGCTTCTCTCTTGGTCGAGGACTTTAAAGAGAAGAATCCCGGCGTTGTGGGTAAGACCCACGATTTACGCAAGGGGACAGCCTCTTTACGTTTCCATAATAATCTTTCGGTGGAAGTTATTACGTCCACACAGTTGTGGGCCTCTAATCAGGAGTTTTTGCCTCGATACCTTTCAGTAGCTCTGGACAAACCTTCCTTGCCATGTATAGCTTTACGGCAGAGGGTCTAGGTGGCCCTTTTAGTCACGTTTTGTTTAATTTCAAGAAAAAGGGGGGGGGGGGGGGAGGGTGCAGTCAGTGTGACATAGGACACCCTAGACCCCTCCGGAGTATGTGTTCGGAACATACGAGCTGTGATACTGGTTGTAGGCATTGTATTATAAAATTTCTCTGTAGTATTTATTGCAGGAAATTGTGCTAAAGGCCAATAGTAGTGTTACGACAATTCTTGTTGTAAGTAGCTTTGGCTGTGAAGCAATAGATTTTTGAGAAATCTCGGTAGTGGCAACTACGACTTTTACTTTTGCAGTAATTACTTCTGCATAAGTACACGAGTTCAGTACTTCTACGAATGTACAAGAATTAATTTATGTTTGGTTATATTTTTAGGAATATATCCACTAGTTAATGGGGTTTATATGTGCACATGTAAACTTATACATTTTTAGTTTTCCCCACTTACTTTAAGTGGGGTGCCTTCTTAACTAGCAGATCTGTGCACAGAGTCTCAGAGTTAACCCTTTTTCAAGCAGGCTTCTTTGAAGCACGCTCCTGCTTGTACCCCTTTTTGAAGATTTAGGCTGTATAAAGTTTATGCACCCGAATATCTCTTTTTTACAAAAGTAAGAATACTATGTGGTTGTTTGATTATCTGCTTTTCTAGAGTTATGATATGATTACGAATGTCCCCCTCCAGTCTTAGAAATCAGGCATGTTCGTCAATGATGGAGGGGCCACTAATAAATTATAGGTTTGACTCTTGTAAGGAGATAAAGAAAACCTAATATTTAGTAGTGGCCCCGTAATCATTGACGACTGGGGCCCTCCCGACCATCCCCTTCCCATTCGTTGATGTATTAAGGATTTTGGTCTACTTGATATGTCAGTGAAGGAAGAATGACGCCTGAATCAGCGTCTGGTCAAAGATCCACACAAGTACATCCACGATATGATGGAAAGCTTATTGGATAGTTATTCTGATTTTCTTTTTCTTTTTTATTTTTTACGAAGTTTTTTCGTAGTGAGAACCCAATTCATAATGACTGAAGCCATGAGTGAGGTCGCGTGCGCTCATGATGAAGGCTCCTCAGATTTTAAATGCTCTGCCCGGTAGATTCAAACTACGGCGGATTAGTGTTTGAAGAGGATGCCTTATGTAATAGGCATGTTCGTCAATGATTACGGGGCCACTACTAAATATTAGGTTTTCTTTATCTCCTTACAGGAGTCAAACCTATAATACTGTACCGGTATGCGTATGAAAATATAAATACATTATTGTTGGATCATTCACTCATTTAATTTTCTACTGTTACTTTGACAATGTCATTTCACAATTCAGCCAGATGCACGTTGGAAAGCTAAAGTTCATGGGTACAGTCCATTATTATAAACGGAGTAGAGACTCAGTAGATATATATATGCGCTAAAAAAAAGAGTGACCTAACAATGCCAGGAGAGGAAACAACATACTGGTACCGTATATGATCAGAATATTATTGCACGAATTATTCTAAGATTGAATACCGGTAGCCAAGGTTAGTTTAGGGTAGAATATATATAATTTCCGTACCTTAACATTAGTTATTGTCAACATGAATACAGACCAGGAGTTATTTTGTGAAGTTGTTCAATTAAAACATTTGTAACTGGCACTATAGAAAGGGTTTCATGGTATAGCCTAATTAGGTTTATTTGTAAGTTAATTGCTGGGTTGGTGAAAACAAACATGAATAGCCTATAATGGGAGAACAATCGTCTAACACATACAGAACTCAGCGAAGATTTTTTTTATCAAGTATTCCGTATTTGCCTTTTTTTAAATATAGCCGCCACGAAATGCTGGATTTCTTAACTGGGTATAACTTCTCCTATTTAAAGAGGAAATTAAATGTAGTTAGGCTAATTATAATTTATGATTAGGGGGGTTTTCATCCCGTGGAGCACAATTGAGCTATCACAATTCCAACCTTAACCCTTAAAGAGCAGCGCCCGGCTATAGCCGGGTGCCAATTTGCAGCAAGTTAGGAGCATTATTATGGCTTTTAAAGGGTTAAAATCGAGTGCAAATGGCCGGGAGCGCAGCGGGCCACACGTCCGACTCCCAGGGCCTACCGCCGCCCACTGACTCACCCTCCCTGTGTTCTCGAGAGGCCGGCAGTGTAGCCAGTAGTGAGCGTAGCTGGGAAAAATATACCACTATACGCTAAACTCCCATGTTACTGGTACCACTGTATGAGAACCACAAGTGCTACGTAGCTCGTTCTGGTCTCATTTTGAAGCTTTTAGCGCCTATTTTTTGCTGAATACATTTCTTTTCATGCAGATGCTTGATTTATCATTCAGGAGGGCCTGAATATGCCCAAAATAGCCCAAAAACCCCCCCGCTAGACGAGGGTTAAGAACCTTGAATAATATAATTGGAAATAAATTTGATTATCAGTTGTGTATGTGGCCAGTAAGTTTTAATAAACCCATGGCAGTCACTATCTCCATTTTCGTTATTTCGCATTCTTATTGAGCATTTGTATTGATGTTGTATTTTGCAGATGCATAATTTACAATAACACATAGCACCGACAAAAAAAAAAAAAAACACACACACACACACACACACACACACACACACACACACACACACACACACACACACACACACACACACAGCCCGTAGCCTAGTAGGTAGAGCTCTCGTCTCACACACGAGGGGTCGGGGGTTCAATCCCCGGCCGGGCGGAGACAAATTGGGCTTGTCTCCTTTCATGTGTTAGCCTCAGTTCACCTAGCTGTAAAAAGGTACCTGGAATAAGTGGACGACGTTGTGACGTCCCATCTGGGGTTGGCAAAAATGGTACAAGGCGAGATGGGTATCATATGGTTCACCTAAGCTGATGGCTACCGAAGTCTTCGGGCGAGACGGTACCGTCTATAGTGAGAATGGTACCATACAGATCCACCCTAAGCCTTCGTTTCCGATGTCGCCAATTGGCTAAAATACAGACTACACACACATCCACAGCCATTCCAACAGTACATAAAACACTTAACATGCATTTCACGCAATACATTCCCAGTTAAGGAGGCGCGATAATAATGAGCTTAGCTCGCATTGCGTGGATTCCCCTTGACGAACAAGTAACTGAGTAACACAATGTACGTGACTCATCTTTCCAAGTCTCATCATCTTCCATCACAGTCAGAGTATGATTGGTCGAATTTCTCCACGCTGTAGTGTAAGACAAATTGCAAAAAAATTGGCTAAATTACAAATCTTCGACGACTAAATCACCGAGATACTTTCTAAATTATGATACAGCAGATAAGATCTGATAAATAACAACAATGAGAAACGGATCGAAGCTAAGGTAAAATATTAGAAAAGAAAACGGAAATCCGCAACAGGACTACTGAAATATATATTTAGTACGTATAAGGAAATTGCCATGCATTGATTAAATGCATTAACAGTTTTATCATCTTTTCATTATTAATCATAAGACACAATTATATATTTAACACACAGATCAACCCAGGGATGAAAACAACACCAAGCGGACTATAGGTCTGTGCGGCCGTGTTAACTCTGAGGCACGTGGCGCAGCGCACAGGACAATTTTTTTATAAAGTGCTATGTTACTGCCTAGAGGATAGATCAGTATATAAGCATGTGAAAGATCATTAAATTTGGTTCAGTAATAACCGAAAAATAGCCATTTCATAAGTGTCCCACTAAACAAAAAAACAAGTCCAAGTGTACTATAGGTCCGCGTGGCCGTGTTAACTCCAAGGCGCGTGGTGCGACGCACAGGACGAAATATAAACAAAAGGTTCCATTATGGCCTAGCCCTAGATGATAGATCAGAGTATATTAATGAGAAAAATCACTAAATTTGGTTCAGTAATAACTGAGATATAGCCATTTTCAATAAGTGTCGCCCTAACAAGAACAACAATGACATGAGTAAGCCCTTGAGGACCTTTGTTTCGCACGCGGACATAACAACAACAACATGAGTGGTGCTTAAGCAGGTGTCACACTATGCCGATTTAAGTGCCGACGCTCCACGACTTAAGGAGTGGCGATACAAGGGGGAGACTACTGCCGAGTATCATGGGTGATAGAGGGGCGGGACGCCCACGGCGGGCAGTATGGACGGGCATGCCGCCTAACGGCAACTGGAAGGGGTCGAGAGGCAACCATGCAAGACCTAAGGAAGATAAATGACGCCGCTGGGGCGGCGTCATGCGCCGTAGCACGCAAACTGGTTGGCGTCAATGCTCCTGATGAGCGGCGCCTATAGGAGGTAGGGTGGCACCCATAGATACTACAGCGGCGATGGACAGCCACCCTGTCACACTGGACCCCTACTCCGTCACACTTGCTCCCGACCGAGGCAAACCGGTCCGTCGGAGGCGACGTTTGTTTGTGTGTGTGTGTGGGGGGGGGGGGTTAAGCTTGAGATCTAGGGAGGAAACTAAAAACCTAATAAAAAGATCCATAAATGAGCAAACAAATGCGCCCATCTCCCCTTACATTAAGTGTTATTTTTTTGAGTAATTGGTAAAACAAGGCCATCTATAGTTAACTCTTTCAGTACCGGTGACGTCTTTCTCGTTATAGTCTGGCAACTATTAGGTTATTGTATAATGCTTACAAAGGGCCTGTAGCAATCACAAGACCTCCATTCCTCTCATTTATCTCTCTTAACTCCCACAGACCATTCTTAAGCTGCATAAAATTGTCTAAGTATGGCAGAACTAAGGCAAAACAGACGCCACCGCTATTAAAAGGTTTTTAGATAGTCACTCGTTGATGGGATCGGATTAAGGGGACAGTGGTGATTTTTGGAGTTATTTATTTATATATTAATGTATTTTTTAGTTTCCTCGCTAGACCTCCATCAAGGTTAAAACAAAAACAACCCCAAAACCCTCTATCAACAATGTCCCGTGGGACGTTGCCAGGTCACGGACTCACGGTATGCCCTCCCCCTATGACGCCGCCTGGGCGTTACCAGGTCGCTGCCTGAAGGCGACCTACCTTATAAGCGGCGTCTGGCGCAGATAGGCTGGCGCCCTTGTAACGTATGACGCATACCGGACGACGCCCGACGCCCCCAGCCTACCGTCCCCGTGCCGTCAATGTACTAGCTGCCGACTCAGCTTATGAGAGTTGTGCATGTCAAACTTTTCCTGAGGCCCCTGACGACCTCTCCCGACGGCTCTGTTGAGTTGGCGCCCACCCACGTCTCACGGCAATGTAGGCAAAGACCTGCTCCCGACCCTTAAGTCGTGGGGCGTCGGCACTTAAATCGGCATAGTGTGACACCTGCTTTAGTGGTCCTTGCTTCGCAAGGACCTTAAAATATACAGGCCGATAATATATATTCACAATATGAGTACCCTAGGCTGCCGTATAAGAATATAATGTTTTACACTTTTGAATGTTTTTTCGGTCACCCACCTCACTATATTGTACAAACAGGTATGTTTATTCGGTCACTGTAAGTCCACAAGTCATAATTCCGTTGAATTGTGGTCTTAGGTTTTCAAGAGGTCGATCATTGAGCTAAGTTAAACGCACCACCATCTATTGAGACCAGTGGGGAATAGTTTCAACAAATCCAATACAGTACCGTAGATGGAGGTGCAAACCCCTTGAGACACACAAGAAACTTATAAATACATTATATCAGGCCTCTTTGTTTTATCAGGCTTCCAATGAATGACGCGCAAAGAAACATCTAATTATCGCTCTTTTTAAACCCACAATAATCGTGTGTACTGTCATGAGTTACACATGACAAGAAAGAGAAAAGCCTATATTACCATATGATTGTAGTAAACTTGGAAAAGTCAATATTTCATACTGAAAATTGCTCGATATTAAACAAATTCATCGTTCTTCAGCGTTCAACTCGTCACAATTGCGTTATATGCTGAGCAATAATAATGTTGTTATATGAAAGACATTTTCACTGGCTTTCCAATGGAGTCATCAGAATTTGTTTTAAATCAATTTTTTTTTTAAATATGAATATAATCATAAACTTTATTCTCGTGATTTTGAGTAAGGCTATCGAACTGAAATGTTCATTTAAACATTATTTTCACCCACAATAATTGCGTCTACTGCCATTTATTATACCGGTACCGGTACCTCAAAAAATAGAGGAAAGGTTAATCCAGAATATCACTGTAGTAAAACCCACAAAACCTCAAATAATCATTGATAACATTTATTCCAACTAACTAATTTTGTAATTTTTCCGACTAGGTCTAAATCCGAATTCCCATGGCTTTAATTCAAACTTTTGATTGACGGTACTAGGTTTTTTATATATGAAATAAGAATTATTTTTCACACTTTTTCCAAAAGTGTTGACAGAATATGCTTATCATTCATACTTTATATAGATGACTATAATACAAAAAAAAGGCACACCTGAGCTGAAAGAGGTTTACATTATATTCACTGTATACATTGTTTTCTTATGAGGTTAATAGCTATTTTATTATAGTTACATGTATAACGCATTGTATGAGAAAGAGAATACAACAACAGTAAATTTCCAAGGTCTAATATTTTATCTACGATTTTTTATGAATATGCATTCGTCAAATATGAGCAATACTCTCGTAACAGTTTCAAAAGACAAAATTCTTTACACAATACACTAATATTGGGCTACACTAACTATATTTACGAAAAGTAATCACTTGAATACTGCACAACACTCTCTTAATAAATTTTACACACACGTACTGGTACTTGTCACAGGAGGCACAAATTGGCCATCTTATTAGTCCATTAACCACTACTGTACTGGCGACGTCTTTTTAACTTTATTCTAGCTATATTTACATGATTTTATGCAGTTTAACCCAAGGAGCATGTAATTGAGGTAGTTGAAAGTACCGCATATGCGAAAAAATAAACTTTGATTCTGACAGAAATAGCTATGTTTACGATATAAAGCATTATTTCTTCTCCATGTGTGTTTATTTTACTTATATGATGAACATATGAACATTGAAGAGCAATAAAAGAAGTGGGAACAGCAAATGAGTGGTGGAAAATGAATATTTTCGCCGGGCGATCGTATTCTGGGGCGGTCGGGCGAGAGACATACATCTCACCTCTGTAACATCTCACAAGCTACTGAGCAGCCCGGGAGATATCTTAGACTGCTAGGGGGTCGGAATATGACTCGCCCCGGTCTCCAAGCCCGCCTGACGATAATTGGTACGGAAAATAACCGATAAATGAGGAAAATAAGAGGAAAAATAGCCGATAATTGAGGAGGGGGGAAAAAGGAGGGGAAGGGGGTTTGGGACACTGAGGAGGAGTGGTAGGATGTACTAGAGGGGAATTATCTCAACTAATCACATACCAGTACTGCTTTGTTTTGAGTGCCCGTGGGGTGTTTTGGAAGGATTTTTTCATGGTGTTGCTTCTGTCAGACCTATCGCTTACGCTATACAGATACTTCCGTGAGGCTTATTGCGCTTGTGGATCTGTGGTAGTAAAAATGGTTAAGTGAGACAGTTCGAAGCCTGTTACTGCTGGAAGCCCCTTTTAAACTGAATGAAATCTTCATAGAGTATCCAGAATACAGTTTAAAGGATGGCACCGGGTTTAAAGGATGGCACCGGGACAAAAAGAGATTAAGCCTGTGGAGACGAGCGTGAGTGATCAGGAGTGCGGCAGGACCCCGTCTGCTCAGCAGTAGGTCAGCAGCAGCACTGAAGCTCTCCCTCCACATCTCGCAAGACATATTTAGTGCCAATGGCAAATGCAGCGGAACATTGCTAATTTTTAGCGAATATTGCCGATGTCTGCAGCAATGCTGCGACTGAACCACATAAGCTAGAAAGCTTGTTCTGGTATAATTTGAAACTTTTTTTTCCATGTTTTTGCTGCAAGCATTTAATTTCATTCAGGCACTTTTTTAGCAATCAGGAGTGCCTGAATGAGCTCTAATACAGCGAAAAATGCCCCGTACTTATTGGGTTAAAATAGTACTTTAGAGGCTAGCAACCCTTCTGGATTATTAAGCCAGCACACTCTAAGTCAAGAAAAGCGTCAGGACTGGAGCCTCTTTTCGAGAACTCCAGTCCCCTCTCAAAGTAAAATAGCAATTAATTATTTTTTACAATTATACCGAGGTGATGCGACACAAAGTTATTGGGGAAAAAGCCTTATGTAACGGCCCTCACATCTCCTTTTCGACTGAGGAAGAGTGTTGAGATGGGGTGTTGGAGAGAAAGGAAGCTGTTGGAGTGGTTTTGTTGTGTCTGTATATGTCGTTGAGGTTTCCCCCGACTTGGTGCGAGCTTGTGAAACATGTTAGGACGTACTACCTCACCCACTAAATTATGTCCGCCATGGCTTGGGATTGAACCCAAGTCAAGCAGATTCAAACTTGAGCGTGCTATCCACTCGGCCGCCGGGGTACAAAACCTCTACATTTTGTTTACATAAGAAACCGGCATTGCCGACAAGAGCTATAAACTGCAAAAATATCTTACTCAATTGAAAGTTTGTCAGTGTTATTGTGGTTGTATAGCGATCTATGGTTATTTTTGTACTTCTGCATATAATTTTAGGTATAGTAAATCCAAAAGTACATCAAAAGTCGTTAGTGAAATGCACTGTGTGCTAAACTATCAATGGAAGTTAGATATTACTAAGCTATAATGAATCAAATAAAATCAATCTAAATGAAAACTACTCTATATCTAAATTGAATTCAATCTGAAACAAGCTAATTTATATCCAAAGGTCTCACATAATAAATTTATATATATAGGGTAAGGTTATAAGGGTTAATATTAGCCAGGAATTAACTCACCAATAGTTCCACGTGGCAATGAGGCAAGGGAGAACGTTTTACCCAATATGGCGGTGGACAATGGGGAACGAGACTTCGGTCCCAAGACACGAGTCAAGTTAAAGAAAGAATAAATGATTACATGGGAATGGACATGATTATTATAATTTATGCTTATCTATCAGTCAGTCATGATGTCGATGAGAGCGTCGTGATGGTGTAGCTGTGTATTGCTGTATGTGTATTGTGATTAGAGGCACAAAAGCACGATCAACTGAGGGCGGAAAATTAGATGTTAACTGGTTGGTGTTCGTGAAGGCTCTGGCGTACCTCAAAAGCACACCTTGCTGCCTTGGCAAACCGCCAGGAGCCCAAATTATCGTACCGCATTTAGGTTGCTCTATACGATAAATTATATTAATATATACGATAAATTCATATATACTACATAAGACCATGGCAATATTGCTTAATAGCATATTAGGCCTTTTATAACTTAACTTATTTACAATCTTATAATATACGATCTACTCGTCCTACGTCGTGCTGTAGGAGAGATCGTGACGTCACAGAGACATACAAGATCACAAAAGAGTCATATTCTATCGTATTTATACGATACACTGTATCAAAAGTTTCGAAGGCATAACCACAAATTCGTTATGTTATCTCTAAGAGTATTCTTAACCCTTACTATACCAGCGACGTATGTTGGCCGACAGTAAAAAAGTCACTCGTCAGTACCAGCGACGTACGACGTCCGTCCGTAATATGCGGTCCTTATACCGAGCGGTATCTGGCACCATGCCTTGTAAACACTGCTTTGAGATCTTGGCAACAGTTCTCAGTGTATATAATGTCCCACAGGTGAGCTGGCTCAGTACTCGTTCAAGTTTCGGGGTGAGAGGTTACTCTCTCTCGACTTTGAAACCATTTTGGCCACAATGCGTGGTACTGGAGGTTACATTTATAGTAATACCTTCTGGTACAGTAGGGGTTAATATGTATGTATTAAATGCAGTAATAGATCGATATTATGTAATGTAATGATTCTTTGATATTTACATGCTTGTGAAAGTTTAAATGTAAAATATTAAAACTGCTGAAATCAGCCCGCTCTTCTTCTTATTTTGTCTTTGATAGGTTGTTGAAATATGTCTAATTAAATGTCCTAACACTAGTACGTAACTTATCATTCCTAAAATATATTAACAGTTGATGGTACTGACCTTGGACTTGCTGGATCTGCTGCCCATGACGTGACAGAGGAGATACAAGATAACCAGGCCGATATCCCAGTCCACTACATCACCCACCATGACACTACCGGTACTCCACTCTGGGCCTCACACTTCAACAATCACAAGACACACGATATTCATCCAAGGGGAGAATATATTTGTTTTTAAAACAATCCACACTTTACTTTAGGTGCAATTGTTCTTATTTACCTGCCGGATGCATTGATATAAATGTGTATCGATTATGAAGCTCGCTTATCGGCTCGCTTGGTGTAGTGACTAGCGTCTCGGACTTCCACCCAGAAGGCCCGGGTTCGCGACCACGCTCGGCGCATTAAAGATTTTTCACAAGCACTGAGTCGTTACCATCCCTCATGAGCAAAGGGATGGGGTAGTAGTACAGGACCCCAATGGAAATACGCCTAATCGGCCTTATTGAGCTATCCTTAGCTAGCTTAGCATGCGCTAGCTTTAAGAACTATTATTATTATTAATATTATAAGCATATACATTACTTTAGGTGCAATTGTTCTTACTTGCCAGATGCATTGATATAAATATGTACATATTATGAAGTATATACACAGTGGAGTACTGTATGTCATTCCATTGGTCTATACAATATACTTGCGCTCTTACAAACAAATTTCTTGTGGCAATTTTTCCACAAGAAATCGGTTATTTTAACACTAAGATAATTTAATATTTCGGTACCAAAATGTATATTACTAAAACAATTTTTTGACCACTACTTACGGACTGCGTAACGGCATTCATGAATGTTTAAAAAAAAAAAAAAATAATAATAATAATATATATATATATATATATATATATATATATATATATATATATATATATATATATATATATATAGATATATATATATATATATATATATATATATACAGTATTATACACTTATACAGTATATATATATGTATACATAGTATATACCGATACCGCACATATACATACATGCATACCGAATCGATCTATTGCCGAGGGGACGAAAGCAGCCTTTAAAGGTACCGGTACGGTACTAAGCATTAATTAACAGTATCAAGTAGGTTAAAAGAAAATCTACAGCTTACTAAAAAAAAAAAAAAAAAAAAAAAAAAAAAAAAAAAAAAAAAAAAAATCTACATTGAAGTCGCCACCTGCCCTATACATCACCAATCAATCTTTAAAAGTAAATACATTAGCAAAGGAATATTCAAGTTATTGTAATTATCTCTGGAGTCCAATTTTCTTTTAACCATGCGATATTGCACTTGACTTTATGAGCTAGAAAACTCTTCTTCGAGCTGAATAGGTGATGGTACTGTGTTCGAATAAAATGTTTCAGTTGTAAAAACAAACCCAAGAAATATACTAAATAATACTGTCATCATATTATCAGCTCGAAATATACTGTAGGTCCATAGCTCAAAGGGACCAATAACAAACTTGGTTCATGGTAGTTTATATATTGAGTTATAGAAGTGGTGATTGTGACATAGGGTACGTCAAATATTAATATAAGTAACAGATGGGATCACCGAAAAGGAGAATATAATTATACATACTTTAGTAGTCAATTTAATAATGAAACAAAAGCAAAGCCCTGACATTACGGAGAACGCTGTTACTGAAGGTCAGGTAAGATAACAAAGTACAGTAGAATGAACACAAATACAATCTAAGGACACGAAAGTAGTTTTTACAATAAAATATTTCAGTCACCTCAAAAAACGTAAATTATAGAAAACGAAAAAATACACGGTACTTTTTATAGAAAATGTACACTTTCCAGGAGTAACTTTGAAATAATATTTAAAAATATATATAAAACATCTACAAGTGAACACCGGTACAAACATACAAGACACACTCACCTCCAGTAACAACGTTCCCGGAGTGTTTGGGCTTGGGTAATAGTAGCGCTAACAATCCTTGCGTTATTTAACTATATTTTTGGGATTGTCTTTCATGGGACAATAGATTGGTATACAGGGTGTTCCAGTAATGCTTTTCATAAATTATATGGTGGACTCATCAGACAAAAATAAGAATACATTACTCTATGAACATGAGGTTGAGTATTTATAATAACGGAGTTATTACACAATTTAAGTTAACGATAGATACAATGTCATTCAGTCCAAGGGGTAATGTTGCCATTTTAGTAGATTATATCCATTTGGCCTTCGCTATCGCTTGCTAGCCTCAAGATATCCAAGATATCCAATCGGCGTTCTCTCTTCACGCTAGCGAGCGGTAGCGAGCTGATGTTTTCGGTAGGAAAATCAAATCCGGCGAAGCCGGACATATTTTTCTACCAAAAAGTCAGATCGCTACTGCTCACTATCTTGAGGCTAGCAAGCGATAGCGAAGGCCAAATGGATATAATCCACTAAAATGGCAACATTACCCCTTGGACTGAATGGCATTGTATCTATCGTTAACTTAAATCGTGTAATAACTCTGTTATTATAAATACTCAACCTCATGTTCATAGAGTAATTTATTCTTATTTTTGTCTGATGAGTCCACCATATAATTTATGAAAAACATTACTGGAACACCCTGTATAGTAAGTGTACTTTGGGTTGGGTTCTGAGTTTCATAAATACATAGTATTTATTAGAATATTTGAAAAGCGCGTTTCGGGTAATTTTTTTTTTTATAATATTGTTCTTTTTTCAACCCGGCTGAAGTTGGTTCCCTATTCCTTATTCGTAATAACACTTTGAAGTTTAATTATAATGAATCTAATGATACCATTGGATATTTTAATGAATACCGGTACTCTTTATAATGAGATGCATACAGTATAATTGGTGCAAGTCAATGCATATAGATAATATCGCCTAGGGAGTGTTATTATTACGAATAAGGAATAGGGAATAGGGAAACGGGAACCAACTTCAGCCTGGTCTTTTTTCATGCAGATTTATACAAATTTCAATGTTTTCTTACCCTTTACTATTTATATACTAATTGAAGTACAGATTGATTTAGGATAAGGAAACATAAAATAGCCAAAAAAGCCTACAATTAATTTAATTAACCTAATCAAACCTACCCTAACCTAGTTGTTAAGGTTAGGTCAAGCTTTTAGGTTGGTTAGGTTTGTTATGTTTGATATATTGTGTTAATCTAAGGTTAAGTTAGGTTGGTTAAATCAGGTTAGGCTAGGATTGTCAAATTAAGTTAGGTTAATTAAGTCAGCTTAGTTTAACCCTCGTCTAGCGGAGGGGGTTTGGGCTTATTTGGGCATATTCAGGCCCTCCTGAATGATAAATCAAGTATCTGCATGAAAATAAATATATTCAGCAAAAAAAAAAGGCGCTAAAAGCTTCAAAATGAGACCAGAACGAGCTACGTAGCACTCGTGGTTCTCATACAGTGGTACCAGTAACATGGGAGTTTAGCGTATAGCGGTATATTTTTCCCAGCTACGCTCACTACTGGCTACACTGCCAGCCTCTCGAGAACACAGGGAGGGTGAGTTAGTGGGCGGCGGTAGGCCCTGGGAGTCGGACGTGTGGCCCGCTGCACTCCCGGCCATTTGCACTCTATTTTAACCCTTTAAAAGCCATAATAATGCTCCTAACTTGCTGCAAATTGATGCCCGGTAATAGCCGGGCGCCGCTCTTTAAGGGTTAAGATAGGTAGCCTATTCATGGGCAAAGTAAGCTCCCTCACTACCATCGTCTGGGAGTTTTTAATTCATAAATATTCATCAAAAATATTAATTATTGATAAGTCTTACACAAATTGGAAACGCACCTAGAAATGTAGCAAATTGCATATTTATTAGTGGCCCCTCCATCATTGACGAACTGCCTAAACAAAGTTATGGCCTCTCTTTGAACTCATGGTTCGCCATTTCAAATGTCCCGCCTAGAAGCCCAAACAATATAGATTAACCATATCATCGTGAGCGAAAGCTCAAAACACTCACGGACTCGTCCATGTATGATGTGGATGCCACTACTGAAAACAAACGATAACAAAATATGGTAAAATAAAAAATAAAAAGTATAAACTTAATCTATCAACACTGCGCTTCCCGTCAGTCTGATGTCCTATAGCAGCGTCCTGTAGCGTCCAAACCCGCATATCTTTCTCTCCAATCCTAGGCGTCTCTCGGTGCAGAGGTGTGCCTCTCCTCTCATCATCCTTCACCCTACCTCTGGACTTGTAAGTCATTTTGCTCATTTGTACTTGTTCTATGATGAGGTAGGGTAGTTTTCAGGCTAAATAGGATATATACACCATCCTGTGAGACGCCTTACGAGTTTTTCCGTGGGCGAATTGTCAATTTGTGCTCGCGAGACCTTCGCTGTGGTAAAGCAAGGATCCCTCTTGTTGCTTTGTTCTGATTTTTTATCCCCTGTGTTGTTGTTGTTGTTGTTGTTGTTCCCCAGGCTGTCTGGCCGAGCAGCCCCAAGGTCCCGAGCAAGGCCAAGGCCACAGAACCCTCCCTGCTTACCATTAATAAAGCTCAGGTGACAGAAGCCAATCCAAAGCGAGGAGCTGAGGAGGGTGCGGAAACGCCCGGGAAACCAAAGCCTCACCCAAGGCCCTGTGCCCCTCAGCAATTATGAAAGGAAAGTTGAGGGGCAAAGGAAAAATGTGACGCTCTGGCTCCCAGTCTGCCAACCTCTAGGATGGCAGTAGGGAGGTCAACCACGGAAGAGGCGCGGTCACTTGAGATCTAGGAAATATATAAGTAAAAGGAACAGTCAGAGTAAGCTATGGGTATGGCAGAGAACGCTCAGCTCCACTCTGATAGACCAGCCCATCACCACATGACTAGAACCCAATCCTCTCAGCATCAGCTAGGAAAGGCCCTAGAAATCCACCTTTGGCCTGTATTATATCTATTAGCTAGTATAGGCATGAGGCTTCTTTTAGCTTTTGTGGGGCCCACTTTTCGGCTGCCCAATTGGGTGGGTTAAGCGGCAATGATCTCTTCGTGGAGGACCTTGTGCATTTCAGATTCTCTTACGTAGTAAAAAGTTTGGCTAAAGGTCATGACGCTTTACGCCTACGTTCCTGTTCTTCATGTGCGGGGAAGGAGTACTTAGCATTTCTAGGACGGTAAGTGTGATACGTCGATTTGTCTGTTGACGCCTACTGCCTCTGTTAGTTCACTAGGCCTCCTTGTAGGTGAAATACAATGGCTAGGATGCATTATTATTATATTAATTATATACTTGTACCATAATTATGCATGTTGAATCACGATGCTTGGGTTTTGGTGACCATCAGGCAAAGAGTGGTCAGTCTGGCGCTATGTTCGACATGCCTCTGGGTCCTCCTGATCCCCGTTCATTTGGCTATGTTGGGGCTTTTGTGGTCACCTGGAGTTGTGTAGAATTCAGCTTTCATTAAGGCTGGGACATGTTAGTTTGGAATTCGTGTTTATTGGATCGAAAAGTGGAGCTTTTCTGGATGCAGGTATATTTCGTTGAATAATACAAGTTCCCTAATTAGACATTCCGGCGGGCCCGGCGAAGTCAACTTTCCAATAAACCCGCTCGTAGTCTGATGCGAACGAACGATATCCTGACGGAAGGAAGGGAGGTTTTTCTTCCGCCGGAAAATCGGCGTTGCCGTAGACTCACCTAAACCTATCTCCGATTTAGTTTGGAACTGATTACTCTTTGCCAATGCCGGGCTCCGTAGAACTGGATTCTAGTGTTAAGATAGGTCTTAGGTCATTGTGGGTCACTTAGGTAAGCAGTCATAACTCTGAACATAGGAGATGGTTAAAGTAATGTAAGGGGATCTAAGATGATACTTGTGTTTGTTCAGTCTTTTTTCCTCATACGTAAGTAATGTCTTTGTCATAGACTAGTCTTTATGAGCATTAATTTTTTAAAAGTTTCCTCCTCCAGGAGTGGTAACTAAGTTTCAACCGAGGGACGTCTAGGCGGACAGCATTATCCGGCGGGGGGAGTGTCACCATGGATTCCAGAGACATTCTGTTACCGTATGTAGTGGCCAAAATTGCCCCAACCTCCCAGTACTTGGTCATGCACACTGTGTTCGTTGCGTAAAGTGCCTTGCTCGTTCGAGGGGTAGATGGTTTATTAACCCACTGAGCCCCAGCTAGTTATACATAAATGTACCACCAGGGACTGGCAGGTTTTGATTTTTTTTTCCCCCAGAAACAATAGCGAATGGGTTAGGAATGAAGGAAAAACCACAAAAAACCGATCCCCTAGGTCAAAAAGGGGTCCTACGGTGCGCCCGAAAGTCGATTTTACAAGAGTAAAAAATTGAAGGCAAAAACACCCAAAAACCATGTTTTTGCGCGCTCACGTGCACACGGTTGGACTTTGAGAGTTTTCAACCATCGGAAAGGTTGCGTGGGATACTTACACAGTTACCATACAAATCTGAGCCCTCTAGGTGCCATAGGACCGGAGTAATTAACATTGACGACATGTTGTCGTCGCTGGGGTTTAGCGTTACATACATTGCCGACGACACGTCGTCGCTGGGGTTCAGTGGATTAAATCTTGTGCCCAGTACTTCAAATTTAAAAACGGGCTTGTGACTTATTCTGACTCAAAGTGCAAGCAAGTCCTTTTATCGATAAGAACCACTTATAAAAACTATTGCCGTGAGGTGGCTCATAAAGTTCTCCAACTAGACAATCAATTGTTATCAGAGTTTTTTGACAGTTCGTCACCCGGCAGACCTCAGAGTGCGGCATCTTCACAGCCTCCCCCTCCTGCTCCCCTTACACGGGCAAAGCAGAAAGTGTTATCGAAAGAAATCATATCCACAGATGATTCGTCAGACTCTGCACCTCCCTCCCCTCGCCAGTCCAAGAGGACACCGGCCTCCGAAAAGGGCACTTCTCAGAGGCGACGCCCTCGTTCGAAGTCTCCTCATAGTAGACCCACATCTCCATTACCCACTCAACCGGCAAAGAGACCAAAATCTGATTCTTCATCGCGCTCTCGGAGCCGGCCGAGGAAGGAATCGAAGGACAACGGGCGTCCAGCGAAGCAACGAACTCCGGCACTGAAGACAGCATTGACACCTAGTGGATCTGGGGTGCAATTGTCGAGAACTGATCGCCAGCAACTGTCTCCACCCCGCCAACTCCCTGTGTACCTTCAGCTGATCGCAGTATTTTTGGGCCACCAGCTTCACCACGGATGGTATACGTGTCCCCCTCCATTCGAAAGAAGCCCTATAAGATCCCCCGCTGGGCGGCGATGCAGGAGCCTCCTATTTCATTACCGGTCTTGTGAGAGGGTCGTCGGCATGTCACCACTCTTAGGGACTCACAGCAGGAGTCTCTTAGTTCCACTTTGGAGCAACCGGGTCGCTCCTCTCCCATGAAACATTCACCGATACCGTATCTGGTGTGGATTGAAGAGCCTGAGCCGGAAGAACAAGAACTTGCGGCAAGTGACATAGCCACCCAGTCTGAGGGGGTCCGTTCAGAGGCCTCACTGACCCCCTCAGCCTGGCTGCCAGGTGACACTCCGCTTTTTGAGCAAACTGCGGAAGAAGAGGAAGTGCCGTCCGGCCAATGCCGTGCTCCTCTACAAGAAGAACACCAGGACTCTGGTGCCTCTCATTCTTCATCAACGATCGACCAAAGTGGTATACTAGTGACTCATGAACAATTTCAAAGTTGGATTGATTTTGTTAAGGGTGTTAACGAAGAAAGGAAGGCGAAGGTTTCCACTCCCTCGGCTCCGGCGGTGCGACCTCTGGGCCAGGATCAAGTACTTCCTCATATTTCACCAATCCCTCCTATTGTTCCCGAAGCGACTAATATCACTACTGTCACACCTGCTTTATTGCCTTCAAAATTAAATATTTTGACAGATTTGATTCCACCTCTCTTAGATACATTTACCTTATCTCGAAGGGCCCTATGCCTCTTCTTTATGGTGAAGATAGGTCATGGTTGGTCGTGAAGCCCACTCGTCCGGAGGTCGCGGGAGAGTTCCCTGTGCCGGAACATTGGTTTGTGGAGATGAGTGTGGCCAAGAAACTAAGGGCCAAGAACCAAGCAGGGGATATTCTTGATGTGATTAAAGCTATCCCTAATATTTACAATCCTGAATATTATGTATATGCCTATTCCCCTGCCCTGCCCCCAGCATCATCAGTCAAATTGTATTCAGATTGGTCCAAATCAGATGGGCTTAATGACAAAGTTGATGCAGGGGCCCGGATCACTCCCGAACTAAAGTCTCATCTCCACCGGGACAATTCTGGTCTTCCGGTATTACACATTGAGGGTGTAGGCTCGGGGACGTGGAATGGGTAGAAGGAGGCCCGGCTGGCCAGCACTATAACGAATGAGAGTAGTCGTCAACTCCCGTTGGAGGACCATCATTGGTTTTCCATGCCAGTAGTGCAGGCGGAAGGAGTCCCACAGTGCATTTTAGACTTCTTGTGTGCTCCTAAATTATCTTTGTGTCAATTGGCGGAGCTGTTTTGTATACCCTGTTTTGTATACCCACTCCAACACAAGTAGACAAAGACTTTAAAATGAGACAGAAAGTCTGGTGGTTGCTCTCTCAGTTTCTGGTCATTCGACAGTTAGCTGAATCGCTAGTTCGTACGACTGAGGCAGTACAGGAGAGTAACACTAACAAGGCGTTATCTCTGACCCGACGACTCTTACTCCAGAACTCAGTTCAGACTCTTGGGGACATTTGTACAGCTCTTTTCAAAGCCGTACATGTGCGCCAGGACCTGAGGGTTTGTCTGGTTAAGAAACTGCCGGATGAGATGGGTAGGAGGTTAATATTATCAGATGTGCTAATTCCTACTCTTGTTTACTCAGATACCTGGCGCACAGTAAATTGTCTATTAGACTCTAGCTGCGCCAATGCTTCCAAGCCGAAGAGTGATTCAGCACATAAGTCTGCGCATGTCAAGAGTCAATCACGTGGGTTCTTTCAGTCACCACAGTCTAGCAAGGCTCAACCCCGGCCTGGAAGCAGTGGCACAGTCAGAGGCAGAGGTTAGGTTCGGGGTCGAGGAAGGTGGGTTAGAGGTCAGTCGAGAGGTAAATCAGGCAGTGATAGTACAGCCTCTCTTCCCAGTAGCCAGTCATCTGAGTCAACACCTTCCCATCAAAAAAACTGAAGGACCACGATGCTATCTCACTCCCAGGGCCTACCAAAGGCGAGGCGGATCCGAGAGTAGCTCTGCCAGACATGCCCAGCTGTGTAACTGGCAGCTTCCGGGAATGTTATCGGTCATGGCGCCGCCGGACATGGTCCAGGACAGTTGTTCGCAAGGGCCTCTCCTGGAGTTGGACCCGGCGCCCTCGTCTACGTCGACCGTCAGAATCCAATCATGTTTCATTAGAGGTGGGAACACTAATTCAGGAGATGGTAGACAAGCGCGTAATTGTTCAGGTCAACTCGGTCCTCCCAGTATATACATCCCGGTTGTTCTTGGTGCCAAAGAGGGACGGCGATCAGAAGAGGCCGGTCATAGACCTGTCTTCCCTGAACCGCTATATTCACAATCAGTCATTTAGGATGTGTACGGTGAATCAGATCAGGCTGACACTGCCGCCACAAGTGTCGAGACTCGTAAGTAACTCGACAGTTTAGGTTAAGTAAACATACTGGAAGTTCAAATTAGGAGCCAGTATTAGGCTAAGTTATATATCTATATAAAAGATATATAGGCCTACTATTTCGTATTAAGTTTATATGGGTTTATTATCCATAAATATATCGGGTTATCATTATAATCAATCCGGTATATCCTTTTAGTTAGTTAAATGACGCATTGGTGGAATATAACTGCGCATGCGTCAGTCTCGGAATTGGCGGGTTCATCGCCACAAACCTCAGAATCGCTTTCGCTACGATCTCATCAAGATCTCCTTCTAGCCACTCCAATACAACCACCTGTTTCCTGCTAAGTCATCCTAATTCTTATATCTTAGTGGTCACTATATCTTCTATCTATTCCTACCACTATCATTGAGCTATCTATCCCTATCAAAAAATAAAAGTAAGTTAACTCCTGTGAGTTTATAGGTAAATTCCGCTTTATTTACCATCGAATTCTCACAAAATGGTCCTTCGTAACCTCTGAATTTTGTCTTATGCTATCTTTTCTTTCTTCTGCTTTCATATTGTCTACCATTTACTAGCTACTCCTTCTTTCTGTTCCCTAGTTCCGCTTCCCTGGTGTCCCCTGTAGGTTTGTCACCGTTTGTGGGCTGGTGATTATTGTCTGTGGCCTAATTTCCGCTGGGTCCCGCGTATTTTACCCGGCCATATGGGCCGCCGCCAGCCGATGTACCACCCATTTTTCCTGGTGGTAACTTTGCCCAGGGGGGGGGGGGGGGGGGGCTAGGGTGGACACTATCAAGTCCTCTGCGGCCTGGGAGAGCCACGTCAACAAGTCAACAATAATTAGGTGGTAGGCTATAGGCTAGGTATAATTGCAACCAAAAAATTAATGTAAGGTATAATTATAAGGGTTAAATTGAATTTGTTCGGTCTTAACTAAATTTAAAGGGGGTAATTACCACAAACATTTTTGGTACCATTAGATGTTGGGCTGGCCTAGTTTATTATAGGTTTACAATTTAAATTGGCTTGTTATACACCTTTTGGCCTACCCTTCCTTAGTGTACTCTATTAACATTTTGCCGTATATTATGTAAGGTTCATTACTTTTAATTTGTGAGTAAAGATGGTAGGCATTCGTTAACTTTTATTGTTGCGCTTTGCGTCTTAGCCTATTTCCCTCATTATTGCCCTACACCAACAAAATTGCCGCATTTAATATAAGGTTTACCTTTTAAATTTAAGTGTAGAGATATTTATGCGTTGTTCGCTTAATTTTATTATTGCGTTCCGCGTCATATTTCCCGCTTATTGCCCTACCCCGGCATCATACATTTAATTAATTATTACGTTTAAGTCGGGGTTCCCTATATCTTGCCTTTATTGGCGTCAGCTAACTTTCTGAGTGCGCTTTACGTCCATATAGGTAAGATATAGTATTATTCTATTCTATTTCCTGTGTATTGCCATCATATCGTTGACACTGTCCCAGTACAAGCGACGCAAGGGGGGTATCAAGAGTGGTTTGACTAGGATCACCAAAGATATTGCTAAATTTTTAGTTAATGCAGATAATGATGCAATTGAGGCTAAATTGGCTTCGGTATTAAGACAGCTCGAAGATTTAAATTTATGTCGCCGCGAAATGGACACGCTCTATGAAGATGACGCCGAGTATTTCGCAGACATAGAAACAGACGTGGATTATATAGTGTCTTGATAAAGTTATCATCCTCCTCAAAGGTAAGCTAAAACACAAGGAGCCAAATCGTGCTGCAGTTAACAAAAATGCCGGTATAAGATTGCCGAAAATAACCCTTCCTGTGTTTGACAGTGATCCCACTCTATGGCTGGGATTCTGGGATATGTTCCACTGTAGGTGTCCACAGCAATGCGGAGCTCAGTGACATCCAAAAATTCACTTACTTAAGAGGTCAACTCAATGGTGAGGCAAAACAACTCATTGAAGGTTTCGCAATTGAGGGAGCCAGCTACCAAACAGCGGTTGACCTTCTAAAGAAAACCTATGGGCACAGGGATAGAATTAAGGCGGCACATATAACTAACCTTACTACTTTGAATCCTCCCTCTTACAATGTCGAGGAACTAAAGGGATTCTATGCTAGTTTTGAAAGTACACTGGGGGCAATAGAGACCCTACAAATTACCCTTAATGAAGCTAGTGTTGTGATTCTCATGAATAAATTGCCATCCCCACTAAAGCAAACATTAAAGAGAACTTTATGTGAAGATGGTCTGGACCTAGAAAGGTTTGTCCAGGCTTACCAGACAGAAGTGTTTAACATGGAAAGTGTAGCAGAACGGACTACGCCACACATACCAGTTGCTTCAGCATCCTTTGCGGTGCAGGAGGCCTCAGTGCGAAGGAAGGGTTGCAAGTTGTGCGAAGGGGCACATGCATGGTTTAAGTGTATCAAATTTAAAACCAGTGCTCTGAAAGTAAAACGCGCAAAGCAACTCAACCTTTGCACCGGGTGCTTATCTTCAACCCACGGGAGCAATGGTTGTGTGAACCCTGACATCCGCAGCTGCAAGTTCTGTCAAAACAGACACTACCATATCCTCTGTCAGTCCAGATCTCAATGAGACGGTGCAAAGAAGGAGCAAAAACCTCAACAGGTAACAAAGACCAAGATGCATACTACCACGATGTCTGTGTCGTCAAAGAAGAAAAGTATTATTCTCCCAACTGTAATGCTGCCAACAGTTAAGGAATCAAGAGGAACAGTCAAGATGAGAACACTGCTGGATCAGTGCTCACAGTGCACCTTCATTTTAAATTCCGCTCTAGACTCGATCCATTATATAAAAGTGGGTGATGAAGAGCTAGAGTTGCGAGGGTTTACCGGAGCATGTGAGAGCAGAAAGTACCCAGTAGTGTCCTTCAAATACAAGTTCCGGGGCAGAAACTATCCTCTACAAGCAGTTGTGGTAGAAACTCTCCCGGATCACAAAGGATCAGAATGCCTTGAAGCAGACATGAGAGTTTTGCGAAACAAAGGTTACAAATTAGCTGATCCTCTAATGACACAGACATCTCGACTGGATTTGTTGGTTGGTGCCGATTATTATTATGACTTAGTGCGGCCAGGGTACAAGAAAGAGGGTGACATAATTCTCTTGCCCACTAAATTTGGTTATGCACTAAGTGGCTCCTGCCATAACGACAAGTCTAGCGCCCAAGTAGAGGTAGTTACAATTTTGAAAGTTGCGGTCACCCCGATGGATCAATATATATCCACGGCATCAAGTAATCCATGTCATAATGAATTAAAATGTATGTGGGAACTGGATCATCTAGGTATTTCTCCAAATGAAGATTCAAAGGAAAACATGACTGCGTTGGACATATACAAGGAGACTGTAACATACTCTGCACAGAATCAGCAATATGAAGTCAGACTGCCATGGAACCAACATAAAGAGAAGCTGCCTTCTAATTACGGTTTAGCAGCAGGTCGCTTGAGGGGTCTGCAGAAGCGTTTCAAACAAGAACCTGTCTATTGTAGTCACTACGCCAACGTTATCCAACTTTATCAACTTCATCGTGAAGATCAACTTCATCGTGATTTTATTGAAGAGGTTCCTTTCGGTGTTACTGAAAACAGTCATTATTTGGCACATCACAGGGTCACCAAAAATAGCACAACGACGCCCGTTCGTATTGTGTACGACTGTTCCGCTAGTATTGGCAAGGGCAGACCAAGTTTTAATGACTGCCTTTACACAGGGCCATCACTGGTGCCAGATCTAGCAAAAATATTGCTGCGATTCAGGGTACACAAATATGCCTGGATAAGTGACATCGAGAAAGCCTTTCTCATGTTGAGACTTCATGAAGAAGATCGTGACTACACCCGATTTCTGTGGCCAAAGGATCCCTTGGACTTATCTTCACCCTTACTTTGCTACCGATTTAAGGTAGTGTTGTTCGGGGCGACTTGCTCACAGTTTCTTCTTAATGCCACGATCTTAAAACATCTTTCCATTATTAAAGAGGATCCCGGAGTTGTGGAGGTTATTAAGGAGGGTTTGTACATTGACAACCTCCAGGGTACAGGCAGTGATGAAGAGACTGTCATTAAGCGTTACTGGGATGCCCTAAGAATAATGTCTCAAGCACATTTATATCTCAGAGAATGGGCTACCAACAGTCCTCAACTACGTGACCTCCTGCAATTGGATGGTGTTGCTGCCAAGAATCAAGAGCGAGTGAAGACATTAGGACTCTTATGGTTACCTGACTCTGATCTGTTGACATTCAACGCTAGTCTCCCAGAGACCAATAAGGCAACAAAGAGAGAGTGCTTAAGAGTGGCGGCGCAACTGTTCGATCCACTCGGTGTACTACTGTCCGTTACAATAAGGTCCAGAATTTTCTTACAGCAATTATGGAGACTGAAACTAGATTGGGACGATCTGCTACCTGACGACTGCGCTACCGAATGGTCTACAGTTACCAAGGACCTGCACCTCTGCTGTGACTTTACTTATCCTCGGAGGACGGTATATGCTGATTCAGTGGAACTTCATGCATTTAGCGATGCAAGTGGTGTCGCTTATGGCACTGCAATATATTTGGTGAGCCCGGAACATAGCTGTCTGGTCATCGCTAAAGCAAAGGTCGCTCCCATAAGATCCATAACTATACCAAGATTAGAGCTAACTGCTGCTTTGCTAGCCGCCAGATTAATCAAATTTGTGGAGGAAGCCTATCATAAAATTGTAAAAGTCAACAAAATTGTATTATGGTGCGACAGCCAGGTTACATTGCATTGGTTGCGTAGTATGAAGAAGCTTCCAGTGTATGTTGCAAACCGTGTTGACTAAATTAAATCCCTTCTTCCGACTGTAGACTTCCGGTACGTGTCCTCTAAAGAAAACCCTAGTGACTTACTGTCAGTAGAGGCGTTTCGGCAAAACTTCTGAAATCTTTTGTGTTTTGGTGGGAGGGGCCCATGTGGCTCCGAAACAAAGACGAGTGGCCAGAAGACATATTACCAGATGACCCAACGCCAAAAGTAACTAGCCAAGTCATTGGGACTAATGATGAACAGGACACACGGTTATGGAACTGGGAAAAATATGGCAGTTATGATAAATTAATTCGGGTAGTTGCATGGACTATTCGATACAAGAATAATTTGAAGGCAAAAATTAAAGGGACGTCTCCCACAGACAGTGCCCTCTTCAGCATAAAGGAACTAAAAGTAGGAGAAAAGATTATAGCTCAAAGATGCCAGCAGGAATGCTTCCCAAAAGAGTACGAGATACTGTCTGGTGACAAGGGTACTCGCAATAATTTGGTAAACCAATTAGGACTTGTCATGAAGGGAGGATTAATTGTATGTGAAGGTAGATTGAAGTTAGCGGCTCTTCCGGATTCAATGAAATATCCGATACTACTGCCTTCCAAACATCCTTTCACTACCATGCTCATCAATATGTGTCATCGTGTCTGTTGTCACTATGGAGTTAATCACGTGGTCGCATATATACGGCAGAGGTGGTGGATTCCTAAGATAAGACGAGCAGTTAAACAAGTGACCAGTAAGTGTATAACCTGTCGTAAAATACAGGGTAATACCTACGCGAAAGCTAGAGTACCTCCTCTACCAGACATCAGGACTACTCCTAGAGATCCCTTCGAGGTCACGGGGGTTGATTATACAGGAGCAATTCCTGTCCGGGGCTCACACAACAACAAGGCTTATATGCTTTTATTTACGTGCGCTACTACAAGAGCTATTCACATTGAAGTAGTTAGTAGTATGACCTGTGACAGCTTTATCCATGCGTTCCGGAGATTTTGTAGTAGGCAGGGATTTCCACAGATAATGTTAAGCGACAATGCTGCTACATTTGTGAGAGCTTCCAGACACTTGGAAGACATCCAAAGCGATCCCAGTCTTCAGGCTCATCTTGCCGAAATCCGATGTGAATGGCGTTTTATCCCAGCACACGCGCCTTGGTTCGGAGCTATTTGGGAGAGAGCCATAGGTATTGTGAAGGCTGGGCTTAAAAAAGTACTAGGTCGTGCTCTAGTTTTCTTTGAGGAACTAACTACTGTCCTATTGGAGCTGGAGGCTACCGTGAATGATCGCCCTTTAACATATGTCTCGGGTGATCTGGAGGACCCTTGCCCTATTACCCCATCCATGCTGGTTAAAGGTCGTAGACTTCGTGACTTCCCAAAGGACCTAATTCAGCTAGATGAGCTGCAGGATCCTAGTTACGATAGTAAAGCAGCGATACACAGCAGGTACAATTACATCAATAAATTGATCCGGGACCTATGGAGGCGTTGGTCTAATGAATACTTGGCATCACTACGAGAAGCCTATAAGAATAAAAGAGGCTCATCAAGCAGTGTATGGCCAAAGATAAATGACATCGCGCTTATACATGACGAGGGACCTCGTGTCCTTTGGAAACTTGGTAGAGTAGTTAGACTCTATTCCGGACGAGAAGATCTGGTTAGAGTGGTCCAGATTAGAACAAAGACTGGCCTGACCACTCGACCCATCGTCAAGTTGTATCCATTGGAACAGGAAATCGAAAGCATTCCGATCCCTCAACCGGCGGTCACTGGTGATGGTGTTAGCTCTCACGACTCCACCCCTATGTCACCAGCGGTCGCTGGACCATCTGCCAGTAATGATCCTGTTGGAATATTACCTCTTCGCCGAGCTGCTGTTAGCTCTTCACAGCTATGGAGATCTAACATCGCTGCAGGATTATTGTAGATAATGTATATATTGGTGGTGGGAATGTGTCGAGACTCGTAAGTAACTCGACAGTTTAGGTTAAGTAAACATACTGGAAGTTCAAATTAGGCGCCAGTATTAGGCTAAGTTATATATCTATATAAAAGATATATACTATTTCGTATTAAGTTTATATGGGTTTATTATCCATCAATATATCGGGTTATCATTATAATCAATCCGGTATATCCTTTTAGTTAGTTAAATGACGCATTGGTGGAATATAACTGCGCATGCGTCAGTCTCGGAACTGGCGGGTTCATCGCCACAAACCTCAGAATCGCTTTCGCTACGACCTCATCAAGATCTCCTTCTAGCCGCTCCAATACATCCACCTGTTTCCTGCTAAGTCATCCTAATTCTTATATCTTAGTGGCCACTATATATTCTATCTATTTCTAACACTATCATTGAGCTATCTATCCCTATCAACAAACAAAAGTAAGTTAACTCCTGTGAGTTTATAGCTAAATTCTGCTTTGTTTACTATCGAATTCTCACAGCAAGGTTGGATGTGTTCCTTAGCCTAGATCTAACAGATGCTTATTGGCATGTCCCCATAAACAAACGGTTTCAAAAGTACCTAGCTCTGCACCAAGGGAATCAAACGTTTATCTTTTAAAGAATGCCCTTTGGTCTAAATCTTGCACCTCGTATTTTCACAAAATTAGTCCGACAGGCTCTACTACCACTGCTACACCAGGGAATCAACATCATGTGGTAACTCGACGATTGGTTAGTGGTAGCAAATTCCAAAATATTATGCCCCCACCATGTTCAACTAGTAATTACTCATGTTCGAACTCTAGGGTTCAAGGTGAACTTGGCAAAGTCCAACCTTGTTCCCATGAGAACCATCCAGTGGGTGGGCCTGCTGTGGGACATAGAACACTTATCCTTGAGCCAGAGTGCAAACAACAGGCAGAGGTTTCGCAAGAAACTATTCCGATTTCTGCATTCCTTGACTACCACAAGGAGGGTGTGGGAGTCTCTCGTGGGTTCACTCAACGGGATCAGATTGACGGTTCCGTTAGGACGTCTGAAGGTCAAGAGGATAATTTTGGAGGGAAACAAGCATTTCCCTCTTTTGCCGGAAGGAAAGTTATGAACAATCCCGAAGTTAATCCACAACCTACTGGCATACTGGGCGAAGCCAGAAATATTGCACTCAAATTATGGCATGGACAACTCCTCCGCCGACGGTTTTGGTCGACACGGATACGCCCGGTACCCTGGGATGGGGGTACCAGCCGAATCTGGGGCATCAGGGTCAGGATCTGTGGTCCAAGTACAAAGACCAAATGCCAAAGAACTTTTAGTCCCTCTTTTCTTTCTGCAGGAGCACGGCTCAACTCTAGTGGGGAGGTCATTAGCCTTCAGAATGGACAATCTGAATGCAGTAACATGCATTCAGAAGCAGGGGTCAGCGAGATCTCGAGTGTTACAAAGGTTGTTGGAAGAGATATTTCTCTTGGCAGAAAAGCTAGAGATTTATTTCCACGCCACTTATCTGCCCGGCGTTGCAAATATCTGGGCAGACGCTCTGTCGCGACGACGGAGCACACTAGTAGAATGGTCCCTAAAGCAAACCGTCTTTCAACAGATGATTACCGGGCCATACCTTCCACAAGTGGACTTGTTCGCGTCGGAGGAGAATCACAAACTTCCTCAGTTCCTCACACGTCGGGTAAAAACCCCGGTGGGAGGACCAGACACATTTCAGGTGGACTGGAGCAAATTAACTCCATTTATTGGTTTCGGCCACCAGACGCATCTTTAATTTGCCAAGTAGTTCACAAACTATGCAGTTATCGAGGCGTAGTCTCGATGATTGCTCCGCTGTGGCTGGCCCAAGTTTAGTATGTGCAATTGAAGGCGTGGTGCTAGAACCCGGTGTCACTCCCGATCTCGTATTTCCACTTAGACACGATTGGAAACCTCAAGATCTCGCTAACGTTTGCATTGTGGACATTCAGAGGGCAAAATGGTTAACCCACTTTGGAGAAAGCGTGACTCAAAAATTAATTAATCAATATACCGCCTCTACCCAAAGACAGTACCAATCAGGGTTGTTGATTTTTTTTATTTAAAAAGAAATAAAAAAAATACGATTTATTTGATTTAAATCGATTTTTTTTATTTATATTAATTTGATGTTCTACATGAAATCTAACTGCTACAGGATATTGTTTAACATATTTATAACTAAAAAGAGATAGAATAAGTGAATTAAAAATGCATATAACATGAAATACAGATGAATTTACATATTTTCTATTTCTGTGATGGACGTTTTCATATCAATAGGCCTATGTCTATGTCTCCTATAACTAAATGAACACACTCCTCCTCATGATCATGATGATGCTTAAATTCTTTGTTTGGTCTAACCAATTAAATTCAAGTGGAATTTATGATTATATTCAGTTACAAGGTACTTTCTTTTAGCTAACTGGATAATAACATTATGCAAAAGGAATTTGTACTATTATGGGTATCTTTAAATGTATCTATACTTTTTCTTAATAATGCTAATTCCACTATACACTATACGGTACATTGAATTAAATAAAACAATAATGATATAATTTTTGTTGTAGTAATAATTACGTTGACAGTTAAACAAGATAATTAAAAAATTTGTTTAATAATTATAATGCATATTAAACTTTGGTTGATATAACTTTGGCTTTTTATAAACAAAAGTAACATGCTCATTCAACTTTTGGTTATAGTAGTGTGGCTTTTCGTACAGTACAACAGATATATACTGTATATTATATAATTGAGAAAACATTATTTCTGCTGTGAAAACAGCCACATGGCAATTTGGTATCTAAAAGTGCCACAGTGGATTCCCCCGCACCACTCACTTAGTCTCATTATGATATAATTATACTACAATAATAACATTGGTGTTCATAAAACCCATTTGTTTAATTTTCTTTCTTTCCCCTCTCGTTTTCAAATAATGATAAGGTTATGATTTAAATCAGTGATTTGTTTTTTAAATAATTTTATTTAAATCATGATTTAAATCAGTGATTAAAATCAACTTGATTTAAATCAAATAACCCTGGTACCAATCTCACTGGAAGGCCTTTACTACTTGGATCACAGAAACTGACCAACAAGAGTCCTCGGTGTCCTTGATCTTTAAATATTTAGATTATTTGTTTGAACAAAAATCACTGTCAGTAGTCACATTAAAGAACCACCTTACGGCGATTAGAAAACCCTTGTTTTATTTAACAGGACTCTCAATGCCGGAGGTGGAGAAGAGGGGTTTCATGCGTGCATGCTTCTGGCTCCTCCCACCACCGCGTCAACTCATGCCCACCTGGTCACTAGATCTAGCTCTCTCAATGCTTCATGGGCATAAATATTGCTGTAATCCGTCTTTTGAATTATGTTTAAAGAAGGCTGTGTTCCTTATGGCCTTCGGGTAACAGAGTATCTGAGTTGGCAGCGATGAGTTCGGAACCGTCTTGTCTTAGGTTCTCGAGGTATAATATGAGTGTCCATATAGCCCCAACGCCCAATTTGATTGCAAAGAACGAACATGCTGATCATGTATTCTCTAAGTTCGAGGTCCCGGCCCTCAAGCGCGGCTATACTCACCGTTTATTATGTCCAGTAAAGTCGCTTTCCCTCTATATGCTAGCCGCCTCGCCTTTACAGGCCGGCGCGCTGTGGGTTTCACGGACAGGTACACGTACACGCCTTCAGAAGCGGCAGTTGGCAGCTTTACTAGTGGAGGTACCGTAATTAAAGAAAGTAACCCTAGTGCCATTGGGCGGGCGCATGATTTACGTAAATGGGCGACTTTGCTACTTTTATGAAAAGCTATTCTTTGGATGATATTCAGCGAACCAACCTATGGGCCTCAAATCCTACTTTTCTGATGCGGTACCTGTCGGAGAACTTAACTAAACCACAACTACAATGTATTGCGCTAAGGCAATACATTGTATTGTACAAATATTGTACAAATATTGTAGTATGTCTGGGAGAAAAGGAAAGGGGGCAGGGGGGATCAGCAGCTTAGACCTCTCCCCTGCCTTGTACAGTATATGTGTGTTTAAGTTAAGAACATTATGATGAGATAAGCATTTATCCAAATGTTCCTATTAGATTAAGTCTATAGAAGGATGCAATTTAATTTTAGTACATTTATTTTGTGATAATGTACAAACATTAATATCAAGTATTATATATTTTGTGATATAAAGATATAAATATTTTTATACATATTCTAGAAGAATAGTGTATGTTAAACACCAGACCACGGCTTCTGTCAAAGTTTAGGTCTGGTGTATAATTACGGGTGTAACTTTAAGAATGCCATCTGTTACCATCTTTCATATTTTGTTTAATAAACTTTGATCTGTATAGCGTGTCTCACTAGACCTTGATTAATTTGCTAGTGGTTTCTTTGATATTCCTGATGAGTGTCCCCCTCCAGACTTGAGAATTCAGGCAGTTCGTCGATGATGGAGGGGCCACTAATAAATTAAAGGTTTGAGTCCCGAAGGGAAGAATGAAAACCTAATATTTAGTAGTGGCCCCGGAATCATTGACGATTCTGGCTCTCCCATCCATCCCTTTCTCATTCATCTGATGTACTTGAGTAGCTTGTTATATCAGTTGAGAAAGATAAGAGGCTTTGGACGCTCGAGGATGCCGCTATAGGACATCAGACTGACGGGAAGCGCAGTGTTGATAGATCAAGTTTATTCTTTTTAATTTTAATTTTATCATATTTTTTAATGTTTTTTTTCAGTAGTGGCATCCACATCATACATGGACGAGTCCGTGAGTGTTTTGAGCGTTCACTCACGATGATATGGTTAATCTCTATTGTTTGGGCTCCTAGGCGGGACATTTGAAATGGCGAGCCATGAGTTCAAAGAAAGGCCATAACTTTGTTAAGGCAGTTCGTCAATGATTTCGGGGCCACTACTAAATATTTGGTTTTCATTCTTCCCTTCGGCACTTAAACCTATAGTAGGGTCTCTTATTTGTCTATATTTTGTAATTGCTTCTCATAACAGGCAGGAAGTGTTTGCGCTACTATTACCTGGGCTTATACTAAAGAGGAGAGTAAAGACGAATTCATTAATATTCCCCTTAGTTTCAACTTTTGCTTACGGATATCCACTGATTTTGACATGAAGCCTTATGTTTTGATTGTTTTCCATTACCTTTTTGGTGTGATGTTTTAAATTTTTACCTTAATTTCTTTCGGAAATCAATTTGCTTGCCCCTTTAATCAATCTTAACTTAACTATCCTATCCAAACCTAAATTAGCTTGAAGATAACATCGCAAGATTCGATGAGCAAGCATAGATATATAGTGCGAAATAATCATTATACAAACTGAATGGCTATTCAACTTTTGTGATATACTGCATAGACTTAAAAAAAAAGCTCTGCTACCGGCACCAGTAAAAGTGGTTAACTTTGGATATGCAGGTAAATTTTGACATTTCTGGATACAGTGTAATAATCCAGAGTTATGCTCGACATTTTACAAAGACACTGCCTACAAAATTATATATTGTTTTTTTCCACAGTATCGATTAATATTCCCTTTTTTTGTTCTATGTGAATGAGGGAGTCAAAAGGCATAACTGCCTGCAGGGAGTGCCTCCCCCAGATTTGAAAGAGTGACAGGGCCAAAATCAAGGGACGTTCGAGCTAAAATGCCTGGACACACGGAGTTTGAGGCAATTTAAGTCATAGGAAGAGGGAAAGACTGATTCTGGGAGAGAGTTCCAGAGCTCAGCAGTTGAATAGAAGAAAGTCTGAGAATAGCGTTTCACTCTTGGGTTGGAGAGTTGCACAAAGTAGGGGTGGGATTATGTTGCAAGGCGGGTACTACGTAGCCTACCCTACGTAAAGGAGGTGGTATACACCGGGAAAGCTCCGAGGAACACTGATTATTGTAGTAGCGATAGAATAGCGAGAGATGCAACATTGCGGCGAAGAGAGAGAGATTGCAGAGAGTTGGTGAGTGGACGGGAGTTAATGATACGAAAGGCTTTCCTTTCTACTTTGTCTAGGAGTGCGGTGTGAGAGGATCCTCCCCACACATGTGAACAATACTCAATACAAGGACGAACTATGCCCCTGTACAGAGCAAGAAGCTGCGCAGGGCTAAAGAACCCCTTGAGGCGGTTGAGCACACCCAGCTTCTGGGAGGCTGCCTTAGCAAGACTGGTAATATGGTCCTTCCAAGTGAGAGCAGAAGAAAAAGAGACACCAAGCATATTGAGAGAAGATGAAAGATTGATTTTTGTATTGTTGAAGTGTAAGGGATAGTCCTCAAGGAGTTCTGAACGGGTAATATGATGAAGACATTGGGTTTTGGAAGCATTAAAGGTAACAAGGTTTTCTCTGCCTCAATTGGAAATATTAGTTAGATCAGAAGATAAGTGTTGCATGGCTTCATTACGTTTGTCTTTGAGGGATTGCTGGCTTGGGCGTTCAGGAAAACTAATGGAGTAGTGTAAGGTAGAGTCGTCTGCGTATGAATGGATGGGACTGGAGGTATGGTACAGTTGAGAAGATAATTTATGAAAATTAAAAAGAGAATGGGAGTTAGGACAAAGCCCTGAGGAACATCGGAGTTTATAGGATGAGGAAGTGAGCGATGGCCGTCCACAATCTCAGCTATGGAACGGCCGGAAAGGAAATTAGAGACAAAGACACAGATGGAGGGATAGAAACCGAAGGAAGGTAGTTTAGATATTAAAGATTTGTGCCAGACTCTATCGAAGGCCTTCGATTAGATTAGATTGATACAATTCGTATTATGTCTTTGGAAGAGATAAAATGGCCAACACAAATAATTACCACGTTAATTTACTTGTACTTCTTCTCACATTCATCCCAGTTTCAAAAACAAATTGTCCCAGATCAACATCTAATCTATATTTTACAGTAGGTCAATGTTCAGCAAAATTACATCTTATTATATGATACGTAATAAACTAAACACAAAAATCGAATTATAATACTATGTACCGGGTATCTTAGCTATACAACGCAGGGACTTTCAGTTGGTTAAATTACCGGAACTGATAATGCTTTCAACAGTATAGTCTACACATAGGGTAAAATAAATAAATATATATCGGCAGCTCAAAATGATAGGTCTACGCCTAAAGTAACTATTACAATGTGTACACTAATGTTAGACAACATATATTGTGACCGACAGTTTACTATAGCACGTGCCGGTAGGATAAAACTGCAGTCCCAAATACGAAGGATTATTTAGGATTTACGCCGAGAAAACTCGTTCGTGCTTCCCCTTAGCCTCATTCCGGGGCCTGAAGACAGATTAGGGGGAGGGACGAGGGTAAAGGGTAGGCAGAGGAATCTAAAACAAAACCGGTACGGTATTGATTAACATGTGTATGAAGAGTGCTGAGAATCCTATATCAAACAAAGTACCGATATAGGAAACTGCATAAACACAAAATTGATATCAACCATTTTTTTAAAATGGCAATTTAATTATACTTTGGCACTCAATTAAACATCTCTATCTATCTATTGCCAGACACCGTGATCCCTGAAGGGGTGGCCACGAACGAAACGCCCCCATGCACCTCTGTCCCCAGTCAGTCAACGCCCCTCCTCCCATCCAGCACCGCTTTCACGCATAGCCTATACTTCTTAACTCCATCCTTCCAGCTCTCTCTCGGTCTACTTCTCCCTCTCTGTCCTTCCACCTCACTCTCGTACACTCTCTTAGTCATTTTCTCGCTTCCCATACATTCCACATGGCCTAACCATCTCAAGGTGTTTCTTTTCACACTTTCCAGCACATCTAGCCTACATCCAAACCACACCACTCTCGTACTTCCTCATTCGTCTGTCTGTCTATTCCTCTATGTAACTCCGCTCGCACTTCTCAAGTAACTAATTTCCACCCCTCTCACTCTCCAACAACTCTCCAATTCTCCAACAACGTCCATGCTTCACTCCTGTAAGTCAATATCGGGATTACCACACTGTCATGCAAGGACTTCTTCACTTCCATGCTGACCACCCTATTTCTTGTTACCGGTACTGCTTTCAGCGTTCCTACATGAAATACGAAATATGTAGGCCTATACAGAATGAGAAAAAGGATTGGGGATAATAACATAGTAGAGGGAACAGAAAATAATAACATTAATAGGAGAGATTACAAAAAGAAATGGATTAGAGAATGTTTGAAATATGGATAGGCCTACCCGGTACTTCTATGGGAGAACTCAAAGTGGTACACAGTGGACGAGATACATGCCGACGGCCATATTCTTCAATCTTGACATTGTAGACGCATTGATTAACAAAACAATATGAAATAAACAACACTATTTAAGGAAGTGGAAAATAATAAGTTATTTTGCATAAACCAAGAATACGGTCCTTAGACAGACAATCGAGACAGTTTCTCTTTAATCTTAAAAGTAACATTAACAAAACAACATAACTAATAATAAATCATGTACCGTATACATACTGTAAGCTAGGCTCGGGTGTGTTTCACAATAAATCATGTACCGTATACATAAGCTAGGCTCGGGTGTGTTTCACAATAAATCATGTACCGTATACATACTGTAAGCTAGGCTCGGGTGTGTTTCACAATAAATTAATCTTTAACTGACGAGAAAACAATATTATATGTAGGCTACCGTAATTGAAGTACCGGTATTTAATTATTTTAACCAACACTGCATGGTAAACACAAACAATAGGAGAATGTTTACGAAGATATACAGAAAAAGAGAAAATATAATACGATTAAGTTTAGGCTTTATAGGAAATACAACGATAAGGAAACAATAAAGACAAGATATAAAGTAATACGGAGGACTGTAAATACAGACAGAAGTAAGTACCGTAGGCTTGTAATAGTGTGAATATCTACTTTTCTAAGAGAGGATCGAGTCTGAAAAGAGAATGATAATTTAAAATAGAAAAAGAAAGTAGGCGAAACACGTAGCTAAGATAAATATAGATGTCCAGGAAAAAACGAGGGAGTTTAGGACGAAAGAATGTGCCGTAAAATGTGACGTGTTAATGCCGAAAACGTGAAGGTAATGGCAGCGGTGGCGAGGGGAGACTAAAGGAAAGAGGGGAACACTGAACAGGAAGTGGCAGGAGATGCCTATTCGTACGCAGTGTTCCAATTACTACGCAAAATTTATTAACAACATTACCACAACACATCAGTCGAGCTATAATAATATATACAGCTCGTGTCAAAATGTATTAACAACATTACCACAACACATCAGTCGAGCTATAATAATATATACAGCTCGTGTCAAAATGTATTAACAACATTACCACAACACATCAGTCGAGCTATAATAATATATACAGCTCGTGTCAAAATGTATTAACAACATTACCACAACACATCAGTCGAGCTATAATAATATATACAGCTCGTGTCAAAATGTATTAACAACATTACCACAACACATCAGTCGAGCTATAATAATATATACAGCTCGTGTCAAAATGTATTAACAACATTACCACAACACATCAGTCGAGCTATAATAATATATACAGCTCGTGTCAAAATGTATTAACAACATTACCACAACACATCAGTCGAGCTATAATAATATATACAGCTCGTGTCAAAATGTATTAACAACATTACCACAACACATCAGTCGAGCTATAATAATATATACAGCTCGTGTCAAAATGTATTAACAACATTACCACAACACATCAGTCGAGCTATAATAATATATACAGCTCGTGTCAAAATGTATTAACAACATTACCACAACACATCAGTCGAGCTATAATAATATATACAGCTCGTGTCAAAATGTATTAACAACATTACCACAACAGTCGAGCTATAATAATATATACAGCTCGTGTCAAAATGTATTAACAACATTACCACAACACATCAGTCGAGCTATAATAATATATACAGCTCGTGTCAAAATGTATTAACAACATTACCACAACACATCAGTCGAGCTATAATAATATATACAGCTCGTGTCAAAATGTATTAACAACATTAGCACAACACATCAGTCGAGCTATAATAATATATACAGCTCGTGTCAAAATGTATTAACAACATTACCACAACACATCAGTCGAGCTATAATAATATATACAGCTCGTGTCAAAATGTATTAACAACATTACCACAACACATCAGTCGAGCTATAATAATATATACAGCTCGTGTCAAAATGTATTAACAACATTACCACAACACATCAGTCGAGCTATAATAATATATACAGCTCGTGTCAAAATGTATTAACAACATTACCACAACACATCAGTCGAGCTATAATAATATATACAGCTCGTGTCAAAATGTATTAACAACATTAGCACAACACATCAGTCGAGCTATAATAATATATACAGCTCGTGTCAAAATGTATTAACAACATTAGCACAACACATCAGTCGAGCTATAATAATATATACAGCTCGTGTCAAAATGTATTATTAACAACTTAGCACAACACATCAGTCGAGCTAAAATAATATATACAGCTCGTGTCAAAATGTATTAACAACATTACCACAACACATCAGTCGAGCTATATAATTATACAGCTCGTGTCAAAATGTATTAACAACATTAGCACAACACATCAGTCGAGCTATAATAATATATACAGCTCGTGTCAAAATGTATTAACAACATTACCACAACACATCAGTCGAGCTATAATAATATATACAGCTCGTGTCAAAATGTATTAACAACATTACCACAACACATCAGTCGAGCTATAATAATATATACAGCTCGTGTCAAAATGTACGGTACGACCCATTGTACATTAAATTGTAAAATCTAATTTGTGGTGCTTCTTCTTGGAGGTTATTATTTGTATTGATAACACATACTAATTGGGGCACTGCGTACGAATTGGCAAGTCTACCTAAGTATGAAGAAAATATGCTAGCTAACTTTTAAGACAGCGAGAATGCCTTTCCTGATCTTGATATAAAAGTACAATATTAACCAGAAGGAACCGGTAGGCTATCATTCTACTGAAGGAGTTAGACCAATCCTAGGAAACTAGACTAAAGTGAGTGTTGAACAAATCTAAATCTAACTTCCTTAGTAGTTTTTGACCCATGTGCTGTATGTATTTCGTATTTCCCACCACCTCTCTCAGAAGTAATTTCCTGGTATAGCTCGATGCCCCCTGAAATGCGACCAAATTTACAGGTAGGCCTACCTCAAAGTGTTGGAAATACTGCAGGTTCGTGCATAGCCTATAGCCCTAAAATAGTTTTCTCAAATATTATTAGTTGTTGAATAATGGTAGTCGTGTGAAAATGGCATCAAATTCCTACTACAATCACCACATTTTTCGAGCGATTTTGGATACCTCGGTCTAAAGAACTGTTTAAAGAACTCCGTATTAGAATTAACACTTATAGAATCATGGATGGAAGGAGTAGAGAAAGGAAAACGACAAACAGTTGGAAATGAAAACTAAACGTGCAAAGAGGAAAAAAATAAATTACAAAAGCTTTCGTGGAATACCTTTAAAAAACAAAGATAATATTCATGATCTAGCGAAACAACTGAGCATGAATGATACGAATGAAGGAATAGGCAGTAACAAGTATGATTTACGAAAAATAAGATAACATATATAATTAATGAAGGTGGATAGAGTGATGGATGGGATGATAAGACAAAGGGAAGACCGAAAGAGAGAGATATATATATATATATATACTGTATAATATATAGTCGGGCAGATATGTCAAATAGATGTTCACTTCCGGAAGAAAGCATGAACATTTGTCTATAGGGGTTTTTGAGTATGCTGAATCCGATTTTAATGGGATCCACGCTGGCAAACCAAGGGTTCCCACTCAAAATTGACATTGAAAACAAATATATTAAAAAAAAACGTTTGTCATAGTCAACCTATATTGTTGTGGTCTAGCCACGTTAATCCGTTCATATTTATGTGCAGTATGTGCCTCATGTATTTGACAATAATGACATATCCAAGGATATCAAAGGAAGGATATAAGGGTGAACGATTTTATTTAAAACTCCATCCGAACATTAATGAATATATCTCTTTTCATTTATTTTTCAGGAAAATCATATCCATTGTGCATGCATACATATGCATTAATATGATGATGTGTTTAATTTGCAGAACTTTCCAACGTTCATCATGATTAGCCTTCAATAATTAATCAGGTCTAACTAAACCTTTGATATAGATTTCTGATTAATATTGAAACGAACGTAACAAATGTTTCTAATCTTCTCAGGAATCGAGATGGATGGTGTCTAATACAACCAAGCTATATGGAGCGATGGCGACCAAGAAAATAAAGCTTGACAGTACTTCTGCCCATCACCCGGTATTAACCGAAACAGACTGGACGCTATGTGCTATGTGCCAGAATAGTTCAACTGAACCCCTGAGAGACCCGTCCCAATGTAAGAATGTAAACCAGTCCAAAGGCTATGAATCGTTAGCGGAGCACATCCAGGAGCTACACTCGCTTAGTGCACTGCCAATGAACATACAGTTGTCACGTTTGGATGACGGTCAAGGTATCGCTGCAATCCTCTTTCAGCACAATGCAAGATGGCACAAAACATGCTACATGAGGTTTAACCAAGCCAAAGTTGAGCGTGCTCGCAAGAAGGTTGCCAAACTAGAAGATCCTGAACCGAAGACTTCTCCACTCAAAGGTAGACTGCGTTGTGCGTTTCCTGGAACCTCCTGCCAAGCTAAAGAAAGTCTCTGCTTCTTTTGCGATGAAAAAATGGAGGACACTTATCACAGAGCAGCCACACCACGAATGGACGCAAATGTTCGGAAGATGGCAACTGAGCTTCGTGATACCCGGCTACTAGCAAAGCTGTCCTCTGGAGACATGACTGCAATAGATGCGATATACCACAAACAGTGTTTGACTGGCTTCAGCAATAGATATCGTGCATTCACCAGGAAAGTGGAATCGAAGGAAGATTCAGATCTAGCCCCTGATGCTATAGCCTTCGCAGAATTGGTGTCCTACATTGAAGAGACTCGTCAGGTAGATGAGCATGCGGAACACATATTCAAGCTGTCAAGCCTCGTACAACTCTACAGATCACGACTTAAGCAACTTGGCGGCGATATGTCAGAGCGCACAAACTCAACTCGTCTGAAGGAGAAGCTTCTCGCACGAATTCCCGAGTTGGAAGCACATAAAAGCAAGTATGAGGTCATGCTCACATTTAAGAATGACATTGGAGATACCTTGTTGGAGGCCAAGAAGCGGGACCCTGAGAGTGATGCTGTTGTGCTCATGAGAGCTGCAAACATAATCAGGAAAGAGATCTTTCAGAAACGCTACACATTCACGGGATCGTTGCTAGACGAGCAGTATAAGGATAATCCAACCTCCCTACTTGCTTTGGTTCAGATGATTCTTGGAGGTAGAAACATCCAAAACCAGACGGAAAACAATCAGGTCGTGGAAACAGCTGCAATATCAATAGTTGAGCTGCTCACATTCAACACTCTGAAAAGTAGCAGGAAAGAAGCCACTGCTCTACAGACTCGACACAGCCTGGAATGAGAAACTAGACTTCCTTTGTACCTTGGGTTGCTGATCCACAACAAGACCCGAAAGCGTGACTTGATTGACACTCTTTTCGAGAAGGGATTGTCTGTATCATATGACCGAATACTACAGCTGTCCACAGATGTAGCAAACAGTGCATTGACCTCGTTTGAAGATGCTGGGGTTGTGTGCCCAACAGTCCTGAGAAAAGATCTCTTCACAACAGGCAATCTCGACAACATAGACCACAATCCTACATCGACTTCAGTACAAACTGCGTTCCATGGAACAGCCATCTCTCTGACGCAGCATGTTACGAATGAATGTGCAGGCACAGAGCTCCAGAACAAACCTCTCATCCACAAGGACACACCAAGCGCAACGAAGATCAAGCCAATCATGAACTCGTACAGTACTGTCCCACCAGCTACATTCCCAACCGATAACCCTACACCATGCAAGACTGAGGGACAAGCTGTCCCCGAAAACTCACCAGTCGACTCAGATGAGCTGCAGATCCATGCTCACACGAAGAGGCAGACTACCGAATGATGCTCCATTGCTTCCATGCGTACAAACTTGGCATGAAGAAGATAATGTTGCATGCCACTGACACAGACGTACTGGTTCTTGCCATTGTGACTGCAATCGACATGGCAAATTGTGAACTTTGGTTAGCTTTCGGACATGGTGCCCACTTCCGTTATATTGGAGCTCATATTGTTGCCAGTGAGATGGGCAATGATTACTGCAGAGGCTTGCCATTCATGCATGCATTGTCAGGCTGCGACAGGGTGTCGTCATTCAGCTCCATCGGTAAGAAGACCGCCTGGGAAGTATGGAAATCACTTCCACAAATCAACGACGTATTTCATCGGTTGTCAGATATTCCGGATGAAGTGACAGAAGCTGACATAAAAGAACTTGAGAGATATGTGTTCCTGCTCTACTGTCGCACATCACAGCTCACTGAAGTGAATGAAGCAAGGAAGCAACTCTTCTAATCTGGAAAACATCCCGCCGTCATGTGCAGCACTGCTACAACATGTAAAGCGAGCGGCTTACCAAGCAGGACACGTCTGGGGACAGGCTCTGAAGGCCAGTCCTACTCTTCCAAGTCCTTCCGAGTGGGGATGGAAACTAGACAGCGAAGGAATCTGGTTGTCCTTATGAAGTACCCTCCCTGAAGCATCAAAGGGGTGCAGAGAACTTGTCAAGTGTGCCTGCAAGAAACGCTGCACAGGACGATGCCAATGCTCCAAAGCCAGTCTCCCCTGCACACAGCTCTGCTTCTGTGGTGGACAGTGTACACCAAGGGACATGTTCTAATTGGTAAATAGATGATCCAATAATGCTTATTGATTGTTATATTGCTATGTTTAGTCGGGCAGATATGTAACAATATGTTTCATTGACGAATATTCCTACTTTGTCTATAATATCATTAAATTTTATTTTCACTATCATATTATGTGGCACGTAAAACGAATCAAAATCTTATGGAAAGCATATTTGTTGTTTACACAAGTATACTACAATACTCTTTTGCATGATACATATCAAAAAATTCAATTTTGGAATATAACAAGCATCTAATAAATATTCAATGTTGTTAAAAAAAGTTGCGGTCGCAAAGAAATGGCGATTTGACCCCTTCCATGTTCAATGTCAATTTTGAGTGGTAACCCTTGGTTTGCCAGCGTGGATCCCATTAAAATCGGATTCAGCATACTCAAGAACCCCTATAGACAAATGTTCATGCTTTCTTCCAGAAGTGAACATCTTGGTCTTATATTGTTACATATCTGCCCGACTAATACAGTATATACAGTGTATATACTGCATATTCCGTGGGGAGATTGTAGGCACTAATCGAACAGGGCAGTACCCAGGGGAGGCCACATAGGCATATGATAAGAAGTTGCTGGAACTCCTGTTTCATTTGTCTGGCTTACCCCACTGTTTTTATTTGTACCTCACCTACAAATAGAGTAATCCAGCTTACTCTCGCAAACACGTTTTCCTCCTATTCATTTCACTACACTTGACAAGCACACCACACTTTTTTTCCAAGACACCTAAAATACCCGGTATCTCTAATGTACCTTGATTTTCGTTCGGGGGGGGGGGGGGGGGGCACTTGTTACAGGCAGCTTTGCATTTTGTCTCCTTCATGCACATAGGAACAAAATATATAACAAAAAAAATGCAATAGAGATATCAGAACTAAACAAGCTAATCAACAAAAGACGACGATAAGAAGAGATACACAGAAATATGGACTAAGTTGAAGAAACTATTAGGAAAGGAAAGTTTCAAACTAGCACAACATTAACTAGCCTTAGGCAAACAACAAATTACTTCTGAGAGATAGCAACGGTGAAATCATAAACTGTAGAGACAAAAATGCTGACACGAGTTCAAGAGTTCTATGAAAAGTTATAGTATTCAAGTGTTTCACTTTCATCAATTGATTCAACAACAGACACAAGCGAAGTTCCGTATATATTTGTAGATGAAGTAAGGTCTGCCCTAAACAAAATGAAAATGAGTTTTAAGCTCCAGGAGATGATGGTATAACACACGATCTTCTGAAAGATGCAGGAGAGGAGGCCCAGTGAAATTAGCTCAGCTATTCACCCAAAGTTTATATAAGCGGGATGTTCCAGAATCTTGGTGCAATGCAGTAGTAAATACTTCACCAAAAATACCGATAAGAAAGACCTAGGCAACTTCCGTTCCATTAGTGTATTATCAGTTATTTACAAGTTCTTCACAAATAGGTTAGATCAAATTTTAGATGAAAATCAATCTCGGGAACAGGCATAATAGGAGATCAGCATAAGAAGCAGTCAAAGGAAAAAATAATAATAATAAAAGAAGGCAACTTAGGTAGGCATGGAGAATAGGAAATAAGGAATTTAATTGAGAATACTTGAGAAGGCTCGAGGAGAGAGAGAGAGAGAGAGAGATTTAAATGTTGCCCCCCCTTTTTTTTTGGGGGGGGGGGGGGAGGGCACGTTTATTGAACAAAATATCCAAATAGTTGTTACTCCACCAGTTGGTGGAACGACTCTACATTGTTCATAAGGTACAATAATTATCATGTTTACAGTAATAAAGATAAAATATGTGGCAAATTCTTACATGTGTAATGCTATACTACTATAATACAGTGATGCAATAAAATATGAGAGAGAGAGAGAGAGAGAGAGAGAGAGAGAGAGAGAGAGTTACAGTACATAGTTACACAGACTGCACAGGCCTTGCGGTCCCTAATAGGCAGTTCGGACTTAATTCGAACATGGGATTTGCTACAAAGTGGAAGGTAAAGACAGCAAAGCAGAAGGCTCTCTCCCCACCCACCACTCCCTTCGACCTTGGGTTGGCATGAAATTTAGTTAGGGAAACAAGGCTTCCAGCGGACGAGAACATTTCTACTGGGAATTTCATAAAAATAAAAGAACGAAGTTGAGAAATATTGTACATTACTGTACGATACTCAACCTAGAATATTGTACATTACTGTACGATACTCAACCTAGAATATTGTACATTACTGTACGATACTCAACCTAGAATATTGTACATTACTGTACGATACTCAACCTAGAATATTGTACATTACTGTACGATACTCAACCTAGAATATTGTACATTACTGTACGATACTCAACCTAGAATATTGTACATTACTGTACGATACTCAACCTAGAATATTGTACATTACTGTACGATACTCAACCTAGAATATTGTACATTACTGTACGATACTCAACCTAGAATATTGTACATTACTGTACGATACTCAACCTAGAATATTGTACATTACTGTACGATACTCAACCTAGAATATTGTACATTACTGTACGATACTCAACCTAGAATATTGTACATTACTGTACGATACTCAACCTAGAATATTGTACATTACTGTACGATACTCAACCTAGAATATTGTACATTACTGTACGATACTCAACCTAGAATATATAGTTTTTAGTGTTCACATAGGGTATAATACTACAACCTCCTCGAAATGGGTGTCTAGCCTCCTTTTTGATGTCAATTGTATTACATTGTACAAATTTTTCTGGCAATTTGTTACACTCGTTGACCAGAAGTGCGTTGTGACATCGAGATTTGCCCACAAGGTTTTAAATTCCATTCCATTTCTCCGAGTTGATGAACTATTAATGATTTTGAACAGTGCATCTACAACAATTGTATCAGACACATATATATATATAGAGAGAGAGAGTATACACGTTCAATTACGAAGGCTAAAAGCACAAACAAGATCTGTTTTCAGATTTTCACTCCATAAAGACCGATGTTCGACAAGGATCAGTTTTGTCTCCAACTTTATATCTTAGTCACAAAATGGTTTCCTGTCTGTCACTCATAATCCTGTTCACTCCTATGCAAGTGACTCAACCCTTTATAAATCTTGCACATTTAACACAGTTTTCACAAAGTTCCACACTGTAAATTCCCAGTTAAACACTATAGTTCCTCTAAATAATGACTTACCAGTACCGGGTATCCAAAATTAGTGGGATAAATGCAATCTTGTTTTTTTGTATGCAAATCAAACCAAATACATAATTTTACTAATGTACGAAATCCACCTGAATTTCATGTAACTTCCAATTAACGGTACCGGTATATTAGTATTCTCACCTCTTCCAGTATTGAGGTCTTTGGCGAGTCCTTTGGTACCAACCATAGTTGGGCATCTCACATAAGATCTATTGCAAAAACTGTCTCTATGAATCTTGGGTATATACCGGGTATATCAAAATCATGGGCATTATCAGTTAAAAATATTGCTCACTTTTGTGGAGTGAATATGGCGAGGGGGCACTGACACAGTTGGACAACTTTCAAAATAGAGCAAATAGAATAATAAATATGTTAATAATTACAGTACATATTAATTCCCTCCTTAAGTAAACGAAGATATGTAGCAACCCTTGACATATTTGATAAATGCTCCAATGGGATGAATGTTTAAATGAATTTGATGGAAATGCGATGCCTCTTCACATTTCCCCCCATGGAACGGTACTAAGAGTACCGGTATCAATTGTTGTATTGCAATACAAAAATATAACACCACAAGGGAACCAAGAACAAAAAGAAAAAAGACCAAAGTGACAAATCAATTTCATGGGAGTAATTAATAACACAAGCGTGACTCCTATAAATTCCCTGTTTTATCTGCAACGACTTCAAGATAAAACGGAGATAGATAAACAAAATGGATGCCACCCCCTATCACCACCTACCTACCTGGGTACCAGGTAGCAATTAACACATCCATGGAGAAGGGACCCAATTACATTCAACAGCAGTCCAGGTCAGCCCTTCTAACCCTTAACCATCCAGCAGACGAGGACAACAGCATCAAACAGCAAATACAGGTGGGGGTGGGAGGGGTCATTTTCTCTTGTTTTTCTCTTGTTTTCTTGATGCAAGTAAGGCTTTTGATAGGGTGTGTCACAAAACCTTATTTGAAAAATTAGTTAACAGGGGAGTGCCTAGCTATATTGTTAGGATACTTATTTTCTGGTATGCTAATAAAAAAATGTGTGTAAGATGGGGCAACATCCTGTCAGGCTCTTTCGCCGTAACCAATGGTGTTAGGCAAGGGGGGATATTGTCTCCGTATCTTTTCAACGTCTACATGGATGATCTTAGTCTGGAGCTGAACAAGACTCGCACTGGGTGCTGTATTGGCAGCACCATTGTAAATCATCTCCTGTATGCTGATGACCTAGCCTTAATCGCGCCCTCTGGAGCAGGACTGGATAAATTATTAAGAGTATGTGAAAAATTTGGAATCGAACATTCAGTCAAATTTAATCCTATAAAGAGCAATATCATAATATTTAAATCTAACCTTCTATTGAAATCAAAGCTACCTAAATTCCATTTGTATGAAGAAATTATAGAAGAAGTAAGTAAAGTAAAGTATCTAGGACACTATATTTCATGTGATCGCTCAGATGATGAGGATATGGGTCGTCAGCGAAGGCAACTTTACATGCAGGGAAATTCAATATTAAGAAAATTTCATATGTGCACATGGGATACAAAAATAACATTGTTCAACTCCTACTGCTCACCAATGTATACAGCACAACTATGGTGGAACTATAAGAAAATGACAGTGAATAGACTAAGTATCTCATATCACAATATCATGAAAATGTTTCTGGGGCTCTCAAAATATGAGAGTACAAGTACGCTATGTGCCTATATGAACTTACACTGTTACAAATCACTCATTAGAAAGCTAACATATAAATTCATTCAGCGCCTTAACACTTCTGAGAACAGGATCATTAAAATGCTACAAACTCCAAGCATAGTGTACACCTCCAGGATCCAGGCACACTGGAGGAAGTTGCTCTATATTTAACCTTAAGTAATGATTTCAGGTCTGCTACTCTACAGAATTAGCATACCGGTACTGATCCTCATAGTGCAGTACAGTACCGATATTCCTATACTGTACTGTAGCAACATACTGTACCGGAAGCTAAATGATGTGAGGCATGGTACTGTACACAATTAGGACAGTGGTTTTGGTAACACAGTAGTTTGATGACCACTGTTTTTGGTTGAGGCAGTGCTGTGAACTACATGATAGCAAGCTGGGTATTATTAATTTCTTTTTATTTTATGTAGCCTATGTACAGTAGCTTATATATATTTATATATATTTATGTTACTGTAAGGTATATATGGACCCCAGTATGGTCCCCTCTGTACTGTGTGAGTCTGAAATAAAGTATTATTATTATATTATTATTATTATAGGGGGAGACATAGCCACAAACAGTCCCCAACCCTCGCGCTCACACCCTAGACGCTCAGCTGATGACCACACCGCCAGACGTACGACGAACAATAAAAGGAAGCTCTATGTACAGTGTGCGATATTAGATTCAACAAAAGGAGTCCAACTTCACAATGTAGTATTTGTAATGAAACAGTACCGTACACGATCGATGTACTTATGTTACCAGCAGAAAAGAAGTGGAATGCGATAAATGTAGGGAATTAGCTATTACCCACTCCACCAACACTACACTACCCGCAGCGTTACCATCAATACCACAGATATCGGCGACCCAAGTAGCACAACATGCAACAAGAACAACAATAAAAACAGGTAGCACTCACAAATACATCAACAGGGAAGCAGCAACAACGGACAACGAAAACAACAACAACAACAGAAAACAACCACAGCCCGGCCGCGAGTATCCCCCGCCCTCTCCCCCACAAACAGCTGATCGACGGGACCAAACCACACCTCCAGATGTACGATAAACAGTAAGAAAATACTATGTATAGTCTGTAATATTGGTTTCAACAATAGGAGTTCACTTTTACAATGCAACATTGTAATGAAATTGTTCATAACCGATGTACTTACCCATTTGTTTTATTTGTGAATCTCTCATAACACGACGTCAGAAGATCCAAAACTGTGTAGTGTAAAAATGTAGCTCACATGAAGTACATCTCTAAGAAGACCAACAGTGAAGAACGTGAATTCCTATGCAATAAGTGTGCCTTGCATTCATTACCGAATATTAATGTAAATGAACCAAGTATTAACAACTCAGAATCCAGCCAGGACACATTCAAAATCAAAGATGAATACAGAGTGTTCACCAACAAAGGGCTCCATCTTATCCACATTAACGCCAGATCAATGTACCATAAATTGTCAGAAATAAACTTGTTAGCTAATAAGGCCAAAGCTTCAATAATTGCAATCACAGAAACCTGGCTGGATTCAAGTATAAACGATGGTGAAATAAACAATCAAGGTTTCAACATGGTTAGGAATGCTCGCAATAGGCAAGGGGGAGGAGTATGTCTGTATGTAAAAAAACAACCTCACACACACAACTAGGACCGACCTCCATGTAGAAAATCACGAAGATCGACCTACACCTGCCGAGGACAAGACCCATCACAATTGGGGTGTGCTATAGGCCACCAGACGACACACAATTCTTGACCAAATTTGAACGAACTTTGTCATCGCTAGACCCTCGGAATGAATCCATTATACTAGGGGATTTTAACCTGTGTTACAAACAACAAAATAATAGGCTTGTACGAGAATATAGGCACATACTGACAATGCACAACCACAAACAACTCATCACAACCCCCACACGTATCTCTGAGAACACTGCCACAATATTAGACCACATAAACTGTAACAGAGAGGACAAAATATCCCAATCAGGGGTTATACAGACTGGGATAAGTGATCACTTCGTCACATAATGCACACGGAAAACCACAAAAATTACCTTAGAGAATCACAAGGTTATCAAAACAAGGTCACTCAGAAACTACAACAAAGAAACATTTCTGGAAATTTTATGGAATACAGACTGGTCTCCAGTGTTTGGAAGTACAAACGTTAATGACGCATGGGTTGGCTTCAGAACCATCATCACAAACATCCTAGACGAAATAGCTCCTCTGAAAGACATACGAATTAAAGCAAGGTCAGACCCATGGATCAACAATGACATACTACACCATCTGGAACACAGAGACAATCTGTTAAAAAGGCTAGTGAAACATAGACAGGATCAAGGTCTGAAACATGAGTTCAACAGGGCCAGGAATAAACTAAGTAGAAAAATAAAATCAGCGAAAACTAATTATTTCCACAATAAGGCAGAGGAATATCAGAATAACCCAAAGAAACTATGGAGGCACCTAAAAACAACAGGCTACAGCAACAAGGCAAGGAATTCGTCTAACACTAATATTGCTCTCAACATTAATGATCCGGTTTGCCACAATAAACGACAAATTTCAACCTACTTCAACACCTTCTTCATCTCCATAGCAAACACACTTGCACAGAACCTACTGCAACCTCTCAATAAATACACGACAACAACGGCCACCTTTCAAAATTTGTACAGAGATAAAGGCATACACCCGAACACATTTGGATTGCAAAATGTTACCGTACACCAAAATACACTTTTGACGAGCTCTCTAACCTAAATGTACATAATAGCACAGGACCAGACAAAATTCCTGCCAAATTTCTACAAAATGGAGCCATTGGTATAGCAGGTCCCCTAACCCACATCATCAACCTGTCAATTAACACCAACACTGTACCTGATGAACTGAAGGAAGCTATTGTAACCCCTCTATTCAAGAAAGGAAATAAACTAGAAGTTGGCAACTACAGACCAGTTAGCATATTATGTATTGTATCTAAAATCCTTGAAAGAGCGGTATGCACCTAACTTGAACACTACCTCAAAGAAAATTATCTATTCTATAAGTTTCAATCAGGTTTCAGATGCATGTACTCGACAGACTCCTGTCTCATCCACTTAACAGATCACATTCGTAAAGAAATGTCTAAAGGTAACTACACCGGTATGGTTCTTCTTGATCTACAAAAAGCGTTTGACACAGTAGACCATGATATCCTATGTAATAAACTACAAGCAATGGGCATTGGGTCAGTAAACTGGTTTAAATCTTATCTTAGTGGTAGAACACAAAGAGTCAAAATTGATGATAATGTATCTGATCCTATGCCAATTAACTGTGGTGTCCCGCAGGGAAGCATCCTTGGTCCCTTACTCTTTCTCTGTTATGTGAACGACATGGAACTTAGCGTCTTGTGTAAATTATTACTGTATGCTGACGACAGCGTGCTTCTGGTTTTAGGAAAAGACCCAATAAGTATTGCCGCTTCACTTTCCAAAGAACTAGAATCATGTAGTGAATGGCTAGTGGACAATAGACTATCTCTTCACCTGGGCAAGACGGAAGCCATCTTATGTGGAACAAAACGCAAACTGAAAGACATTGTGGGCTTCTCGGTCAACTGTAATGATATTCCTATAACAACAGTGTCACAAGTTAAATATCTCGGACTAAAACTGGACTCGAGTTTGTCAGGTGAAACAATTTTGGAATCTATCCTGAGTAAGTGTAGAGCACGTATAAAATACTTGTATAGACAGGTGGGATGCTTGCCAGCGGCGACCAAAAAGACCCTTTGTCAAGCGCTTGTTCAATGTCATTTTGACTATTCTGTGTCATCCTGGTACTCTGCATCATCTAAATCAGCACAGCACAAACTTCAGGTCACTCAAAATAAAATGGTTAGGTTCATGCTGAACCTAGGACCCAGATCACATGTTGGCCAGGAACAACTTCAGTCACTAGGTATGCTCAATGTCTCCGACAGGGCCAAACAAATCAGGTTCACTAATGCCTTCAAAATTTTCTATGACAAGAGCTCCAGAGTATCTAAAGAGTGATTGTGTTAAAGCAAATGAGAGGAGTGGACATAATACAAGAAACAGGATGTTTAATTTTAAGGTCCCGAGAATCTAAGGACAGGGTAAGCAAACATTCTTCTTCACTGCCATCAAAGACTGGAACGACCTACCCCAGTCAGTCCGTGAAAAGAGAACACTGTATTCCTTCAGACGTAGCCTGAAGGAACACCTGAACCGGACAGCTGCGAGAAGGGAGCACCAAGCTTATGTCTACTACTAAATACGACATAAGAGATAGGCAAACCAAACTGAAATGATTACTGATTACGGATTACTAATATTTACTATAGGATGTAAAGTATCTTAAAATAACCCCCTAGAAATACTTTCTCTAAAGTATCCATTTCTTTTATCCTCCCCTTTTCCCCAGCTAACCTAATCCCACAAGGACCCCAATGGAAATACGCCTAACGGCCTTATTGGGCTATCCTTAGTTGGAATTATGCAAAGCTGGTACATGTCATATTTGTAACATACTATGTGGTACCAACTCTGTAAATTGCTAATTGAATAAATATTATTATTATTATTATTATTATTATTATTAATACAGGAAAACTACCATAGTCTACTTTAAGTTGACGAAATCAACCTCTCGGGGACACCCCTCGCAGTTTTGGTGGCACGCCCCTCGCCGCAGCGGCGCAGCCACAATCACAGCCCAACCTCTTTTCTTTGACACGCTCATTGTAATCAAAAACCCTCCCAGTGACACACCCATCACAGTCATCATGGTACCGGTAGCACTCCTTACGTTGGCACGCCCATCACAGTAGAAACCTTTCCTAGTGACACACCCATCACAGTCACTCTCCCCCTTCCTCTTAGCACGCCCCTTGCAACCAGCATACAACCCTATGTTAAGACATTAAAGAAGGAAAAGAATAAGAAGAGGAATAAGTCGCCCAAAGGAAAATAGAAAAACTAAGTTGAAGGCCCTTGCTACTACGCCTGAGAAAAATGAAAAAAAAAACTTTACACCAGCAACTTCTGGAAAAAACATTCCCCTCCTTGCACTTAAGGAGAATAAGTAAAGCATTCGAAACCCTTCTAAAATCACCCGGAACAAACTATAATACCGGTACACATACTACCGGTATACCATAAATGCAACTCAGACTTAATACCTGGATCTTACAATACCGGTACCGGTACTCTTACATCTCCGGTTTAGTACCGGTATTGGATTCAAGATATTATCCGTCTTTGAAAATTACAACACAGCACTACAGACACCTTAAAGTTTTCCTTTTTTCTTCTCTTATTTTACGAAAGATTTTTCGTAGTGGGTACCCGATCTATGACGACACCATAAGAGAAGTAGCGTTGCACTTATGAAGATGACTCTTTTTCTTCCCCGCGGGCGGTCGAGTCAAACGGCTGATGTGGGTGTTGAATGGAAACTATTATACTAATAGGCAACATTGTCAATGATGGAGGGGCCACTATTAAATTATTATTATTTGGCGAGACTTGTACATAAAGAATGACAAATATATTGAGAGCCTTGGTACATCAGAATACATGGGAAATATACATAAAAATCCTAAATATCTATACATAAGATAAGCAAGTGTACAGCTAGCTAAACTTTCTCTTAATACTTAAATACTGTTAAAAAACAAGCTTCCCATACTCGGTGGATTTCTTGCGTTGTGGCTCATTGCCGCTTCTCGCCAAGCGCAACATTCTTCCTTCTCTTCCCCGCGGGCAAACTGTAAACACGTGTGCCCCGCACTCGGCTTCATTCGACGTTCGCTCTATTCTCGTGAGTCTTTACTCATTTGTATTTATCTGAGTGGTAGTGAACAAGGTTTAGATTAGCTAGCACGGGTTGTGTTCTTGTTTGCCCGCAGGAAGTGTTAAAATTAGGGTACTATTCAGGCGCTGTGTTGTGTTTAGGTTCGACGCCACTGCTGGGTGTCCTCTTGTCTCTATGCGCCTTAGTTTTTTGCTTTTCCTTTAATTAGGAGGCTTTATCTCCACAAGCTGATTCTACAGTCCAGTGTTTTGGGCCTACGGGCCTTGTCCTTTCTCATTTTAGCAGACGTGCCAGTTCAAGGTTTGTCACACGTGGTGTGGCATCTGCTGGCGTTCGAGCCTGCTTAGAGACCCCATGCGGGGGCTTCACCTGCTTCGTGCTGCTCGAGGTTTTCTTCAAGCGTTTGTTTCATCCTGCGGGAAGATACTTTTCGTCGTGATAAGCCTTTAGGGACTCTGTTTTGTTAGGGGTATATGATTTTATCTGTATGTGATATTTTATATGCCTCCCTTTTCTTGTGCTCCCCTTGTGCTAGTGTTGCCCACTTTCCAGGAGCTCAAGGAGACGTCCTTGTTCAGGGGTTTTGTTTTGGAGGAGTGATCTTCTCTCAGGCAGGTGCCCGTTGCCGGGTGTTTTCCTATGTTTGTGTTTTGACCCGCCAGTCCTTAGTTCTGCAGCCTTAGGTCTGGGACCGCCGTGCCGGCATGTTCTAGTTCCTCCTGTTTTACCCCTGTTCTTGTTTTGTGTGTGGTAGTGTGCCACTACCCCTCCTTATGGCGGTCTTGCATGGTCGGCGGAAGGAGACGTATCTCTTCGATACAGTTTCGGCGAGCCTGTTGGCCTACCAGTTTACCCCGTCAAGCGGCGGCTCAGTGCGTAGACTTACCGGCGGCTGCTAGCGATTGTACGTACAAGCACGCAGATACTCGCTGAGTGTTTTGGTTTATGACCCTATGACCCATGTCACAGGTGGCAACCCGATGTGAAGCCCCTCCTCATGATTCAAAAGGGCGTGAGGAGGGAAACCTTCACAACCTCTTAGGGGTCAGAACAAAGGTTGAGGCGGTAGCCTACCATTTTTCTGGCTCTGGGGGGGATAGGATGTTTTAAACCTCTCAGGTTATCCTTATGAGCATTGATTCCTGGAAATTTTCTATTTCCAGATCCCTCCTACAGTCCTGCCAGCGACGAATGAGTGGTTTCCGCCGGGGAGGGGAGACTCTGTAATCATGCCTCTGTTTTCAATTTGTTCTACACCAACGTGCCTCCTAGTACCTGTCGCAGCGCACAGGCTGTGTATACGGTGTGTCAAGTGTTTAGACAGATCCTCCTTTTTATGGTCATCTCGCCAATGCCCAGTATGTTCTGACTTGTTTGAGGAATGGCTCACGAGCCAAGATATGTCTTGCCTGTTAATACTCGTTGAGATAAAGAACAAATTTGCAGCTTACGCTTCTAGAGTAGCAGACGTAGAGTTATGCTGCGATAACGTGGACTTATTGAGGACAGTTAAACTATATTCTTTTGACGACACCTCAGTCTCTCAGACACAGACCCTCCCAGTACCATGCATGACCCTGGCTTCTCCCCAATCATCTACGACCTCCGCACAGAGCTCCCCTCCCCATTACAAGAGGAGTCGCTCAGTATCGCCTGAATGCCTTTCTCCATCCCAACCGGAAGCACCTGAAGGCCCTGGTTGGAGATCTTCCAGCCTGGAGTTTCTGCCGGACAAGATACGCAAACTATCTAGCCCCCGGCGTGTGGAGAGTGTAGCACTAGGTAGCCTTAAATTTAGCTCCCAGGTGTGTCAAACAAAGGCGCAGCCAATAGCATCGACATCCGCCTCGGAGACGCCGGGGGTTTTCCCCGGTCTCCTCGAGACGGATGCCGGGCGATCACAGTCTGCAATGAGACTTAGGAAGTCAGTTAAGGTTAGACTCCAAGGTTCTAAGCTTGTATTGCATAATAGTAACTTTCCGGTTAACAGACTGGGCAAAGAGTTGTCTCCGACGCCGGAGGCCCAGAGCTCTAATAGCAATGAAAGTTGTAATCCTCAGGCAGGGCTTATAGAGACAAGTGTACCTCACTCTTATACCACACTAGAGGCGGTCACGACTAAAGGGTCTGACGCCAAAATAGGTCAAGTTCCAAAGGGTCAACTGTCGGACGCTGAAATAGGTAAAGTTCCGAAGGGAACCAATATGTACACAGTCCCAAGAGACACAGTTCTTCAACCTTCTAAGGTAGCGGATAACCCGCCGGGGTCACTAGACCGGGAGCCTCCAGCACATAGTCAGAGCTTAGCATCTCAACCTAGTGGGAGTCAGGGCCTAGACACAAGTTCCAAGGTACAAGTAGAGGACAAACAGTTGGGGGAGAAACGGCCGAAACCTCTGAAACGACCAAAACCGCCATGTGTTACGCCCAAACAATTGGACGATTTACTGCATAGGGTTATGCAACAATGTGCCATAAGACGCCACAAAGTCTCTCCACGAGCAACGGGACCTCCGCCGGGGAATCCTGTGACCACCCTCTCTAAAGATAGTGGATTGGTGCCTAGTACCTCTGTTTCCACAGCTGGGTCATGGCCAGAACAAGTGTCCGTCCGCCCTTGGTCTCCAGCCAAAATTAATGTTCTAACAGAACGTGATGTTATCGTGATTCCAACGCCTTCTAACGTAGGTTTCCCCACCGCTGGTAAGCATGGACAAGGCTTGCCAATGGACGGTCAGCTGCAATCCTGGCGAGGGAATGAATCTCTGTCAACAGTGTCTAGGAGTTCTTCTCACTCAAATAAGCTCTTATCTGGCACTTCGGTGTCTTCCGGGGGTAGGAAGGACACTGGTTCTGGCTCACTGTCTCATGGCCAAGGAAAGGATGATAGAATGAGTTCTGGCCAACAGCCTCCATCTCAGTTTCCGCACAAAGCTCATCGACAGCCGGCGGCTTGTCCGCCGGTTTTAAACAAACAAACAGCCTCTCACTCGCAAGCTCTACCGCCGCGGGTTCGGGCAGATTTAAGTATTCAGTCTCAAGCTCAGAAGGTACCAGGGAGGCTTTGGCTTCCGGTTACCGCGGTAACTAGAGGCGATGGGCATAGGTCAACGCAGGGGGAGGTCCCGGTGCCCCAGGAGTGGTCGATAGAAGTAAACAGGCGCAAAGTCTTTAGGGCGAAAGATGCACAAGGGAAAGTGTTAGATGCACTAGTTCAGGCAATACCAGACCCTACTAATTTTCAATACTTTGTGTATAACCCTGGCCAGATGACTCCTCTCCCTACGGACGCCCATAGTCAGGCCCCTCCTGATCCAGATGTCCCTATTTGCCCTGATTGCTCTCAACGTTGCGGCATCAATGGATGCCATTCCATTAAGTATGATGAACCGAGTCTAAAGTTTCATAGATGTAATCCTCATCAGGACCAGAGGGAATTGAATCTGGGTGAGGTGGGACATGGCCCTTGGGTGACGTGGGATCAGGAGCTCCAACAATTTTCTATTGATGTTACTTCTAATACCTCGTTGCCAGTTCCCCCGCTGCCAAGTACTGAGTTTGACTGGCTTAACCTCTGAAGTGCGCATGGGGGGAAATGAACACCTCTGCCTGTGCGCATGTATTTGAGCAGTTTCCATCACTAAAATATTTATTTTACCATAAATAGCATTAATACTTCTCCATATGCGCCTATTATAGGTTGATTATAAAGGTATTAACCTGTTACAACAATAAAACAAGTGGAAACAGCGTTTGGATGGTCAAAATCGTCGATACAGGCCGGGAGTTACATAATGTATGGCCGAGGCAACCTCCCTCCCCTCCACTTTCCTCCACCTCTGGAGAGACACTGTCGATCGATACACTCTCTCTCTCTCTCTCTCTCTTGCACTCGCTTGCTAACAGTAATGACAATGCCCTGCTTGCAACTCGCTAATGTTAGCACGAAAATATACCACAGAATAAGGGAATAACAGGGAAAATAGGTGATAACTGAAGGAGGGGAGGAAAGTGGGGAAGGAGGGGAGGTAGAGGAGTGATATTTTGCATGGCCCAGGGGCAAAAAAAAAAAAAAAAATATATATATATATATATATATTTTTTTTTTAAATTGATTTTTTTTCCCCCTGACTCTTAAGAGTCTTCCCGCAGTCCGCCGGGGAAACTCTTAAGAGTCTTCCGGCAGTTCCTGGGTTAAGCAAGAACCCGGCGGAGTGCCCAGAGCTATTTTTGAATTTCTCATAGCCCCTCAATTAGTAGCGACGGATTTTCCGGCTCCTTTTCACATCCCTGACCCCATTCACCTCCAGAGAGAGTTCCTAGTTAGGGATAATGCCCATAGAAAATTGATTAGCTTTCTCCTCACCAGAGATACAGCCCAGGCCATTGCCAAGCCTATACCTAATCCCCCTCGTCAAAGGGTGGAGATAGTAAAAGCTTTTCAACAATACCTCCTCCCTCATCCGGCGAAATCAATGACAGATATCAGAGCGGCCTTATTTGAGGCGGTCAGAGCAAGACAGCTACTCAGACTCAGTATGGCTCAAGGGTTACTGGAGAACGCTTATTATAGAGTTCTTTTCTCTCCGGTATTGACGGCAACTCCAGTTAATGAGCAAACACAGAGGGATGTTAGGGTGAGGCTTCAGGCTACCAGTGGTACATCCCATTAGATATTCCTAAAGTTTACAAACACTGGATGGCCGGCGATCGGCGGACGTGTTAACGGAGCCTCGCCAAAAGTTAATGATTAGATCCACCGTTTTGTTCTAAGACGGCTTCTTCGTGTAATCTCTTGCTTCCTCCTCTCCCCCTTAAGCCGCGCTGATGCACAGGGGTCCGAGGTCGGAGACGTGTTTTTAACCGCGCCTTGGTTTTTTCTTCTGCACGTTCGGACTGCGTCTGGGTGTGCAATCACATAATGGTCGGACTACGGGAGGCTAAGCTATGCCCTACCCGGCGCCCGGGGGACGGTAAGCAACCCCCCCCCCCCCCCGATGACCGGACCTTAAATTAAGCGGAACGCTAATGAGAACGTTTTCATCCGTTACCGGCGCATGCTACACGCCGCGTCTCTCACGGCTGTCCCAACTAAAATGACTTCCTTCAGAGGCTGATACCTCTGTAACATGGACCGGGTTAGAGGTCCCCCGGTGGCCGGTCGTCCTCTATGTTTTTTACCATTAAGTTTGGGTTAGTCAGAAGAAGTACCGGTATTCTCTATCCTAACTGTTTACTACCTCACTAGGGAAGTTATTGTTTGAGTTTATAAGCTGGTAACGCAACAACTCCTCCGCTCATTTTGCCGGAAAGGAGTTATTCTGCCAAGGCACTTAGGTTTTATCCCACTAGGTAAAAGAGTCAGTCCCCTCTTTTACGTGGATCACAACTCCAACAGGTGGTTTTTTCCCATGGAAGCGGGGTTGTTTCTTTTCAAAAGTTTTGTATGTTATCATAATTTCACATCTTTCCCTGAAATCTTTGCCGGTCCACTGCCGATGTGGACCTGCATAGAGTAAGTTTTCCCTGACAAGGGTTGGAGTTCCGCCGAGATAGGGAGTCGGCTGGGCGTCAGGAACAAGGTTTTCAAAACCCTTTTTTCCCTCATTTTCTCTCGATAACCTGCCTGTTTGAGTTGTGTGCATCGGTACTGAATAATGTTTTTCTTCCGATCAACAGAGGCAGGCGTAGCTTCCGCCCCGGAATTTGGTGTCTAAGCTTTTAAAATTGTCGTAATACTAAATTACACCCAATTGATACTTTTTCTTTTGGGGGATTAATAACCCCCCCCCTCTTGTTGGCCAGGGGCAAGCGGGATGTTATTTCCGCTCTCTCCCACTGTTGGTTTAACGTAATGAGAGGTGGAACCCCTTCACGGTCGGCGATAATTTTTTTCCGCCGCCGGTCCTTTTTACCCATTGATAAATAGCTTCAGACACCTAGCTCAAATCTCAAGTAAATTACCTCTGTCAGACGGGAGTCTTAAGTCCACTCTTCCAGACTAGGGTAGGCATGCTTCCTCCCCAGTTGCCGGTGAGGGCTACTAAACAAGGTAGGGTCCACTATCTGTTCACCCTCGATCGGCCGGAAGGAATGACCTCTGCCTAATCAGTGTTCCTCCTTTACCGGTCGACTCAAGTTCCGGCCTAGGCCAGGCATTCGGAAACCGATCCCGCCGCGGGGATTACGGTGGAGGCTTGCAAGACCCCATCAGGTTAACTCCATCAGGGTATAAATGCACCTAGTAAAGTTTTCTCTACTCACAACACTTAAGTCACACGCTTGTTACTCCGGAAAATCCCTGAGCTACGCATGCCTCTACAGTTCGGCTTACTAAGTTTTTTCTTTTGTTCAAAGAACAAGGTATATTTTGTCAGAAACTCAAACAGTTCTATACATAATATAGTTGGTTAAAGGTTTTTGGTGTTACGCCGAGGGAGCTCACCCCACACCGGATAGGTCTTCCGGCGGGTTGGGACTAAGGCTCTGACATACTCAAGTTCAACCAGTACGGTAACGTTTCAAAGCTCCCCCGGCGTATTACCTAGCATAGCATGCTGATCTTTCGATGACTAAATTATAAGTTAAGTAATCTTATCTATATCAGTTCTTGTTTGCATACCATGCCTAAAAAGAGCTGTTGTTTTGTCCGTGAAAAGAGAGTCGCCCTCGATCCCTAAGTATAAATTGAGTTTTTTCATTTTGATTTTCGAGTAAGTTTGTCTTTTCCCCCCGTTTTTACTTGCGCAACGGATCCGCTCTCTCTCTCTCTTCACGAATATTTGTTATAAGGTATTCACGGCTGTAGGGTTTTTTGTACCGAGATAAGTTACGCCCATTCTGGGCTAAGAAAAAGGGCGGGGGGGAGGATATGTGTATCCCAGTACACCGAAAGGTATAACCCCCTCCGCCGGAAGACATGGTATATCCCAGTACGCCGGGAGGTTTAGCTCCCTCTGCCGGAATACACGGTCAAGCTAGGCAGGCCAGGCGCGGCTTCCGCCAAGGCAGAGCCCGGATATGTTTTACGAGCTAGAAGCTCAAGATTTTATTTTATGTTCAAGTGAATCTTTTAATGTTTGTTGAGAAAGCTTGATTAAGCTCAATTAAGTTAAGAAACAAGCTATGTAAAGGTTGTAAATTGTTTTTTATATGTATGTAAAAGTTTTCTATCTTAGTTGCGACTGGATAGTTTGGTGAGTGTACAACTGGTCAAGAGACACAGTGGTGTGGCCAGAGGATAAACTGTGAAAGGTTTAAAGTCTGGAGAGAGTGATAAAAGAGTTTTGTATTAACTTTGTATTATCACATGGTACAACAGGTACCTCATGTAGAGGCCCTAGTACTTGAGCAGGTCTTCTTCGAAGCGACGCACTGCTCACACTCTTTAAATTTTTTTAATTTTCTATATTGTATGCAAACAATAAAATAACTTATTCTGTTATACGAATTCTGGACTTTACCCTACGGTAACGGAGGTTCAGATATTGTTGTGAATGTCCCCCTCCAGTCTTGGGAATTCAGGCAACATCGTCAATGATGGAGGGGCCACTATTAAATTATAGGTTTGATTCCCGGAGGGAAGTAGAAAAACCCTAATCTCTTTAGTAGGGGGCCCGGAATCATTGTCGATGAGGGCCCTCCCAGCCATCCCCTTCCCATTCGCTTGATATCTTTAGTTTATCTTGATATATCAGTGAAGGAAGAATGTTGTGCTTGGCGAGAAGCGGCAATGAGCCACAACGCAAGAAATCCACCAAGTATGGGAAGCTTGTTTTTTAACAGTATTTAAGTATTAAAGTTTTCCTTTTTTCTTCTCTTATTTTACGAAAGTTTTTTGTAGTGGGTACCCGATCTATGACGACACCATAAGAGAAGTAGCGTTGCACTTATGAAGATGACTCTTTTTCTTCCCCGCGGGCGGTCGATTCAAACGGCTGACGTAAGGTGTTGAATGGAGACTATTATACTAATCGTCAATGATTCCGGGGCCCCTACTAAATATTAGGTTTTCTCTACTTCCCTCCGGGAATCAAACCTAAAATTTGTATTGATTACAACTCAAGAGATACCTTGCTCACTTATATAAATAACTTCACTATCTTTCATCATTGCTGTGTTTCACTGATTCTATATTTATACGACCGCTCAGCCACCAACATCTCTCTACCTTGACTTTAACTAATTCTAATATTCAGCTTTGACTTAGACTCTTATTGTATAATTCAATCTACAGATAACTATCCTATACCATTTACTGTTCAGCCTTCAGCAGTTTATACTTACAGCCTTCAGCATCCAATTCGTATCGAGCTACCACCTTAATGTACACCTCTGTATCCAGACTAAACCTTTATGTATGATCTTTGTGAGCCTTGCTTTATTTAGTGTATTATACTATATGTTAATAATCCCAATATACCTTGGGCTGTGTATTGTTGTGCAGTAAAAGTTCCCCTGTTGAAATACCTATCGCCTATTGTACGAACCAGGCCACTAATTGTGGGGCACTACTTTTATATATTAACGACCATGATCTTACAGTCACTTCTTGACACTGCAGAGCCTCTGCTTTGCAATTAATATTCCACGAACCACCTCTCTGGAATTAACTTTAACCCTTTTTGTTTGTATTTCAGCTGCATGTAGACGATTTTATGAAGCTTAAGAAGGATGTATGGTAGCTAAAAAGATTAATTGAGATAGCCTGTAATATTTTAACCCTTTATTAGCGGCGCGCAACTTATGTGTGTGAAAGAAATTTGGACTAAGTGGCGGTTCACAACTTATGTCGTGTGCCATTTTCAGCACGTAATGTTGCTGAGAGAGAGAGATAGGTGGTGGCAGGAGAGTAGCAAGCGTATGACTGCTCCAGACCACCACGGTGGACCTACTGACATGAATCCCACCCTCCTCCACCCTCACGCACTCGCTACACAGGGAATTATGTAGGGAAACTACCTAATTACATGGTTTTTGCACTCGTGTTGCGCGATCATTGCAAGAAAACTAGCGGTCATACAAGGATGGTTGGGGTGTCATTGGAAAGCTCTGTTTATGCCCTTTCAGGGATAGATACTTGTTTTACGCTCTGGGTCTTATTTAGGCATGAAAATGATCACGTAAACAACCCTATTTAGGGTAAAAACACCCCGCTGGGCGGTATATATAAATTACCGCCTAGGCCGCTCGTTAGGTGTTAACGGGTAGATATCCTTCCTAAGCTTAACCCCTTCAGACTCATATGACGCAGAGGTTACCAGATTAGCAATAAGAAATAGAGAGTATCCCTAATAGGCTCAAAATTGCGTCATATGTCGGAGAGGGTTAATAAAACCGTCTAATAGTTACCAAAGTTAATGAAAAGGATGTCACCGGTTAATGAGTTAACAAACTAATTTTTAACCCACTTTATACCCACAAGAATTTAAAATACAGTGGTTATAAATGAAAGACATCATTAGGTATTTGGAGTTTTACATTGAACTTGTTTTTCCTTTCTCCATTATATTATGTACGGTACGGTATAAAAACTGATAGGAAGACAGGTAAGGAAAGAAGGTACGAGAGAAATACTTGAGAAGACTCCAGCCATTACGGTGAGACCAGGAGGAATGTGCAGGAAGTGCGGGCAGGAGGAGAGAGGGGGAAGGAGAGCAGGAAGGAAGAAAAATGGAAGGAGAGCGGGAAGGAAGGAAGGAGAGCGGGAAAGAAGGAAGGAGATCGCGAAAGAAGGAAGGAGACCGGGAAGGAAGCAAAGGAGGAAGGAGAGCGTCGGGAAGGAAGGAAGGAGAGCGGGAAAGAAGGAAGGAGACCGGGAAGGAAGGAAAGAAGGCAGGAAGGAAAGGAGGAAGGAGAGCGGGAAGGAGAGCGGGAAAGAAGGATGGAGAGCGGGAAAGAAGGAAGGAAGGAAAGCGGGAAAGAAGGAAGGAGACCGGGAAAGAAGGCAGGAAGGAAAGGAGGAAGGAGAGCGGGAAGGAAGGAAAGAAGGAAGGAAGGAAGGAGAGCGGGAAAGAAGGAAGGAGACTGGGAAGGAAGGAAAGAAGGCAGGAAGGAAAGGAGGAAGGAGAGCGGGAAGGAAGGAAGGAGAGCGGGAAAGAAGGAAGGAAGGAAAGGAGGAAGGAAAGAAGGAAGGAAGGAAAGGAGGAAGGACAGTGGGAAAGAAGGAAAGAAGGAAGGAAGGAAGGAGAGCGGTAAGGAAGGAAATAGAGAGAGAGAGTGAGAGTGAGAAGGAATGTGTAAGGGGAGCAAGGAAGGGTAAACGAGGGAAGGGAAGGTTGTAGGACTAAGAGCAACTAATTAAAAAGGTTTAACGAGAGAGGGAAAGAAGGGAGCAAGAGAGAGAGAGAAGGGGGGGGGGGATTCAGTATAGCTAGTTTTGGTGGTTAGCTTAGAATCATCAGGGTTGGTTATTATTATTATTATTATTAATATTGGTTACTCTGGCTTGGTTGGTTTATAAGTTATGGTAGGTTTGGTAGGTTTAGCTTGGCTTTGGTCAATTATAGTATTAAGCCGTCCATTATAACAGGATCAAGGATAAAACAAACGAAATTGCGTATAATAATAAACAGGAAACGCTAAAAAGAAAAAAAAAACTCAGAAAAAGAACATGATTAACCCTTTCGCTGCGGTTGACGTTCTGGAACGTCCTGGCAAGTTACAGCAATTTCGAGGCTTTAAAAGCCTGTAAAAACCGTAAAAATCAAGTGTCAGTGGGCGGGAGCGTGATGGGACCACAGAGCAGCGAGCGGATCACTGAGGTAGACTGTCTCTCGCGCGGGTCTCTCTCTCTTACAACAGTATAGCCAAGCGAGCGAGTGCTACCAAGTAGCGGGTTTCCCGCGTTTCACTGGCACCGCTGCGGGTGAACCAGACCACGTACAGGGCCCGTTCTGGTCTCATTTTGAAGCTATTTTTGCCTAGGTTTCGGCAGAATACAGTTCATTTAATGCATATGCTTGATTTATCATTCAGGAGTGCCTGAATATGCCCTAAATAGCCCAAACATAGCCGGACCCAATGGGTTAAAGAAAAGGTGTGTTAAACATAGGGACTATTTAGTCACACACACACACACACACACACACACACACACACACACACACACACACACACACACACACACACACACACACACACACACACACACACACACACACACACACACACACACACACACACACACACACACACACACACACACACACACACACACACACACACATATTGGTAGTAGGCCCTATTTACAAAATATTGCACAGATTACACCTGCCCGGTATATGCTTATCAGGACTGTATTGATATATGGAATGAAACAACATATACTAATATAGGCTACTAAGTTAGTGAAAGGACGCGCAAATATAATATATGAACGCGTTTAAGCCTATGATGCAGGTTGGTTTGATCAAGTGCTAACATATACAGTACCGGTATGTGACAAATATGTGAAAGAATAACAGGGAATATGGGCTAAATACAATATTTTATACTCTGTGTCAGCTACCGTACTCCGAAGAAATGACGGTCCACTAATATGGTAATAGTTCCAGGTGATTGACTTGTGCTGCCATGATTAATAAGAACACCTTTGTTAGGAATACATACCGATAATTACTACAAGATGAGACATTGGATACGGCTGTTATTAACCTGGAATTATTGACATAAGCCAGCCCTTATTTTCTCAGTCGCTGAAACCAAGTATAAATTTATTTTAATGGATATTAATCGTGATCGTGTACTCAACCTTTAACTGTGTTGGTGGTGTAATGATTTAGATGCTTATGTTCTGGGTGTGGTGTCCCGAGTTCGAATCCCGGGAGGACCATATGCTTTCATTAGTTTAATAAAGTACATTGGGGTTTGTAATTGATGATTAACGTTTAGAACGGAGTGTTACTTAATCAGGAGAACACACTATAGTTATAGATAAGCGTGATAATGAAGACAAACGATACAATGAGCAGTCTAGAACTTGCCCATATGAAGGCGATACGGTACGTTACAAGATTGACATGGATTATTAATATTACCGGTACCGTACCGGGTATTATTTTTTAGATAATATAATAAGTGTATTTTACTCTAACATCAGGCATTGGGAGCGATAAATATAAATTACCGGTAACATACCGGTATACAGTATAATAAATATTTTCCCAATATTAATTTGTTGGGTCATAACAAAAATCGTGCTGTACCGTACTACCACATTATGTCAATATGTGTTTGATTAGCAGGAGTTGTAAAGGATGCATTAAGCGAGTGTAGAGGTTAAAATATTTACATAGATGATGTGTGAATATTACGAAAGCTTAAAGTGTTAATAATAATAATAATAATAATAAAACAAAATAAAAACACACGCATCTTGGAAAAAAAAAAAAAAAATCCTCACAAGTATAGCTGCCGTACCGGATACCAACATACGGCAATAAGGGTTAGCGTTAGTCCCAAATCCTCACAAGTATAGCTGCCGTACCGGATACCAACATACGGCAATAAGGGTTAGCGTTAGTCCCAAATCAGATTTTGACGCCGCGGTCAAAGAGGTATATCAACCCAAGCCGGAAGTGAGGGGAGCTGAACAGGAGGAGGTAGCTTACAAGACATACGGTACGGTAACAACAATCCTGATACACTACAGATAGACATGCTCCAACCTTACCCTCAGCCAGTAACTCTCTCCATCCCTCTCCCCCCCCCCCCCTCCCTCCCTCTCTCTCTCTCTCTCTCTCTCTCAAATATGAAAGTAACTCGTACCGGTAATGGGAATGACAAATACAGTATAGTGTTACCGGTATCCATAGCCAATATAGGTACGACAAAGATATATAGCCTACAGTATATATATATATATATATATATATATATATATGTTTCTAATCTCACAGTGGGGTTCGAACCGCCGACCGTCAGGACGATAGCCGATGCTTTAATCAACTACACCACAGCATTCTAAAAGACACTCAACCCTTTAATTTAATTCTAACCCACCAAGCATGAGAGTTACAAATATTGAGTATATATCACAAATACACGTGAGCCACTAAATGTTTCTAATCTCTCAGTGGGGTTCGAACCGCCGACCGTCAGGACGATAGCCGACGCTTTAATCAACTACACCACAAGACATACGGTATTAGAGATTAGAAACATTTAGTGGCTCACGTGTATTTGTGATATATACTCAATATTTGTAACTCTCATGCTTGGTGGGTTAGAATTAAATTAAATCAATTTCGGCCCGAGTTGCGTCGGGACACTCAGAAATCCTTGTATGGTATTCTGGAATATGGATCCTACGACTAGGTATGAATTGAAATATATTCGCCGAGTGGGTTTCCCTTCTCCTTAACATAAATAGGATAGAGGGTTGAGTGTCTTTTAGACTGCCATGGTGTAGTTGATTAAAACGTCGGCTATCGTCCTGACGGTCGGCGGTTCGAACCCCACTGAGAGATTAGAAACATTTAGTGGCTCACGTGTATTTGTGATATATATATATATATATATATATATATATATATATATATATAATGAAGGTGAAGATCAGAGACAGCGTAAACAACAACATCTTTATTATTTTGTATTAGGGCAAGCTTTCGGCAACTGCTACTGCCATGATCACGCCTAAAAAAAGAACAAGATACAACACATAGTAGAAACATTGAATTATGTATTATGATTTCTTGTACACACATCAATTATTATGTTCCTTCCAACAACCAACTATACTCCTAAAATCGATTAATGAAATTTACAAACACATGTGGCAGTCCGTGGATTCGAACCCAGGATGCTCACACCGAAAATCAACACCTTATGCATCGCACCACGAAGACAGTTAAAGGTTGGTGGACACTGCCTACGATTTATTATGCAACTTCGAATCCTGCATATCAATCTAAGCATGTACACACATCCCAACTGCAACTCACGTAGGCTATGCATATGCGAATGGAAAGAGCAATTAATGGGGCCTTAACCACTAGGGAAGTGGAAGGATATATATATATATATATATAATTTTGTTTTTCTATGCGAGTGAGGGAGACAAAAGGCAGAACTGTCTGTATCGAGTGCCTCCCCCAGAGTTGAAAGAGTTTCAGGGTCAAAATCAAGGGACGTTCGAGCCAAAATGCCTGGAACACGGAGTTTGAAGCAATTTAAGTCATAGGAAGAGAGAAAGGCTGATTCTGGGAGAGAGTTCCAGAGCTCAGCAGTTGAATAGAAGAAAGTCTGAGAATACAGTTTCACTCTCGAGTTGGAGAGTTGCACAGAGCAGGGGTGGGATTGTGTTGCAAGACGGGTACTACGTACCCTACGTAGAGGAGGTGGTATACACTGGGAAAGCTCTGAGGAACATCGATTATTGTACTGGCGATAGAATAGCGAGAGAGATGCAACATTGCGGCGAAGAGAGAGAAATTGCAAAGAGTTGGTGAGTGGGCAGGAGTTAATGATACGAAAGGCTTTCCTTTCTACTTTGTCTAGGAGTGCGGTGTGAGAGGATCCTCCCCACACATGTGAACAATACTTAATACAAGGACGCACTGTACCCCTGTATAGAGCAAGAAGCTGTGAAGGGGTAAAGAACCCCTTGAGGCGGTTGAGCACACCCAGCTTCTTGGAGGCTGCTTTAGCAAGACTGGTAATATGGTCCTTCCAAATGAAAGCAGAAGAAAAAGAGACACCGAGAATATTGAGAGAAGATGAAGGATTGATTTTTGTATTGTTGAATTGTAAGGGATAGTCCTCTGGGAGTTCTGAATGGGTAGTAAGATGAAGAAATTGGGTTTTGGAAGCACTAAAGGCAACAAGGTTTTCTCTGCCCCAATTGGAAATAGTAGTTAGATCAGAAGCTAAAGTGTTGCATTTCGTTTGTCTTTGAGGGATTGATGGCTGGGGTGTTCAGGAAAACTAATTGAGTAGTGTAAGGTAGAGTTGTCTGCGTATGAATGGATGGGACTGGAGGTACAGTTGAGAAGATCATTTATGAAAATTAGAAAGAGAATGGGATATAGGACAGAGCCCTGAGGAACACCGGAGTTGATAGGATGAGGAAGTGAGCGATGGCCATCCACAACCGCAGCTATGGAATGGCCGGAAAGGAAATTAGAGACAAAGGCACAGATGGAGGGATAGAAGCCGAAGGAGGGTAGTTTAGAAATTAAAGATTTGTGCCAGACTATCGAAGGCCTTCGATATGTCTAGTGCAATTAGAAAAGGTATCACCGAAGTTCCGAAAGGAGGATGACGAAGAGTTAGTAAGATATGAAAGAAGATCTCCAGTAGAGCGACCTTTAAGGAAGCCATACTGGCGATCTGAGAGTAGATTGTGAGAAGAGAAATGCTTAAAAAATTTGGAAGCAAGAATAGTTTCAAAAACTTTGGAGATACAAGAGATGAGAGCAATTGGACGATAGTTGGAGGGTTGAGAGCGGTCACCCTTCTTTGGGACAGGTTGAATGAGAGCAAACTTCCAGCAAGAAGGGAAGACGTTAGAGGAGAGACAGAGGCGAAAGAGTTTGCCTAGGCAGGGAGTCAGCACGGAAGCACAGTTTTTAAGTACAACAGGAGGAACACCGTCCGGACCGTACGCCTTCTTGGTATTAAGCCCAGAGAAAGTAGAAAGTAGAGGTTTTTGGCCAGATACCAGAAAGCTTGGGAAGAGCTAGAGTTGGATAATTCAGTGCATTGATTATTGATGAAAGAGTGCTTGGCAAGTCGAAGAACAGATTTGGCTTGATTCCGGGCAGAAACATAGGAAGAATGAGACTAGAGTTTTTAGGCGTCGGTACCATTTGAATGTTTCCTCCTTGTTGCGAACAGCAGTAGAACAAGCGTGAGTATACCAAGATTTTTTTGCATTAGACTGAGAGAAAGAAGATGGAATGTATGCCTCCATGCCCGAGAGGATTACCTCGGTAATGCGTTCAGCACTCTCCAAAGGTCCCCGGCCACGGAAGCAAAAGTCATTCCATGGGAAATCAAAGCAGTACTGCCAAAGAGCCTTCCAGTCGGCAGCGCCAAAGTGCCACAAGCGCCACCGGTTGGGAGGATCGGGTGGCCGTACCAGAGAGATAAGATAGGTGACAGATATTAGTTTATGGTCGGAGCAGCCCAAAGGAAAGAAAAGATTTATAGTATAAGCAGAAGGGTTAGAGGTTAGAAATATGTCAAGAATGTTGGGCCGATCTCCGAAGTGATCCGGGATACGGGTGGGTTGCTGGACTAGCTGCTCTAGGTCATTTAGGATAGAAAAGATGTACGGTAGGCTTGTTCACCAGGTTGGTCAGTGGAAACAGAGGAGAGCCATTGGTGGTGGTGAATGTTGAAATCTCCTAGGATGGAGATTTCTTCGAAAGGAGAGATGGATAGAATATGTTCCACTTTAGAAGTTAGATAGTCAAAGAATTTTGGATAGTCAGTAGAATTAGGGGAGACATGAAGAGCCAAGAAATATTTAGTTTGAGAGTGACAAGAAAGATTTAGCCAGAGAGTTGAGAATTCAGAAGAGTAAGTTGGGAACACGAGAGAAAGTGAGATTGTTGCGCACATATACGCAACATCCACCTTTGGCTTGAAACTGAGGATAGAGATAGTAGGAGGATATGGAGAAGGGTTTGCTGTCAGTAGTCCCAGACACCCGAGTTTTGGTGAGAAAGAGAAGATCAGGGTTGGCAGAGGGGAGGTGGTGTTCCACAGAGTTCCACAGATTGGTGCCACAAATGTTGCAGAAATGTATAGTAAGAGTAGAAGGTAGTGATCCAGGGCATTTAGGGGAGTCGTTTCCAGGGGTCAAATTGATGGGGGCATTTCTGGTCCCGTACCCCCCCCCGGGGGGGACTCCGAGGCAGGTCGTGATCGTGACATCATTTTGTTTTAAAAAATATACCGGTAGTGTAGTATGTAAGGTGTTTGTAATATAATGTGTTGATAGGAGGAGAAGGTGTTTTGGAGGGCAGGCTGGTGTTGCCCTCAATTTTGATGAGGCACAGAAAGGATCAGCTAGAGAGGCCTGGTGGTGAAACAGGAGTTCGAGCTCTTCTTATCAGCCACCTAGCACTCCCTGCGAGTACCGCCGTGTTCGGCTGGTGTCTACAGCCTCCTCCTCACAATTCTGGAGGTGGGATTCCCGGTCCCAACCTCCAGGGGCTATCTGCGCCACAAAGTGACGGGCAATGGGGTTGCCACATCCCTATATATATATATATACCGTAATACACTACCTCATGACTACCTCATGAGGTAGTAGGGGTAGGTAGCCCCGCCCAGGGAAGTACTACCGCCAAGGTTTCGGGAGACTCAGGGAATAGCCTGAATTCCATTTTCTCTCCCAGGCCTTGGTAGCTGGATACATATCTTTCTGCCTCACACATCAGGGGTATCAGGAAAACCCTCTTTATATAACATACACATCCAACTTCACGAAATTGCCCTACATCGCTATCCTCTATCCATAAAACACTACTCTTCCCACTACATATCATACATGTAACACCATACACCTTTACCAAATAAATATGGCAGTACAATTGTTAAGAGCAAACCTGGTGGTCCCTCGGATATCCACCCCCGGCAGGGTTGGGTCATTGACACAGGGCCCTCCCGGTCGTCATCATGCGACTGTGTCAAGAGCATTGCAACGTCCCAAAGCTGCTCGTCGGTGCAGCTTTTTCTTTAGTAATATAAGGGGACTTCACTCTAACATCAATTCTGTACACCAATTTCTTCAAGCAGAATCCCCTACTCTCCTTTTTTTTACAGAGACTCAAGTAACATCCACATCTGACACGTCTAGATTTAATTTTCCAGGTTATCAACTGCTCCAAAATTTCAGACCTAAACGAGGTGTATGTTGCTTCGCAAAATCTGAAATTGCCCTGGAGGAAGTTACTAGTTTCAATTGTCCCTATTTTGATTATTCTATATACAAATTAATTTCTGCTGGTAAATTTAAATACATATGTTGCATCTACCGTTCCCCAAATACTCCTCCAGAGCAAAGTCTTTTTGATTCTCTGTCCTCACAACTCAGTGTCCTCAACTTAAATGCTTCTTCTGAAATCACTGTGTTGGGTGATTTTAATGTCCATAATGTTGAATGGCTCACTCATTCAGCCAGGACTGATGATGCTGGTCTTGAATGTGAGCTATTTGCAGACTCATTTAATCTCACTCAACTAGTCAACCAACCCACCCGTGTACCAGATAATACTAATCATAATTCCCACCTACTGTACTTATTTTTAACAACCAATTCAGAAAATTATGATGTTACAGTGAGGTCCCCGCTTGGATCTTCTGATCACTGTCTGATACAGGCCACCTGTCTATCACCTACCACACCTTCCCACTCTGAACCTGTTTTGGTGACTAAATGGCATTACGATAGGGCAGACTGGGAGGGTCTTCAAGGTTTCTTTATTAATATTCCCTGGACCTCTTTCTCTTCTAATGATGCACACTCCACCTTGAGCCACATACAATATTTTGTAAAAATTGGAATGGAAACTTTAATTCCTCATCAAAAGTACAATAAAAGATCTAATTCACCTAAATGGTTTGACCATAATTGTGCTAGAGTAACTGAACAAAAAGCAATAGCCTACAATGCATACACAAGATCAAAAACACATGAAGCCTTTAATTACTTTAGAAACATCAGAAATCATGCCAAAACTGTATTAAACCTAACTAAATCAAACTTTCTCCACAAGCAGGCAAATAAACTTCTAAATAATCCAAATGATAACAAAATATTTTGGTCTACTCTTAACTCATTCAAATCCAACTTCACTACTGCTTCATACATTCCACCATTAAAATCTCCGACTGGCAATCTTGTAAGTGACCCACGAGGTAAAGCTAACCTTCTTGCGGATATTTTCTCCACCAACTCAACCTTAGATGAAATAAATCAAGATGTCCCTGTACTTAATTTTAATTCGCCTGAAATTCCCTCACTTAAGATCCACACCAGACATGTCAAAACTATTTTGCAGAATCTCTCCGTAGATAAGGCTCCTGGTCCAGATGAAATTCCTCCAATAGTACTTAAGGCTCCTTGGTGCTCGCTCCTGTATTGGCAAAACTTTTCCGTCTGTGTACTCATACCTCATGCTTCCCAGTACCCTGGAAAGAAGCAAACATCCATCCAGTTCCTAAAAAGGTGCCTCTTCAGATCCATCAAACTACAGACCAATAGCTATAACTTCCACTCTTGGTAAAGTCTTTGAAATTATATTAAATAATCACATAATTAAGCATCTTGAGAATAATAAATTAATCAGTGATAGGCAATATGGTTTTAGACGATGTCGATCAACTGCAGACATTCTTTGCCTTCTTACACATCAAATCAACCAAGCTACAGACCAACATGGTGAAACACATACAATAGCACTGGATATATCAAAGGCATTTGATAGAGTCTGGCATCAATCCTTATTGTCGAAGATGTCACACTACGTTCTTGTATCATTAGTTCCACTAATTTCTTCTTATCTTCATAACAGAAAAATATGTGTAATGGTAGATGGCCTTTATTCTCAATTTCACTCAATAAATGCTGGTGTTCCCCAGGGATCAGTTTTGGCCCCAACTCTGTTCCTCATTCATATCAATGATCTCATATCTACCACTCATAATCCAATACATTCCTACGCAGATGACTCAACACTCCACAGTTCCTTCACATTTACCAATTCTTTCACCCAACCCGATCTTATAAATTCAAAAATAAACACTGCAATTTCTCTGAACCAGGACCTTTCTAGAATTAATGAATGGGGACAAAAGAATCTAGTTTCCTTTAATGCACAGAAAACCAAGTACATTCAATTTTCTAACCGACAGAATCTCACTGACTCCCATATATTTTTAATGATGTAAATATTCCCACTTCCCCTAGTATTGACATTCTCGGTGTAACATTAACTACTAACTTGAGCTGGACACATTATGTTAGAAGCATTGCTAAGAATGCCTCTAAAAAACTGGGACTCCTGTACAGAGTTCGAGAATTCTTCACTGACGAGCAGTTGGCCGTAATATATAAAAGTCATGTGCGTTCTCAGATGGATTACTGTTCACCTCTGTGGGGTGGAAGTGGAGTGGTTGCATTGAGGCAGTTGGACAAAATTCAAAATAAAGCTATTAGATTAATCAATAACCCTGCAATCACACAGGACCTTCCTACATTATCCATACGAAGAAACGTTGCATCCCTTGCATTATTCTACAGATATTTTCACAGCAATTGTTCCGAGGAACTTGCTTCAATTGTGCCTCCTCTCCACATCTTTCCCCGTAGAACTAGGGCAGCTGAGAGCGCTCATGAATTTACACTTTCTCCTCCACAATGGAGGAATTCATTTATCCCCAGAGCTACTACTCTTTGGAATTCACTTCCCTCGAATTGCTTTCCACAAACTTACAATCTACAAATGTTTAAATCCAGTTGCTACAAACATTTTATGAATGGAGGATGCCTTTAGGCACATGGACCTTTTTGTTTTATCTGTGTTTTTCCTTCCTCCGTTCATTGTCTCTTAAAAAAAAAAAAAAAAATATATATATATTTATATAATGTACAAGATTCAAGGACACATATACAATTAGGTACCGGTAGGTATCAAGTCTTCATTGCTATATTATTATGTTCTCTCCACTAACCAACTTTACTCCTAAACTCTATTAATGAAATTAACAAACACATGTGGCAGTCCGGGGATTCGAACCCAGGACTCACAAAATCAACACACTTATGCATTGCACCACGAAGACAGTTAAAGAATGCTGCACAAGCCTACGATTTATTATGCAGTTTCGAATCCTGCATACCAATCTTAGCATGTACAATCATTCCAACTGCACTATCGGAGGCTATGAATATGTGAATGGAAATATAATGGAAATATAATTATGTACTGGCATGTGTAGGCCTATGTACCTCATATTAAAGTGTTATTATAGCAATAAAATACTTGAATTAGCCTATAAATATAGCCTACAGGCTAAGCTACCAGGGAAGGCCTCATAGGCACGTGATAAGGAGTTGCTGGAACTCCTGTTTCATTTGTCTGGCTTCTCTCACTGTTTCTGTTTGTGTCTCATCTCCATAGAGAGTAATCCAGCTAGCTCTTACAAACACCTCCTCTTATTCATTTCACTACACTAAACAAACACATCACACTTCTTTTCAATACGGTACACGAAGAAAGAAAAAAAAATTAAGATAGCGACATCCCTTTTTCAAATTTGGAGACACTTGCTACAGGCAGCTTTGCCTTTTGTCTCCTTCATACACATAGACAAAAAAACAGCACCGGTAGGCTAGCCTAGACTATTCCTATGTACCGGTAACTGCTTGATCATGACGTCCTCATGTAGAGTTAGCCACATGCATTTTATACTATCCATGATTTTACGTAGGGAAGAAAAAATACCAGTAGTATGATTGACTTACAGTATAAGAATAGTTTGCTATAATACAGTTAATTGGTCATATACATTAACTACATTATTAGAAGTTGCACTTCTAATTCAATCATAATATTTTTCCTTCCATGCTTAACATGTGAGCGTATACAATTTACGTGGACAACTGTACATGGCGCGAATAAAATATTGTATACCGGTGCCTATTAGTCTATCTACTGCTTAGGCCTAGTATATAAACAATGAAAACCAGATATCAGGAAACCAACTGTGTGAACCTCCCGGCTCTATGTAAGACGGACTTCTTATCGTGACTGTACAGGCACTGGCCTGGAGGTGACGACATGGTGAGCCGTGTAAAAAGATGCATCAAGATTACTGAATGAATGTCGGCATCAAATGTTAAGCTGGTAGAAGAGAGGTGGGGTGGGGGCTGGGAGGGGGGAAATATACGTTGTTTCTATACCAGATTCACGTGGGTCTATTTTGCTTATATAAAATCCTTAGATTATTTAACTAGTACCATCCGTGATACCGGAAGGAGAGCTATCGGGTATGGCTTAAATAGTTTTAATAAGACCACTTACATTAGAGAAGTCATATATTATAGGATAATATAGGCCTATTTAAAATATAGTTATTTATATATTTGTTATATGTGAACGAAGGAGACAAAGGGCAAAGCTGACTGTAACAAGTGTCTCCCCCAAAGTTGAAAGAGTGACAGCCAAATTCAAGGTACGTTGGAGTAAAAATGTCTGGACACACGGAGCTTGAAGCAGTTTAAGTCATAGGATAGGTGAAAGACATATTATTATTGAGGGAGATAGTTCCAAGCTTGCTTGTTGAGTAGAAGAAAGACTGAGGACATCGGTTCACTGTTGGGTTAGAGAGTTGGACAGAAAAGGGGTGGGAGTGTGTTGAAAGGTAAGTGCACGCCACTCTATGCAAGGGAGGAGGTATACACTGAGACAGCTTTGAAGAATGCTGATTATTGTAAGAGCGGTAGAAGAGTGAGGGAGATGCAACATTGCGGCGTATAGAAAGAGATTGTAGGGAATTAGTAAGAAGAGGTGAATTGATGAGATAAAATGCTTTTGACTATACTCTTTCGAGAAGTGTGGTATGGGTTGAATATTCCCACACATGCGAACAATAGTTGATACATGGGCGCACTGTGCCCCTATAAAGAGCCAGAAGCTGTGCAGGGGTGCAGAACCCATGGATATGGTTGAGCACACTTAACTTCTGGGGGGCTATTATAGCAAGAGTGGTAATATGATTTTTCCAAGAAAGGCCAGAAGAAAAAGAAACCCCAAGAATACTGAAAGAAGATGAAGGGTTAATTTGTGTATTGTTGAAGTATATGGGATAGACATGTGGAAGTTCTTGATGGGTAGATAAATGGAGAAATTGGGTTTTGGAAGCATTGAAAATAACAAGATTTTCTCTGCCCCAATCGGAAATAATTGATAGATCTGAAGATAGGCGTGCTATGGCCTCATCACATGAGTTTTGGAGTGATTGCATGCTGGGTTGTTGTGGAAAACCAGTTGAATAATGTAAGGTAGAGTCATCAGAATATGAGTGGATAGGACTGGAGGTACATTTAAGATCATTAACCCCTTCTGTACTGGCGACGTCTTTTTAATGTTATTTTACCTTTATTTAGAGGCTTTTGTGCAGTTTAAGTAGGATATGTGGTAGTGAAAAAGGGTTCAGTGAGATAGTTCGAAGCCTGTTAATTGCTGGAGGATCTTCTAACCAGAGTGAGGTTTGGCATCCTTTACCCAACTTTGGCCGTTTCTGTCTGTCTCTTTTACTGTCCTACTTTTCCTTCTGGGGGCATAGGGCTAGGAATCCTCCTCCCCTTGTAAAATTCACCTACTCGTCGAGACAGAAAAAGAGGCAAGGGAACGCGAAAGTGGTTTCAGACCCAAGAATTGGGACTTTAAATGTTATTTTAAAAGTGTGAAAAGGAATATCTTGAGATGGTTCGGCCATGTGGAACAAATGGGAAGCGAGAAAATGACTAAGAGAGTGTACGAGAGCGAGGTGGAAGGGAGCGTTTCGTTCATGGCCACCCCTTCGGGGATCACGGCGTCCGGCAATAGATAGGTAGATAGAAATGATGTTTCTGTTCGGGCTCTGTCTCGAGTCGGCCACCCTCAGCTGTGGGGTGTGTGCCTGAGTATATACATACAGTACCGTACATAATTTTAAAACTGAATAAAATCGTCTGATAGTAGCCAGAATAAAGTTAAAGGGACGGCACCGGTACTGAATGGGTTGCCAGTACGGCAATGAATATTTGAAAGAGAACTGGAGCCAGGACAGAACCCTGAGGACATCGGAGTTGATAGGTTGAGGAAGTGAGCGATGATAGCCGTCCACAATCGCAGCTATGGAATGGTTAGAAAGGAAATTAGAGACAAAGGCACAGATGGAGGGATAGAAACCAAAGGAGGGTAGTTTGGATATTAGAGATTTGTGCCAGACTTTATTGAAGGCTTTTGATATGTCTAGCGCAATAGAAAAGATCTAACTGAAGTCCGGAAAGGAGGATGACCGAGAGTTAATAAGATAAGAAAAAAGATCACCAGTAGAGCGGCCCTTAACTCGGCAAATGCGCAGCCTATGTACTGAGCACCATCCCGTGGTGCGGAGGTTTTTTTTTTTTTATTTTTTTTTTTTATGTTTTTTTTATTTTTTATATTCCAACTTACTTCCTCTCGGGCATAGGCTGACAGCCTTAACATTCACCGCTTTACAATGAACAGTGAAGCCCGTGAGGTCTTGTTCCAGTCTAGGGAGTGAGACATGTGAAGCACATAGAGTACAATGAGCACTTGCCATCTTGCCTTCACATGAAGCACGGTGCTCACTCATGGCCCGAAACGACCCCATCTCTGAAGCCACCTCGTTCCCGTGCTTCACTGTCTCACCCCCTACACTCGGACTCTCACACTTACACACACACAACGCCACCTGTTGAGCAGATAACTCACCAGGCATTGCACCCCTATAGCATATTTTGAATATGGGAATATTCATACAGTGCTATTTAATCAGGGAACAATGAGGGTATTTTATTGACGTTTCGGTGGGCTTGTGGTAATGCACTGATACTAGGTACAGCACAAATTCCATCCCAATAATATCTTCCCATTGATACATCGGGATTTGAACCCGGGACCTTTGGATTACCAGGCCAGTGGAAAGACCACTCCACCACACCTCCCCTCACTGTTTCCTTCACTAAAATAGTTATTTTACCATAAATATCATTAATACTTATCCATATGCGCCTATTTTATGTTTAATATGAAGATAGTAACATGTTACAACAATAAAACAAGTGGAAAAAGTGTTTGGATGGTCAAAATCGTGAAATTAAAGTGAGAGTTTCATTCATCAAATGTGAGCCAGCCTGCTCCACACCCTCCCCTCTCAAGGCTTGGAGAGACAATGAGGCCTCTCTGTATCTCCCGCTATTTCCCACGATTAGACACACAGATGACCACGCCCTGCTAGCAACTTGCTAATGTTAGCACGAAAATATACCTAAGAATAAGGGAATAACAGGGAAAGTAGGTGATAATTGAAGGGGGGGGGGGGAGGGGGGGATGTGGAGGAGTGATATGTGGCATGGCCGAGGGAAAACAAAAAAAGTTTCAAGTGCTACTGGGGTGTTTTAAATGTTTTTTTTTTTTTTAGGTCTAGGATCATAAGTCTCCCCGCAGTCGCCCAGTAAAACTCATAAGAGTCTCCCAGCAGCTGCCGGGTTAAGGAAACCATATTGACGATCTGAAAGTAGATTATGGGAAGATAAATGCTTAAGAAATTTTGAATTCAGGATAGTTTCAAAAACTTTGGAGATGCAAGAAATGAGAGCAATTGGACGATAGTTAGAGGGTTGAGAGCGGTCAGCCTTCTTTGGGACAGGTTAAATGCGAGCAAACTTCCAGCAAGGGGGAAAGACGTTAGATGAAAGACAGAGACGAAAGAGTTTGCCTAGGCAGGGATTCAACACGGAACAGTTTTTTAGTATAACAGGAGGAACACCATCCGGTTCGTATGCCTTCTTAGTATTTAGCCCAAAGTGGGCAAAAAGTACATCCTTGGAAGAGATTATATTAGGCATAAGTAAGAGAGATGGGGATGAGAGGGAGGAACAGCACTGGAATCATCCAAGGTGGAGTTTTTAGCGAACGTTGGAGCGACGATTTTATCTTTGTCAGAGGAAGACGTGGCATTGGAGCAATCAGTGGAAAAGCGGAGGGAAAGATAAGGAAGTAAAATTGTTGGAGAGGTTTTTGGCTAGATGCCAGCAAGTTTGGTAAGAGCTAGAGTAGAAAGTTTAGAACATTTAGTATTGATGAAAGAGTTTCTGGCGAGTCGAAGAAAGGATTTGGCTTGATTACAGGCCGAAACATAAAAAGTACTATAATATTAAGTTTGAAGGCAATGGTACCGTTTCAATGCTTTCTCTTTATTTTAGACAGCAGTAGACAGCGTGAGTAAATCAAGATTTGTTTACATTAGACTGAGAGAAATAAAATGGAATGTAGGCTATGCCTTCATGCCCGAGAGAATTACCTCGGTTATGCGCTCGGCACACTCCGAGGGTCCCCGGCCACGGAAGCAAAAATAATTCCATGGGCAAAAAAAAGGACCGGTACCGCCGAAGAGCCTCTCAGTCGGCAGCGCTGAAGTGCCACAAGCGCCGCCGGCTGGGAGGATCGGATGGCCGTACTGGAGAGATAGGACAGGTAACAGAAATAAGGTTATGATCGGAGGAGCCCAACGGAGATAAAAGGTTTATCGCGTAGGTTAAGTAGAAGGATAAGAAATTAGAAATAAGTCAAGAATGTTGGACCATCTCCAAGGCGGTCAAAAATATGAGTAGGGTGCTTAATTAACTGCTCTAGGTCATTTAGGATGGAAAAGATGTAGATGTACTGTAGGCTACATTAGTTTACCTTACCGATAGTTTTTTGCAACTTCACCAAGGTGTTATATAAACATAAGCCTAACTGCAATCATTCAAAATGTCTATAGTGCTTTACACCAGTTACAAAGACTCAAAGAAACAGTTTATTTTAGGAATGTGCAGCCTACTTGTTACTTCATACTTCATTCATTTCAAACACCAGCTCTACCATCCCTGCACGATCTACATATTTGTTTGCAATTGTGTTGCCATAATTATCAAACAACGGGTTAATTATTTTATTTGTGATCAAGTAGAATTTACTAGGAGAGACCAAACTATATAACAAGTACCGGTACCAATATTACCTATTGTTCATTATTGGGAGGCTATGGATATACGTGGGTGTACAGAGTGGCTAAGGACACTACAGTGACACTAATATTGCGAAGTTGAGCTCATTTCTGTTACTTTATGGTTTTTAGCGTAACCTGACGATTAGCCTACTAAGGTGTAAGTGCATAAATCTACATTCGATGCCCTAGCTTAGTCTAGGCAGATGCCTCTAGCGAGTCTGGTCAGTAAGCCAAACTGACGAATTTGTCTATTCCACAGACAGCAAACCCTACTCTGTATCCTCCTACTATCTCTATCCTCAATTCAAAGCCAAAGGTGGATGTTACGTGTATGTACGCAATAATCTTGCTCTCGTGTTCCCAACCTTGATTCTTCTGAATTCTCAACTCTCTGGCTTAAGCTATCTTGTCACTCTCTCACTAAACATATCTGTGCTGTTTTTCTCTCCCTAATTCTACTGGCTATCCAAAATTCTTTGACTATCTTACTTCTAAAGTGGAACACATACTATCCATCTCTCCCTTCTCTGAGATCTGCATCTAGGATGATTTCAATGTTCACCACCACCAATGTCTCTCCTCTCATTTCACTGACCAACCTAAGAACAAGCCTACATCTTTACTATAGATCTTCAATGAACTAGAGCTGTTAGTACAGCAACCTACGCGTATCCTGGACTGCTTTGGAAATTGGCCCAACATCCTTGACTTATTTCTAACCTCTAATCCTTCTGCTTGCACTTTAAATCTTTTCCCTCCATTGGGTTCCTCTGATCATAACCTTATCTCTGTTACTCGTCATATCTCTACGACGAGCTGGGATTATTTCTTGATGTGCACCACATCATCAGGACGTTGGTCGATCTTTTGCAGAGCTTGAGTGTTGAATTGAAAGGTATTAATTACGAAAAACAGACCTCACTGTTCAGGACCGCATATCTTGTTTACAAACGGCGTCTCTACACAATGGAGTCATTCCAGCTGGCTGAAAATGCCAATTCGTCACCAACGACTATATATATTAGTATTTTGTTCTGGAGTTTAATGGAATTATATCGATATTGCCCATATACATATTACAGTATATTCATGCCAAGTTATGACCCTGCATTAACCTTCGTTTTTTCATTCATCCCTGTAGTTCACCTTTAACATATACAGGTACCGGGTACCTGCATCGATATTAACAGTGGGGCACGTATAGGTAATATCAAGATATACAGTATGGTACGTAGTCTATACCTTGGGTAATAAAACGCCCGCCGAACACACACACACACATATACTGTAAGCCTATATATATATATATATATATATATATATATATATATATATATATATATATATATATATATGTAAACACTGGGCCTAATACGATAATTGTTGCATCTCTCGCTATTCTATCGCTACTACAATAATCAGTGTTCCTCGGAGCTTTCCCAGTGTATACCACCTCCTCTATGTAGGGTACGTGGTACCCGCCTTGCAACACAATCCCACCCCTACTCTGTGCAACTCTCCAACCCTAGAGTGAAACGCTATTTTCAGACTTTCTTCTATTCAACTGCTGAGCTCTGGAACTCTCTCCCAGAATCAGTCTTTCTCTCTTCCTATGACTTAAATTGCTTCAAACTCCGTGTGTCCAGGCATTTTAGGTCGAACGTCCCTTGATTTTGGCACAGTCACGCTTTCAACTCTTGGGGAGGCACTCGCTACAGGCAGTTCTGCCTTTTGTATCCCTCACTAACATAGATAAAACAAAACAAAAACAAAACCCTGTTATGCCGCCTGGAAGCTGCAACACCCCCTCCCTTCACAGGATCTTCGGCGGTGAAGATCGTGCGATTTCCCTCCACACGACACACTTCTACCCCATCCCCTACTCCCTCACCGCTCACCAGATGTAGTATTCTGGACCAAAATGTCCTGGACTTCCTGTTCTGTACCCTCGGCCGATGCCCTGACTGCCACAAGGCCAATCCTCCACATTTCCCTAAGAGTGGAGCCCCTCGCACCCGCCACTGAGCATACAACAAGAGTTCGTCACGACCTATGACAGGTCCCGGAAAACAACAGAAACACAATTAAGACCATGATTGGCCAGCGGGTCAAACAGAAAAGGAAATTTCACATGATTGGCCCCCTGGTCACTATGCAAACATTGACCAGGAAGAGGCCCAGGACCCCACCAGCACAGGCAGAACTTGTAAGGCTCCCGACGAGTCGATAACCCTCTCCCTCTGACTCTCCATTGTAGCTACAGCAGCCACTATTCCTAGCCTTCTCTCTGGCATCACCACAGCAGTCCCAGACCCCAGCCCCGTGCCCCTACCTACAGGAGAGCCCCACAGTGGAATTCCTAGAAAAGGAAATCTCACATGATTGGCCCCCTGGTCACTATGCAAACATTGACCAGGAAAAGGCCCAGGACCCCACCAGCACAGGCAGAACTTGTAAGGCTCCCGACGAGTCGATAACCCTCTCCCTCTGACTCTCCATTGTAGCTACAGCAGCCACCATTCCCAGCCTTCTCTCTGGCATCGCCACAGCAGTCCCAGACCCCAGCCCCGTGCCCCTACCTACAGGAGAGCCCCAAAGTGGAATTCCTAGAAGCCAGCCCAGCACTTGCCTGAAGTCCAGACCTTGTAATATTTCTGGAGTGTTGTGAAGAACTCTAAACCCTGAAGGACTGGTATCCCCAGCCCCCGATGACTACTTTGTCCAGCTCGACAAACAGTAGACAGTAGTAGGCCTATATATATATATATATATATATATATATATATATATATATATATATATATGTGTATGTCGATCTTTTCTCTCCTTTGGGCTCCTCCGACCATAAACTTATCTCTGTCAACTGTCCTATCTCTCCAGTACGGCCACCCGATCCTCCTAGCCGGCGGCGCTTGTGGCACTTTGGCGCTGCCGACTGGGAGGCTCTCCGGCAGTACTTCTTTGATTTCCCATGGAATGATTTCTGCTTCCGTGGCCGGGGACCCTCGGAGAGTGCTGAACGCATTACCGAGGTAATCCTATCGGGCATGGAAGCATACATTCCATTCTCTTTCTCTCAGACTAATGCTAAAAAATCTTGGTTTACTCACACCTGTTCTACTGCTGTCCGCAATAAGGAGGAAGCATTCAAACGGTACCGACGCCTTAAAACTCAAGACTCTCATTCTTCCTATGTTTCTGCCCGGAATCAAGCCGAATCTGTTCTTCGACTTGCCAAACACTCTTTCATCAATAATAAATGCACTGAACTATCCAACTCTAGCTCTTCCCAAGCTTTCTGGTATCTAGCCAAAAACCTCTCCAACAATTTCTCTTCCTCGTCTTTCCCTCCCCTTTCCCATTCTGATGGCACAACCATCACTTCTTCCTCTGACAAAGCTAAACTCTTCGCTCAAACTTTTGCTAGAAACTCTACCTTGGATGATTCCGGTGCTATTCCTCCCTCTCCACCCTCCTCTCTCTTACTTATGCCTAATATCCTAATCTCTTCTAAAGATGTACTTTCTACCCTCTCTGGGCTTAACCCTTGTCTAGCAGGGTGTTTTGGGCTCATTTGGGCATATTCAGGCCCTCCTGCATGATAAATCAAGCATCTGCATGAAAAACAAAATATTTAGCAAAAACCTAGGCGCTAAAAGCTTCAAAATGAGACCAGAACAAGCTACATAGCACTCGTGGTTCTCTTGCAGTGATGCCACGAACATGGGAGTTTAGCATATATCGGTATATTTTTCCCAGCTATGCTCACTACTGGCTACCCTGCCGGCCTCTCGAGAACACAGGGAACATGAGTTAATGGGCGGCGGTAAGCCCTGGGAGTCGGCTGTCTGGCCCGCTGTGCTCCCGGCCATTTGCACTCGATTTTAACCCTTTAAAAGCCTTAATAATGCTCCTAACTTGCTGCAAATTAGTGCACGACTTAAGTCGAGCGCCGCCTATAAGGGGTTAATACTAAGAAGGCGTACGGTCCGGACGGTGTTTCTCCTGTTGTACTAAAAAACTGTGCTTCCATGCTGACTCCCTGCCTAGGGAAGCTCTTTCGTCTCTGTCTCTCCTCTAACGTCTTCCCTTCATGCTGGAAGTTTGCTCACATTCAACCTGTCCCAAAGAAGGGTGACCGCTCTCAACCCTCCAAATATCGTCCAATTGCTCTCATCTCATGTATTTCTAAAGTTTTTGAAACTATTCTTGCTTCCAAATTTCTTAAGCATTTCTCTTCTCATAATCTGCTCTCAGATCGCCAGTATGGCTCCCTTAAGGGTCGCTCTACTGGTGATCTTCTTTCATATCTTACCAACTCTTGGTCATTTTCCTTTCGGGACTTCGGTGAGACTTTTTCTATTGCACTAGACATATCGAAGGCCTTCGATAGAGTCTGGCACAAATCTTTAATTTCTAAACTACCCTCCTTCGGTTTCTATCCCTGCATCTGTGCCTTTGTCTCTAATTTCCTTTCCGGCTGTTCCATAGCCGCGGTTGTGGACGGCCATTGTTCACTTCCTCACCCTATAAACTCCGGTGTTCCTCAGGGCTCTGTCCTATCTCCTATTCTCTTTCTAATTTTTATAAATTATCTCCTCAACTGTACCTCAATTCCCATCCATTCATACGCAGACGACTCAACCTTACACTACTCCATTAGTTTTTCAGAACGCCCCAGCCAGCAATCCCTCAACGACAAACGTAATGAAGCCATAGAAACTCTTAAATTCTGATCTAAATACTATCTCCAATTGGGGCAGAGAAAACCTTGTTACCTTTAATGCTTCCAAAACCCAATTTCTCCATCTATCTACCCGTAAGGAACTCCCAGCGGACTATCCCTTATTCTTCAACAATACAAAAATCAATCCTTCATCTACTCTCAATATTCTTGGTGTCTCTTTTTCTTCTGCTCTCAGTTGGAAGGACCATATTACCAGTCTTGCTAAGGCAGCCTCCCAGAAGCTGGGTGTGCTCAACCGCCTTAGGGGGTTCTTTCCCCCTGCACAGCTTCTTGCTCTGTACAGGGGCATAGTGCGTCCTTGTATTGAGTATTGTTCACATGTGTAGGGAGGTTCCTCTCACACCGCTCTCCTAGACAAAGTTGAAAGGAAGGCTTTTCGTATTATTAACTCCCGTCCACTCACCAACTCTCTGCAATCTCTCTCTCTCCGCCGCAATGTTGCATCTCTCTCGCTATTCTATCGTTACTATAATAATCAGTGTTCCTCAGAGCTTTCCCAGTGTATACTACCTCCTTTACGTAGGGCACGTGGTACCCGACTTGCAACTCAATCCCACTCCTACTCTGTGCAACTCTCCAACCCGAGAGTGAAACGTTACTCTCAGTCTTTCTTCTACTCAACAGCTGAGCTCTGGAACTCTCTCCCAGAATCAGTCTTTTCCTCTTCCTATGACTTAAATTGCTTCAAACTCTGTGTGTCCTGGCATTTTGGCTCGAACGTCCATTGATTTTGGCCCTGTCACTCTTTCAACTATGGGGGAGGCACTCGCTATAGGCAGTTCTGCCTTTTGCCTCCCTCAATCACATAGAAAAAAAAAATATATATATCGGTATATATATATATACTGTATATATATATATATATATATATATATACCGTATATATATATATATATATATATATATATACCCGGTATATATATATATATATATATATATATATATATATATATATATACCCGGTATATATATATATATATATATATAACCTGTCATTGGATTAAAATAGAGAATCGTAGTTGCTTTGTAAGCTATACATTTGTCACCATAGGTTAGGCCTGCATGTAAAGTATAATTAGTACGGTATATGACGTATAACGGTATAGGTACGGTACCGTACGGTATATGACGTATAACGGTATAGGTACGGTACCGTACGGTATATGACGTATAACGGTATAGGTACGGTATATGACGTATAACGGTATAGGTACGGTACCGTACGGTATATGACGTATAACGGTATAGGTACGGTACCGTACGGTATATGACGTATAACGGTATAGGTACGGTACCGTACGGTATATGACGTATAACGGTATAGGTACGGTACCGTACGTGAAAACTAAGAACCTGACAGAAGCTTATAACGGGACTCCACTGTGGATTATACCGATAAATGGAGGTAATAAAAATCAATCCCCGATAACAGGTTGACAAGGTCACCATAATCTGACACTACTAACCCTCTATACCACACCATTGGCGACTACATTACAGTGCATATCATATACCACACCATTGGCGACTACATTACAGTGCATATCATATACCACACCATTGGCGACTACATTACAGTGCATATCATATACCACACCATTGGCGACTACATTACAGTGCATATCATATACCACACCATTGGCGACTACATTACAGTGCATATCATATACCACACCATTGGCGACTACATTACAGTGCATATCATATACCACACCATTGGCGACTACATTACAGTGCATATCATATACCACACCATTGGCGACTACATTACAGTGCATATCATATACCACACCATTGGCGACTACATTACAGTGCATATCATATACCACACCATTGGCGACTACATTACAGTGCATATCATATACCACACCATTGGCGACTACATTACAGTGCATATCATATACCACCATCTTCATTATTAACGATTAGGCCTACAGTAGATACTGGTACGGTACCGGTATTAGTAAAGTTTGGTTTTAAAGTTTATGAATTTGCTACCGTACCGTACGATATTATAACCAACTGGCCTATCATCACAAATGTCATCAATACAACCACTGCTGTAAGCATCACTTCAACCAGCCTTTTAATGCAATAACTCTATATAATACTGGTTAATGCTGGACAATTGTATTCAGTCTTTGTAGGATTGATCTATCATATCCAACGTGTTAAAATATAATAACTATTACAAACTGATGGCAATATTTCAGCTAGGTGCCTACTACTAAAGAACAACGAATTAAGTTTAGGAAGGGCTTCCCATGGACATTGATTTTAAATCACAAATTCACACTCACAGCAAACACATCAATATACAATTAAATTCCCTTAACTTAACATAGCATAAGACTGACATTCATACACTATTTATTTTGTAGTACGGTACTTGATGTACCGGTATCATAGGCCTTATAATATACGGTATACCGTTATAACTTGGTAAATCGGTACCGGTAAGCTAAGGATACTTTATTAGGCTAGGACTATAGCCTATTGGCTTTATAAAGGTAAGGGGATATTATTATACCGTAAGTACATTACCGTACCAATATTAATGTTAATGTTTATAAAGAACATGGCATTAGAACCTATTATACCAGGGAACTGGCTCGCTTGGTGTAGTAGCGGCTCGTTTGGTGTAGTGACTAGCGTCTCGGACTTCCACCCAGAAGGCCCGGGTCGCGCCCACGCTCGGCGCATTAAAGATTTTTCACAAGCACTGAGTCGTTACCATCCCTCATGAGCAAAGGGATGGGGTAGTAGTACAGGACCCCAATGGAAATACGCCTAATCGGCCTTATTGAGCTATCCTTAGCTAGCTTAGCATGCGCTAGCTTTAACACCTTACGAGCGGCCTATGCGGTTTATTTATGTGTACCGCCCAGCGGGGTGTTTTTAGCCAAAATAGGGCTGTTTACGTGATCATTTTCATGCCTAAATAAGACCCAGAACATAAAACAAGTATCTATCCCTGAAAGGGCATAAACAGAGCTTTCGAATGACACCATAACGATCCTTGTATGATGGATAGTTTTCTTGCAATAACCGTGCAACGCGAGTGCAAAAAGCAGGTAATTCGGTACTTTCGGTACATAATTGAGTATGTAGCGAGTGAGAGAGGGAGGAGGGAGCTGAGATTTGTGTCAGTAGGTTCGCCGCGGTGGTCTGGAGCAGTCATACGCTCGCTAGTCTCCTGCCACCACTTGTCTCTCTCTCTCAGCCACATTACGTGCTGAAATTGCCACTCGACCTATGTCGAGCGCCGCCACATAGTCCAGCTTTATTTAACTCGACTTAAGTGGTGAGCCGCTTTTTAAGGGTTAAGAACCATTATTATTATTATTATAACTAAACAGAAGGGCTGGTGTTTTAGAACAGGGTTTGAATACCGCTACCGTACCGGTAATCTCTCGTGTGTCAGCTTGGGGTACGGTTAAAGTAGTAATAGTGATACGGATGTGTAGTACGGTACTTAAGTTAAAGTGAGTCAAATAGGCTACCCACCATACTGATACTATAAGATACGGTAGTACCGGTACCCTCAACCTTACTAGATTATTAATTTGTGAGCCGACCAAGTTAATGCGGACCAGTATCACACAGTAGGTTACAGCCGAGCCAAGCTATTTGGTTACTAGATTGTACTTTGCAGATAAGGAGGTATCACACGACCTCTTTTTCTGTCAATTTTTACGGGCAATTGTAGTCTGGCATCTTCAAAATGCAAGTTATATCGGAAATCATTCACCTAGCATAATCTACCTTCAGTCTAGTTTCCGATTCCAATGTGAATGTTCCTCAACATATTAAGAGATAAAAAACTTGCTGATCGAAACTCGCCGGAAAAAGCTCTCGTGTGACACCGGCTTTAAATAATAGTATTGGTGCAAATTGATTTCAAAATTAGTAGAGCTGAAAGACAATAATATAATGTAGGACTACTGCATTATGTTGATAGGGTAAACAGTTAATACGAAAAGGATTGATATAGGTTTGAGTCCCGGAGGGAAGAATGAAAACCTAATATTTAGTAGTGGCCCCGAAATCATTGACGATATGCCTATTAGTATAATAGTCCCTTTTCAAGCGCCCGCAGGTAGCCAGTTTGAAACGACCGCCGCGGGGAGAAAGAGTCCTACATCATAAGTGCAATACTAATTCTCTTATGGAATCGTCTTATGATTGGGGTACCGTACTCACTACGAAAAAACTTCTTAAGAAATAAAAAATAACTTAAAACTGGTGACCGGTCACTTCAACCAGTAGACCATTTCAACCAGTAGCTCTCAACCAGTACCAGATCAATCAATACGGTTAGGTTAGGTTAGGTTAGGTTAGTACTATATTTTGGCACTGGTTTGGTTGATCTGGGTTAATTTGGCACTGGTTGAGAGCTACTGGTTGAAATGGTCTACTGGTTGAAGTGACATGGAACCCTTAAAACTTGTTATATTAATGCTTTCCATCTCGGTGGATTTCTTGCGTGGATTCTATCCCTGACGCTGCTCTCTGAGACGCCATTCTCCCTTCAATGACATATTAAGACTAAACTCAAGACATCAAACGAATGGGAAGGGGATGGAAGGGAGGGCCCTACATCGTCAATGATTTTGGGGCACCTACTAAATATTAGGTTTTTATTCTTCCCTCCGGGACTCAAACCTATAATCTATTAGTGGCCCCTCCATCATTGACGATATGCCTGATATCTAAGACTGGAGGGGGACATTCGTGACAATATCAAACCACTAAACAAATACCATAGGTAGAGACAAAGAATCATAAAACAATTTAAGACTTTATTGCTTACATACGATAAAAGTAAAAAATTGGAAAGAAAGCAGTGCGTTACTTCGAAGAATATCTGCTTATATTTGACCGACTAGGTACATATGATAAGATCTCGCATTGAGATTCATAAAATTTGTTGTCTAGGAACATACTTGTATTCCTGTTCAACTAATACAGACACATATATCCTTAGATTACATCTTCTGTCCTTAAAACTTATTTGTACATTCCATATAATTTGTACACTTTATTAATACTATATAGTTGTAACTATGATAGATATCTTCAAAAATAGAAACATATTTTAGAGCTGTAGAACCAGCTCGACTTATTAAGTATCACAGCTCGTGACCTTATCACATCATCCGGCGGAGGGGCTCTCGGGGTCTTTGGGCTTACCGCCCCCCCCCCCCCATGAATGTGGGAGACGGAGCAATTTGTAAGTGTTCATTCAGTCTCCCAAACCTGAGGCAATTCGGTTCGTTGCTCATCGCCACCAGCACAAATACCCTGTTTCCTGTTGCCAAAGCCATAAGGAACACAGCCTTCTTTAACCCTTGTCTATCGGGGCAAGACTTAAGGTGGTCAAGAGAACCAAGACCTAATTGGCGGGGCCCGACTTAAGTCCAATGCGATGTTGAGCACATAATTGGCTCTGAGAGAGAGTCCGAGCGGTGGGAGGAGCGCGGGTGGGCTCTGACCCTTTGGCACGGCTCCCGTACCGCAACTGGTCCCTCCTCCACACTCATCCACATCCACTGCCTCCCTAGACAGGGAAATATGTAAGGAAATTACCGTATTTTAGGGTTTTTGTACTCGCGTTGCAACATCGTTGCAAGACAACCCGTGGTCGTGCAAGGATTGTTCAGGTGTCATTGGAAAGCTCAATTATCGCCCTTTCACGGATACATAATAGTTTTACGCTCTGGCTCTTGTTTATGCATGAAAAAGAGCATGGAATGAAGCTCGTTTAGGGTAAATCTGCCCGCTTGGCAGGTAGTAGATGTTACAAACGGCCCCGTCCGACGGGTGTTAATAATGAGTCAAAGTCCGGCGCATGATTATACTTGCGCGAATGAAGCAAAGATAAAGCTTTGTCCAGCGACCAGGTAGGCATGAGCTGACGTGGTGGTGGGTGCAGTTTGAAACATGCCCTCATGAACCCTTTCTCCTCTGCCTGTGGTATGGATAGACCAGTAAGGTCGTAAAAGGGGTTTCTAATGGCAGACAAGTGGTTCTTCAGAGTGACTACAGAAAAGCGCTTTTGTTCAAACAAATAGTCTAAGTATTTAAAGATCAAGGCTACTGATGAGTCTGTTTGCGTCGTTTCTACTATCCAGGTTGTGAACGTTTTCCAGTGAGATTGGTATTGTCTTCTGGTAGACATAGTATACTGATTAAGACATTTACTTGTAACACTCTCTCCATACTGAGTTAACCATTTGGCATTTGAATGTCCAGAAGGCAAAAGTCAGCGAGGTCTCTAGGTTGCCAATTGTCTCCAAGTGGAAGTACGAGACCGGGAATGACACCGGGTTCTCACACCACGTTTTCAATTGATGGTACCACACCTGAGCCGGCCAAAGTGGCGCGATCATCGAGACTAAGCCCCGGTAACCCCGTAGTTTGTGAACTACTTCACACATGAGTGAAGCGTCTGGAGGCAGAATAAGATAGATGGAATTCCATTTGTTCCAGTCCTCCGTCAATGCGTTTGGCCCCCCCCGCCGAAGTCACTTCCCGGCGGGTTAGGAAGAGAGAGAGTCTGTGGTTTCCCTCGGACGCGAATAGATCCACTTGTGGACGGTATGGCTCTGCAATCATCTCGTTGAAGATGTTTTGCTTGAGTGCCCATTCTACTTGGGTGCTCTGTCTCCGGGACAGAGCGTCTGCCCAGACGTTCGCTATGCCCGGGAGGTAAGATGCATGAAGATGAATGCTAAGCGTTTCGGCCAGAGCAAAAATCTGCTCCGACAATTCTAGTAACTTTTGAGACCTCGTTGACCCTTGCTTTTGAATGCAGTGTACCGCGTTCAAATTGTCCATCCGAAAGGCTATTGATTTTCCCTGTAAAGAAGAGCCGTGATTTTGGAGGAAAAACAAAGGGACTAGAAGTTCTTGTTTGTTGATATGAAAGTTTTCGGCTTGGGACCAAAGACCTTGACCTTGGTGGCCTAGGCTCGACTGATATACCCAGCCTATTGTCCCTGAAAGCATCTGTTTCTACCCATACCGTAAGTGGGGGAGAAACCCACGTCATTATTGAGTGCAATGTTTCCTTCCTTGCCCAGACCGACGGTAAGTTGAGAGTTAATGGAGGAATGGTCCATAATTTTCCCTCCGGCAAGAGTGGGAAAAATGTGTTGCCTTCAAAGATTAATCTCTTTACCTTCAACCGGCCCAACTTCACAGTTAGTTGAATCCAGTTGAGAGAACCGACCAGGGATTCCCACGTCCTTCTCGTCGTGTTCAGACTGTGGAGAAACCAAACCAATTTCCTGCGAAATCTGTTGCAGTTGTCCACACTCTGACTGAGAATAAGATTGGCTGTGTCCCAGACCAGCCCTATCCATTGAATTTCCCGCATGGGAACAAGGTGCGACTTTGCCAAGTTGACCTTGAACCCTAGGGTTTGTACATGATTTATAACTTGTTTGACATGGATATGACATAAACTCTCTGACTCTGCCACTACTAGCCAGTCGTCTAGGTACCACAACACCTTGATCCCCTGAGCTAACATTGGCATAAGGGCCTGCCGGACTAATTTTGTGAATATTCTCGGTGCCAGGTTCAAACCGAATGGCAATCTCTGAAAGACAGTCTCTTGCCGGATCCTCAAGGCGAGGAATTTTTGGAACCTTTTGTTTATGGGGACATGCCAATAGGCGTCTTTCAGGTCTAGTGAGCACATCCAGCCTTGCGGCGGGAGTGTGAGCCTGATTCGATTCACTGTGAGCATCCTGAAGGGTAAATTGTGAATGTGTGTGTTCAGACAGGAGAGATCTACTACTGGTCGCATCTGCACACCGTCCCTCTTTGGCACTAGAAAAAGTCTGGAAGTGAAAACATGGCAAGTTGGATCGACCGGGACAATGACATGCTTGGTGATCATTTCTTAGACTAGTGACTCCACCTCTAAAGAAACAGAATTGACTTCTCGAGTTTGACGTAAACGAGGTCGCCGGAGCCACCTCCAAGTGATTCCCTTGCTTACCACTGTCCGTGCCCAAGTCCGCCGGGGTCCGGCCCTGCGACATGCCTGGAATGACCCAGTCGCTTGACTGGGCTTGTCCGGCAGAACTATTCTCGAATCCAACTCGCCTTCGGTAGGCCCCGGGAGAGAGAGAGTTTGACCGACTAGTTTTTTGGTGGTGTTGGCGCAGAGGTAGGCGGCTGACTAGGTTTGGCAGATGTCGTTCCCTGATGAGGCTTGTGTTGTGACTTATTTTTGTTATCCCACTTGCCTGATGGTTTACCCTGTTTATGCTTGTGCTGAGTACCTCCCTGCTGTTGGGGAGACCTGGGGTCCCGAAAGGACTGTTAGCACCGGTAGATTGAGACTTACCTCCACCTTTTGGTTTGGAGTATGGTTTCTTGAAAGACTCCTTCTTAGGCTGGGAGGTACTCGGCTTCAAGCTATCTACCATATTATATACCGGTACTGCCCTCCATGTGTCTAAGTTTAGTAATGAGGAGGTTAAGACGGGAAAGTGTTACTCGGCGACCAATGTGTTCCGGTAACTTCTTTACCATGTACACCCGTAAGTCCTGGCGTGCACGAAGAACAGCCTCCATTAAGGCTATTCTGATATCACCTAGGAACTGTATAGAATTTTGCAATAGAAGCCGCCGGGATAAGTCCGTGGCCTTCCTTACATTCTGATCAGAAATGGCTGTTATAGTCCTCGTGAGTGACTGGGCTATCTGGCGACTTAAGAGGAATTGTGAGAAAAGTCTATATGTTTTGTTTCGCAATTTGAAATCTCTGTCTAGGTGGGCTGGAGGTGGAGTAGAAAAGGGGTCCTGTAAATCATAAAGGGACAGTTGGGGAGCCGAAAGGAAATCAAACAGAGCAGGGGACACCCCTCCAGCCTTATTGATGGGTACCGGTAATGAAAACCACGATTGGGTTTCCTGAGGAATTTGGTGGGAGGATTTTGAGGTAATTGTAGCTGCAAACTGTTGCACCTCAGCTTCCCAGTCCACCCACGGGCCCACACCTACCTGCCCCACCTGCAGGACTGGATTGTGAATCTGATCTAGCACCGGAATTGTATCCAATTCCGGCGTTAGCGAGTTAAGCGATTTTATATCATTCACGCCGTCAGACCGTGTCCAATCTGCAGAGTCGTGCAGCCGAGGCAGGAGGTAATGCCGGAATAGCCGAGTATACAAAAAAGTCAGAAGAATATACATTAGGTATAGCCTTAATCGTAACATCCAATAATTGCCCTTGTACATCTTTGGCTCTAAGCTTCTTGCTCTTACTCACCTCTATGGTCCATTCATTAGGGACCGGAAGCTCCCCCGATACAGTCGTTTGTGCCATATGTGGGTTCTTCACAATAGCTGGTACTCATGAACAATCTGGCCCGTACAAGAGAGGCATAGGGCCTCTCCTATGTGGGAGTTTATCGAGAGGAGGAGGAGTAATGTCTGTGATAACCCGAACATTAGTGGTTGTCAAAGAGGCGGGCACTATCGTGCCACTTGCCGTGATGTTCGCCGGATTGACGTTAAGAGGGGGAAAAGAATTATTGGGAGGCCTAACTCCAGTTGGTTCTAATGGCCGCACTGTTGACTCGATCGGGGAAGCTACCGGAGTAGTAGTGGAAGGAACCTGAGACGTCGGAATATGATACTGGCGGATGACCTTATGTAATATATCATTGAGGTCATCTGTTGTTAAACATTTACTATGAGACCCTCTGGAAGACTCAGAACCCTCTTCCGACCCTTCCTCATTAGGTCTTGGTTGTGTCGAGGACAGATCAACGTCCTCTGGCTGCTCCGGTAGTTCCACAATTTCCGGCGTTGGTTGCCGTGGTTCAGACACTTGATCGTTCAATGGCCAAACTAAATCTGGGACCGACGAGGGGATCGTTTCTACATTATCACGTTCCCTAGTCGTGACCTGATTCTGAATTATAGGTTGTACCTGTGAAGGCTCCGACTGTCTCCAGACACCCCGAACCTGATTAGCGGGTGGTTGGGAGTCCGGTATCACTTCACTCACCTGAGAATTGTCATAATTTTGGTGTGCACAAGTCGAAAAGCCCCGGTACTGTTTCGCTAATACCCTCTGTGACACTATCGGGGGACCCCTTCGTGGTACAGCAAAGTTTAATTTGGGTATTGCAAACGTAAAGTCTTGTGGTTCACTTAAAGATTCCCTAGGTACATCCCTGGGATTCAACTCAATCCCCTCCGTCCCTACCTCCGAGCTGCCAGATTGGATGTTAGGCACTGAGGGGGTAGAGGCGGAGGGAAGTGGCCGCGACCCCGGCGATGGCTGGTGCCGCGACTCCGCCTCATCCGTGCGGGCACTTTTATGTCCTGTCACTGATTTGGGGGTCGAAGTTACCGAGTCCTCTTTCCGTCATTTTATGCGACCTAGATGTCTCGACGGAAGACTGACGGGACCGTCTGTGTTGAATTAGCTGGCGTTAATTTTAAAGTTGGAGATTTGATAAAAAGATGATCCCAAAGTGCTTCGCCATCGCAGTGCAAGGCGTTATGGGCAACGTCTTTTGCGTAAACATTATATAAGTTCTTAATATCCTTCAGTGCCACGAGGCATGAGTGATCTCTTTTCTCGAACAGCGCCGCTCGCAGTTCCGAACACACAGCGCATTTCTTCGACACCCAGAGGGCCCGTGATCTATCAAGACACTTCACACATCTTACACATAGTTTATGTGCGAACACTGGTAAAAGAGAGCAGGTAAGAGTAGCGCATAGAGAAAACAGAGGCATGATGGAGCTAAGCAAAACCCCCCCCGCCGTGATCGGCCCCTCACCTGCTGCCTGTGCTGCTACTTATGTGTCGTGATCTGGAAATAGAAAATTTCCAGGAATCAATGCTCTTAAGGATAATCCGAGAGGTTTTACACATCCTACCTCAAGTCCGCCGGAAAATTAGCTATAGCCACTGCTACTCTAACCTTCCGCTGGACCTGAAAGTGAAAAACTTAGGTTTTTCAATTCTTGAACTGCTTATCTGTGATAAAGTGTCACTGGCCCACTAATACTTTAGCCTTTTACTATCACATTGACTATTTGAACTAGATAGATAGTATTGCCACACTTGACTGTTGCGCTGGGCGTTCGAAATCATGCCGGGTGAGGCTATCGGTCTGGGCGAGTTCACTCGGCGAGCCGAGATACTCCCTTAGGAATTAGCATTTCCGCCGGGAGGTTCGTGGTATAGCACACCACGCCGGGATTTTTGGTTCATTCCTTTCTCGCCTGCGAGGTGAAAAAATGGCATCAATACACAGAAAGTCCGCTGGAAAGAACAAACCAAAATTTTCAGGGGTGTTGACTTATATGTGAAAGACAGACACCCCCAAATATCCCACACCAACATCAGGATGTCTCCTGACTCCCTGTTTACATGTAAAATATCACTACATGCAAAAAACGAGGGATACATCTTAGGGCTACAATAGTAACATAATTTTATTAATAAAATATTACTCCTAGCCCACTACGGAGACTCCTACTGAGGCTGGCCACGAGGCTCGTAGTAATCATAATTTTGGCTAGTTACCGTACCTTACCTCCTGAAGACACAGCAGCAGCACATGGCGAGGGCCCCACGAGAGAGGGGAAGCGCAGACTAGGACTTTAGAAGGTTCCACACCACGTGTGACAACCCTTGAACTAGGGCGCCTGCTAATCAAATATAATGCAACTGCCTCATAGAGATGGCCTGAAGCATATTCCTGTGGATATAGTAGGCCTAGCCTCCTAACTAGTAGATAAGAGCAAGAACTAAGGCGCAGAGAAACAAAAACACATGAGGCGCTTATCCTGGGGGACTTGGAGGCGCCTGTACAATAGTACCCTATTTTAACACTTCCTGCGGGCATACCAATAGGGTAGCCTGTGCTAGCTAATCTAGAACCTGTTCAATACAACTCGGATATATACAAATGAGCAAGGACTCACTAGAGGAGAGCGAACGAAAAATTTGGCAGAGCACAGGCCGCGCACAACCACACGGTATGAACGCGGGGAGAGGAAGGGAGAATGGAGTCTCAGAGAGCAGCGTCAGGGATAGAATCCACGCAAGAAATCCACCGAGATGGAAAGCATTAATATAACAAGTTTTAAGTTAATTTATATTTTTTATGAAGTTTTTTCGTAGGGAGTACCCCAATCATAAGACGATTCCATAAGAGAATTAGCATTGCACTTATGATGTAGGACTCTTTCTCCCCGCGGAGGTCGTTTCAAACTGGCTACCCTCGGGCGCTTGAGAGGGGATTATTATACTAATAGGCATATCGTCAATGATGGAGGGGCCACTAATAAATATAGTGTTCTCGTCGAATATTGTTACCTTATTTATACTATTTATTAGTGGCCCCTCCATGATTGACGAACATGCCTATTACATAAGGCATCCTCTTCAAACACTAATCCGCCGTAGTTTGAATCTACCGCGCAGAGCATTTAAAAACTGAGGAGCCTTCATCATGAGCGCACGCGACCTCACTCATGGCTTCAGTCATTATGAATTGGGTTCTCACTACGAAAAAACTTCGTAAAAAATAAAAACAAAAAGAAAATAAGAATAACTATCCAATAAGCTTTCCATCATATCGTGGATGTACTTGTGTGGATTTCTGACCAGACGCTGAATCAGGCGTCATTCCTCCTTCTTTGCTCTGCGCTCAGCCTGCCCGGACGTACCTTTCAGGCTCCGCTGGTTCCGCATTCGTGGCGTCCCTAGTGAGTTTTTTCTCATTTGTTTACTCTGGGATGTATCGAGTAAGGTTAGGATAGGCGTAGCAGGAGTGTCCTGGGCTGGTTGCCCGCAGTGCAATGTATTTTGGGTCGTATGTATGGGGCATCTATTTCGGATGTACCCTCGTGGTCCTGTTGTGGACACGTGAACTTTTCACAGTTGGGTTAGTTGGTGATGCAGGCGGCTTTCATTACGCGTTAATTATTGCTGCCTTTTATCCTTCTGATGAGGTAAGCTGTGTGTTTGCTGACGTTCCCAGCGTATTTTTCTTCACTTAGTGAAGTTTTTTCTGGGTCCGTGTCAGGCTTCCCGGGGTTGGGAAGTTATCGCTTCGGTGGTGTGTTGGCGGTGGTTCCTGTTGTGATATTCCAGTGTGTGTTTATATTTCAACTATTTTCATGCCGTCTACCTAGGCCTAGCCAGCCGCTCGTAGCTTTGCCACATGTCTAGTGTTATTATTTATTTTTAAATATGCCCTACTGTGTCATGTGTATCCGGGTTTTAGTTGTGTATTGGCTAATTCCTCGGACTATATTTGTTTCCTGGTTTAGTTGTGTATTGGCTAATTCCACGGATTATGTTGTGACCTTGGTTAGTCGTGCGTGTCTCTCCTCGTGTCGTATTGTTCAGATGGTGTCTGTTCTGGGTGGGGTTTGCCTTCCGGCGGGTTTTTCTCGGTTTCACCATGAAAAATCCTGACCGATGAGCAGTGTTGGGCCACACGTGGTTTTTAACTCTGGCTGGTTCCCCGGCGAGGGGAGGTGTCTGTGGCTCTCCAGGACTGCGTCTCTGTGGGTGCCTGGTTTCAGGCCTCCTTTAAAATTCCCGGCGGGATGGCTGTACCCATCCTTACATATATATTTAGTTATATATAAAGAAACGACGTTCTTGAGAACACTCGTTTTTTATAGGTTTTTCTACCTGGTTTACGACAACCACAGGGAAAACCTAGCTGTTGTTTAGGCGTTCTTCCTCGGCGATCTTTTCAAAGAAGTGGGGACAGGAACTTGTGGGGTTAACTTTTAGACTTCTCACCCGGCGGGTGCACCTGAGCAGGGTGGGATAAAACGACTTAGGTCTCTTATAGTTAACCAATCCATTTGAGTGATACTCTGTGTATCGCTGCCTTTACTCTTACGGCAATTGAAGGTTCAGTGAGGTTTAACCAAATCGATTTCCACACCCGGCGGGTGCCCCTAAGTAAAGGAACTAAGGAATTTATAAACAAATTCAATTTCGATTAACCTTAATTGGGTGATACTTTCAGTATCGCCGCCTTCTATTTTTACGACGATCGTTTGGGACAATTCGTTAAAAAATCAGATCTCGTATATTCCTGCCCTGGGCTATTCTACTAAAATATTTCAAGGGCCGGCGTCTTTATGAGGGGGGGCTTTGTTACAAAATTGAATCTTGAGACAGTCACCACCTCCTACAGACTATAAGTGCCATACTGGACCATTATATCAGAGGGTATTCTTCATGTTCTTTAGCTAAGAAGATTTGTTTAGCCTCTTTACACCCAGCCGCGTGGCGAGATGTGTTAGCTGTGTCTTTGCATCCCGTTACCCGGCGGGTTATTAACACTTGTATGCGAACACTTGGGTTAACCTTATGAGCATTAATTCCTGGAAATTTTTCTTTATTTTTCCAGAGCTGAGCTCCGGCGGACCAATACAGACCCGGCGGTAGTTCCTCACACCAGTCTCTGTCATGGCTAATGTGGCCCCAGTTTTTGCCCTGTGCATTACCCCTACTTGCGCGGGTATCCCAATTTTTGCGCATACCCTTTGCATAAGGTGTGTTAGATGTCTAGACCGTTCAAGGGGTCTCTGGGTTACACTTAATTGTTCATTTTGCTCCCAATTAGCCAATAAAGTCCTGTGTGACAATGACAAGACCGCGGCGGTAGCGTTGAGAGAGGTCAGACAACAAATGTCGGCCTACACTACCATTGTCGCACATAAGTCACTTCAATGTGACAACGTCCCACTTTGGGATAAGTTGCTGTCAGAGCACCCTCCCCCTAAACGTACCTCTAGAGTAAGGGGTTTTAAGCCGACAGAGACTAGCCAGGGTTCTGTATCGTCTGTGGATACGTTTAAACGCCCGAGAGAGCCTACTCCCCCGGCAGCCACCTCCTCGTCGCAGGCGAGATCGAGGTCAAGGTCACCCCTCAGACAACGGTCTTCAAGTCGGGCCTCTTCCCCGGCTAGTAAGAAGTGCAAGACTGAAGCTTCCCCCAGTGGCCATGGTGGTGATTCTTCCAAACCTAGGTCTAGTTCGCGGTCACACCGTAGCCACAAATCCTCCAAAAAGGATTCCCATAAGAAGTCCTCTCGACATTCTACTAAGTCTAGTGCATCTCATCGTACCTCTACACCTGACAATGTTTCTGTTACAGCCTCAGAGTATAGTGAAGCGACTGTCCCTAAACAAGATTTACCTATTGATATTTTAACCCTAGAAATGGAAAGTTCAGGATATTCAATAATTGAGAATGTTTCAGACTCTCAAGAGAGCGTAGGCCAGAGCCTCGGTGTTTGGCGGTTTGCTCAGCCAGGGTCTGACCATCCACGTCCGACTCATACGAGTCACACAGTAGCCGATGTCCACAGGGACGCGGCGACCCCATCCTCTATCCCTGATTTATCTTGGAAACAAGGTGCCCCTGCCTCGGCGGGGTCTTCTCAGGAGGATCGGGAGGAACAAGATGAAGTGTCATTAATTTCAGATAGGGAAGGACAAGGGTCAGGCTCAGGCCTGGACGCCGCCCATGATAATACTAATTCACCTGAAAGTTCTGCACCTAACCAGTTTGTTACAGCACAAGAAATTGATGGGTTACTTACTCATGCTCTATCAAAATTCTTTAATCAACAACGAGAAAACCCCACAATGGACTTGGGGGCTCCCTTGACAGGTTCTGCGGTACGGCCTCTGATAACGTCAATCGATTTATCTAAGATTCCTAACCCTCCTACTCTGTCACCGGCAGGGAGCTCTAAGCCAGCTACGGCGGCATTCACTACGTCAAATGTCAGGGTCATTACGGATGTTAATCCACCCCCTCTAGACAAAGCGCCTCTTAGAAAAGTAGCTATGCCCCTGCTTTATGGGCCAGACGAGTCATGGGTCCCTTTGAACCCCTCTAAGCCAGAGCTTGCCCAGCCTACCTTGTCAGGGGAACTCCCGGTACCACGTGAGTGGTTTATCCAGGGAAATAAGTCTAAGAAATTAAGGGCATTGGATGCCTTGGGTAATGTTTTGGACGTAAATATCAAGGCTATACCTAGTTATTATCATCAGGATTATTTTGTTTATGCATCTAAGCCTGCTTTACCCCCTGCCTCAGCTTCAAAACTTTTTTCAGACTGGTCTAAGCTGGATGGGTTTAATGATATTAAGGCTCTGTCGGCTATTACTCCTGAACTAGATTTACAGACCGTCACAGACGAGACAGCTAATCCAGTGTTGAAGGTGGGACAGTTGGGACCAGGACCTTGGGTGGATTGGGAGGTAGAGGCTCAAAACTTTGCAACCACTTTCACTTCTAAATCTTCCCACCAGATCCCTCAGGATACACATTCATGGTTCTCAATGCCGGTAGGTTCTGCCGGCGGAGTTCCGTCAGCTTTATTTTCTTTTTTAGCTGCCCCTAAGATTAATCTTTGTGAACTAAAGGAACCATTCATTACCCCTACCCCTTCTCACCTAGACAGAGAATTTAGGCTAAGGGGAAAAGCTTTCCGCCTGTTTTCACAGTACATAGTTTCTCAACAGGTGGCTAAGTCTTTACTCAGGTCTACTCAGGCAATCGCAGACGCGGATGCTCGAAGATCAGTTGAATTATCCCGGCGTCTGATTCTTCAGTCGTCAATTCAATCCTTAGGTGACATACGCACAGCCTTACTTGAGGCGGTGCGAGCACGACAGGATCTTAGGATGTCATTAGTTCGCAAGCTGCCTGATCGCATTGCTAACCAGGTGGTAATGTCCCCAGTACTTACACCTTCTTTAATGTCCCCTGATGTATGGCGAACAGTGTTTAACATGGCACAGGCCGTGAAGCACAGTCCCGCACAGGCTAAGAAACCCGCATTTAACTTCCCCAAACCTAAGCCTCCTACTAAAGCTCAGCCAGGGGGTTCTAAGCCGTTTCTTCCGCCTAAGTCCTCCCAATCCCCCCTGGGTCAGTTCAGGCATAGACAGAGAGGGTTTTCAGGACAGAGGGGACGCGGCCAGTATAAGCCGGGGCAGGGCCAGTCTTCGGCCCACACCAGCCAGCCGGCGAAGCGTCCAACACCACCAAACCCACCATCAAAAAACTAAAGTCTTTCTCACTCCCAGTGCCTATCTTAGAGCCGGAGGAACCGAGGGAAGTACAGCCGGCGAACCCTTGTCTGCTAACTGGGTCGTTCCGAACGTGTCACCAAGCATGGCCGTTAAAAACCTGGGCACGGATGGTGGCACGCAAAGGCATCACTTGGCAGTGGCTCCGGCGACCTCGCTTACGTCAGCCGACAACGGCAAATTGTGTTTCATTAGAGGTGGAGTTGCTGGTCCAGGAGATGATTGCCAAGAATGTCATCATCCCGGTACCTCCAGATTACCCTGTATTCACGTCAAAACTGTTTTTGGTTCCCAAACGGGACAGTGTTCAGATGAGGCCGGTCGTAGACCTGTCGTATCTGAATCTTCACATTTACAACGAGTCTTTCAGAATGTTAACAGTTCATCAAATCAGGCTAACACTTCCGCCGGGTGGCTGGATGTGTTCCCTAGACCTGACAGACGCCTATTGGCACGTGTCGGTCAACAAAAGATTTCAAAGGTTTCTGGCCTTGAGGATCAGGCACCAAAATTTTGTTTTTCAGAGGATGCCGTTCGGTTTGAACCTAGCACCTCGATTATTCACGAAACTAGTCCGGCAAGCCCTGATGCCATTGTTAAAACAGGGAATCAGAGTGTTGTGGTATCTAGACGACTGGCTGGTGGTGGCAGAGACAACAATTATGCATAAAACATGTCAATATCATTTTAAATCATGTCAAAACTCTAGGCTTCAAGGTAAATCTGGTAAAGTCAAACCTTGTTCCCTCAAGAGTAATTCAGTGGATAGGGCTGGTCTGGGACACCGCCGCTCTCACTCTGAGTCAGAGTGTGGACAATCGCAACAGGTTTCGCAGGAAACTGTTCAGGTTTCTTCACAGTCTGACTACGACACGAAGAGTCTGGGAGTCTCTGGTCGGCTCTCTCAACTGGATTCAGCTAACTGTCAAGTTGGGCCGGTTGAAAGTAAAACGATTAATATTGGAAGGCAACAAATATTTCCCACTCTTACCGGCGGGAAAATTATGGCCCATACCAAAATTAATCCACACCTTACTAGCGGTCTGGGCGAAGAGGGAAACATTGCACTCAATCATGTCATGGACCTCTCCTCCTCCAACGGTATGGGTAGACACGGATGCGTCAGGCACCATAGGGTGGGGATTTCAGTCAAATCAGGGGCACCAGGGTCAGGGACTTTGGTCCCACTTAGAAATCTCTCACATAAATGTCAAAGAGTTACTAGTCCCCTTGTATTTCCTTCAGGCTCACGGCCCGGCGTTACGGGGCAAGTCAGTGGCCTTCAGAATGGACAATCTGAATGCAGTTCACTGTATTCAGAAACAAGGGTCAACGAGGTCAAGGAAGTTGCTACTCGTGTCGGAAGAGATTTTTGTTCTAGCCACCAGTCTAGATATTTATCTTCACGCATCTTATCTCCCAGGCGTAGCGAACGTCTGGGCAGACGCTCTGTCCCGGAGACAGAGCACGACAGTAGAATGGGAGCTCAAGCAACCCATTTTCGACCTAATGATTGCGGAGCTCTCCCATCCACAAGTGGATCTTTTTGCGTCCGAGGAGACTCACAAGCTCCCTCTATACCTCACCCGCCGGGCGATAACGCCGGCAGGGGGGCCAGACGCCCTAGTGACAGACTGGAACAGATGGAGCTCCATCTATCTGTTTCCGCCGCCAGATGCGTCACTAATGTGCCACGTAGTGAACAAACTAAGAGTTTATCGAGGCTTAGTCTCGCTAATCGCGCCCCTGTGGCCGGCGCAGGTGTGGTGCCAGCAGTTAATAATGTGGTGCCCGGACCCGGTATCGCTCCCGGTCGGGTACTTCCACTTAGACACGATTGGCAACCTAGAGACCTCGCTGACTTTTGCATTATGGACATTCAGGAGGCCAAGTGGCTAGCACCATACGGTAGGGATGTGACCAATAAATTGCTCAATCAATATACTCAGTCTACTAAGCGACAATATCAATCTCATTGGAAAGCTTTTACTTCTTGGATTGTTAGAACGGAACAAACTGTACCCTCAGTGGCATTGGTTTTTAATTACTTGAACTATCTGTTTGAGCAGAAACGTTTATCTGTGGTTACTTTGAAGAATCACTTAACTGCGATTAGAGTGCCCTTTTTCGACCTTACAGGTCTATCCATACCGGTGGCGGAGGAAACAGGATTTATGAGAGCGTGTTTTAAACTCCGCCCACCTCCCCGTCAGCTCATGCCTACTTGGTCTCTGGACAAAGCTTTGTCTTTACTTCATTCTCGTCTGTATCAAAATACTGCAGACTTTGCTTTAATCTTAAAGAAGGCAGTTTTCCTTTTGGCTTTGGCCACCGGAAACAGAGTGTCTGAGCTGGCGGCGATGAGCAACACACCTAATTGTCTTAGGTTTGGTAGACTTAATGATTCAATTTCCATTGCACCCTCCCCGGCGTTTGTAGCCAAGAATGAGCATAGTGCACACGTGTTTTCTGAATTCACGGTGCCGGCGTTAAAAAGGGGAAAGGTGCATCATAATTTATGTCCAGTGCAAGCTCTAACCAAATATTTAAGAATAGCTCCTCATAACCCCCAAGGTGCTTTATGGGTAGCGAGTACGGGTAAACGCTTACTTAAACGGCGATTAGCCTCTCTTCTGGTAGAAGTCATTAAAGAGAGTAATCCCGGCGTTGTGGGTAGGGCCCACGATTTACGCAAGTGGGCGGCCTCTTTACGTTTCCTGAAAAACTTTTCAGTTGAAGATATTGCGTCCACACAGTTGTGGGCGTCTAATCATACGTTTCTCTCTAGATACTAGTCAGTTGCTCTAGACAAACCTTCCTTACCATGTATAGCTTTAAGGCAGAGGGTCTAGGTGGCCCTGCAGTCACTTATGTTTATTTTCAAGGAAGGGGGGGGGGTGCAGTCAGTTGACATAGGACACCCTAGACCCCGCCGGAGTATGAGAGCTGTGATACAATTTAAGGTTGAAATGTGATATGAAAATTTCTCTGCGAGAATTTGTGCTAGTACAAAGTTTAGTACAAGACAACGGTGTTGTGATAGTAGTTTTAGCTGCGAAAGCAATGTAACATTAGTTCAATGGAGTTCATTAGCAATTGATCTCCACATGTATTTTGGGGTTTATGATGTGCACATATAAACTTATAACTTATTATTTTTGTCACCACTCGTTGAGTGGGGTGCCTTTTGTAACTACAGATCTGTGTTCAGAATCTTCAGGGTTACCTATTTTTGTCAGGCAGGCTTCTTTGAAGCACGCACCTGCCTGAACCCCCTTTTTCTTGTATATTTCCGGCCTACGCCGTATTAAATACATTTTTCAAAAGTAAGAATACTATGTGGTTGTTTTTATTATCTGCTTTTCTAGAGTTATGATATGATTACGAATGTCCCCCTCCAGTCTTAGATATCAGGCATGTTCGTCAATGATGGAGGGGCCACTAATAAATTATAGGTTTGACTCCTGTAAGGAGATAAAGAAAACCTAATATTTAGTAGTGGCCCCGTAATCATTGACGACTGGGGCCCTCCCGACCGTCCCCTTCCCATTCGTTGATGTATTAAGGATTTTGGTTTACTTGATATGTCAGTGAAGGAGGAATGACGCCTGATTCAGCGTCTGGTCAGAAATCCACACAAGTACATCCACGATATGATGGAAAGCTTATTGGATAGTTATTCTTATTTTCTTTTTGTTTTTATTTTTTACGAAGTTTTTTCGTAGTGAGAACCCAATTCATAATGACTGAAGCCATGAGTGAGGTCGCGTGTGCTCATGATGAAGGCTCCTCAGTTTTTAAATGCTCTGCGCGGTAGATTCAAACTACGGCGGATTAGTGTTTGAAGAGGATGCCTTATGTAATAGGCATGTTCGTCAATGATTACGGGGCCACTACTAAATATTAGGTTTTCTTTATCTCCTTACAGGAGTCAAACCTATAATATTGTTCAATATTGCATTCGCAAAACTAAGCGTTAAAAACCAAAAACATTAGGCCTAATTATATTTGCTGATAGGTTATTGATCTAAAATCCCAGTACCGGTATACCAGTACCGTACTGTAAACTTGTATAGCCTATTTACAGTACCGGTACCGGTATTGAAAGTTGGATTTAACTTAAAGTATGAACATTCGCTGCTTTTTCTATTAATATGTTTTACTTGCATTCTAGAAACGTTTCAAATTATATAAAGTAGGCATATGTAGTACTAGATATTGCTTACCGGTATTATAACTATGTAATCCCATATTACGAAATAAAATTGATTGATTGATAAATTGGTACCGGTATTCTATTCGACTGTTTTATTAGGCTAACACTTCGATAGGAGAAATTACAGGAAATTATTTAGAAATGTGCAGTACATTAAAAAGTCAATATCTTTCCGTTTTCACTAATGGAAATTTGGCACAGTTTCCAGAAGTCCGTAAGGTATATAGCGATAGTATAGAAAATAAGTTAAGTACGGTTACTACAAGTAGAAATTATGTGCTTAAGGAAATTGACAGACTGAAACCTCATAAATCGCCTGGTCCTGATGAGGTATATGCTAGAGTATTAAAAGAATGCAGAGATGAGTTAAGTTACCCATTAACATTTCTATTTAACAAGTCATTAGAGACAGGTGTAGTTCCAGAAGCTTGGAAGCTTGCAAACGTAGTTCCGATCTTCAAAAAAGGTGATAAATCAATAGCATCCAATTACCGTCCCATTAGTCTTACATCAATCATAGGAAAGCTACTAGAGTCAATTATTGCTAATAAAATTAGAAACCACTTAGACACATTTAATTTAATAAATTCTTCTCAGCATGGATTCACTCAGGGACGTTCTTGCCTTACCAATTTGCTTAGTTTTTTCTCAGAGGTATATGAAGCAGTAGATAATGACAAGTCATATGATATAATATACCGGTATTTAGATTTCAGTATTTAAGCTTTCGACAGAGTCCCCCATGAGAGATTGATGAGAAAGGTTGAGGCGCATGGAATAGGTGGGGCGTTGTTGGGATGGATTAGGTCATGGCTAATTGGTAGCAAGCAAAGAGTCAGCATAAATGGTACCAAGTCAGAATGGGAAGCAGTCAAAAGTGCTGTCCCCCAGGGATTTGTATTAGGTCCTCTGTTGTTTGTTATATACATAAATGACCTTGATTTAGGTATAACTAGTAGGATAAGCAAATTTGCAGACGATACCAAAATGGGGAGAAAAATTGATTCAGATAGAGATATACCGGTAGAGTGCCTCCAAAGGGATCTAGATACCTTACACGAATGGTCAGTAAATTGGCAGATGAAGTTTAACATTGACACATGCAAGGTATTAAAGATAGGGAAGATGCATACAAATGTTAAATATAAACTAGCTAATATGGAATTAGAAAACTCAGATTGTGAGAAAGATCTAGGTGTGTTTGTTAGCAATGATTTGAAGCCTAGAAAACAGTGTATAAGCGTTCGTAACAAGGCAAACAGGATTCTCGGGTTCATCTCTAGGAGTATGAGTAACAGAACTGCTGATGTTATCTTAAAACTTTACTTGTCATTAGTGAGACCCCATATGGATTATGCTGTTCAATTTTGGTGTCCTTATTACAGAATGGACATAGATTCATTGGAGAGAGTACAACGTAGAATGACAAAAATTATCCTTTATTAGAAATCTTCGGTATGAAGAAAGGTTGAAGAAATTAGGCTTACATTCGTTAGAGAGACGCAGAGTTATGCCCCTTTCCCACATGTGCGACATCATACAATTTTCGTCGCCGAGGACATAGTCTTGTCAATTCGCAAGGATTCGTGTGCGACGTATACGATTTTGACCGTTACAAACAGATAACAAATTATACTCGGCGAAGATGTCGCCGATGAATGCGACGCAATCGCCGCCTTGTGCGACATTATCGGCGAAGTGAGCGATGTTTCGCCGATGATCTCTGCGGGGAATGTCACATTTTCAAAAATATCTTGCGATATCATGCGAAGAAAACTCGCCGAATGTTTTGAGACGTCTTCGGCGATTCAAGCGATGACACGAAAGTCTTAATATTGACAACGAAATGGGGTGAAATGTCTTAAAATCGCCAAACTAATGGGCCAAACGTCATAAAATATGAAAACTAATGGGGTTAACCATGAGGAAGGAAGGGGAAAAGAAAACCGACCCATCTCCCCTTAATTCGGAGATTGGCAATGCTTCGCCGGAGACATTTTTCTATCAAATAATGTACAAATTTAACTTGCTCTCAAAACAAAAAATATATATGTTGGCTCGCTACCGCTCACCAGGAAAATATTGAAACCTGGATGGGGGTAAACGTCTTAAAACAGTAGGTTGAACGGGGCCGAACGGATACAAGACAAAGAGAGAGGGAGAGAAAGAGAAAACAAAAATTAAAAGAGGAGAGAGGGAGAGAAAGAGAAAACAAAAAAAGGCGAGGTGGACTCATGAGTCGTAACGCAAACATTGAGCCCACCTCGCCTTTTTTTGTTTTCTCTTTCTTTCCCTCTCTCCTTGTTTTTTTTTGTTTTTTCTCTTTCTCTCCTCTCTTTGCCTTGTATCCGTTCGGCCCCGTTCAGCCTACTGTTTTAAGACGTTTACCCCCATCCAGGTTTCAATATATTCCTGGTGAGCGGTAGCGAGCCAACGTATATAAACAAAAAAATTGAGGTGGAAGCATGGCATGAGGAAGTACATGAACGAAGGCGGTGCTGGTTGGGGGGAGGGGCGTCGACTGACTGGGGACAGAGGTGCATGGGGGCGGTTCGTTCGTGTCCACCCCTTCGGGGATCACGGCGTCAGGCAATAGATAGATAGATAGAAGCTAAATTTGTAAATTTTTCGATAGAAAAATTTCTCCGGCGAAGCCGGATTTCTCCATATATAATGCTGGTTCGCTATCGCTTGCCAGGAAGATATCGATACTTGGATGGGGATAAACGTGTTAAAACAGTAGGCTGAACGGGGCCGAATGGATACAAGGCAAAGAGAGTGGGAGAGAAAGAGAGAAAAAAAAACGAGGAGAGAGAGGGAGAGAAAGAGAAAACAAAAACAGCGAGGTGGGCTCAATGTTTGCGTTACGGCTTAATTGAGCCCACCTCGCCTTTTTTTTTCTTTCTCTTTCTCTCCTTCTCTCCTTGTTTTTTTGTTTTTCTCTTTCTCTCCCTCTCTCTTTGCCTTGTATCCGTTCGGCCCCGTTTAGCCTACTGTTTTAAGAAGTTTACCCCCATCCAGGTTTCAATATTTTCCTGCTGAGCGGTAGCGAGCCAACATATATAAAACAAATTGTTGAGAGCAAGCTAAATTTGTACATTTTTCGATAGAAATATGTCTCCGGCGAAGCCGGATTTCTCCATATAATGCTGGTTCGCTATCGCTTGCCAGGAAGATATCGATACTTGGATGGGGATAAACGTCTTAAAATAGTTGGCTGAATGGGGCTGAATGGATACAAACCAGAGAAAGAGAGAAAAGGAGAGAAAGAGAAAAACAAACAGGTGAACATCCCCAAGAGAGGTGCATAGAAAAAATGGTTGACAGGTTCACTATAGGTCTAATCATTTTTTTTTATCCACCTCGCCAAAGGTGCTCTTTGGAATCGTCGATGTTCTCTCGGAACATCTGAGAGCATCGGCGAGCAGAGCATCTGAGAGCATCGGTGAGCATCCGTGCAGCGTTGCAAAGTTTTTTGTGTGCGAAACCCTCCGCGATGTCTCGCCGATGTCGCCGATGAACTCCGAGGGCCTCGCAGATGTTTCTGCGATGTTCGACGATGCTTGCGAGGGCTACGAACCCTCGTGAGTCCTCGTCCAAAATTTTGAACAGTCCGAACATTTGCGACGACCCCGAGGTCCCATGCGAGGCCTTGCGAGGCATACGATTATTATGCGAGGGTATACGATTTCTTTGCGACATGTCACGAATGTGCCAATTTATGGGTGTCGGCGATGAAAATCGTATGAAGTCGCACATGTGGGAAAGGGGCATTAGAGGGGACATGATAGAGGTATTCAAGTGGGTTAGTGGGATTAATAAAGGGGACATGACAATTGTACGGTACTAAAGCTCAGTGATAGCGAAAGAACTCGTACAAATGATTTCAAATTAGATAAATTTCGTTTCAAGAAAGATATAGGCCTAGGCAAATATTGGTTTGGTAACAGAGTTGTGGATAGGTGGAATAGGCTGCCAAGTGCTATAGTGGGATCAAGAACGATAGGGAGTTTTAAGATAAAATTAGATAGGAATATGGACGAGATGGGTTGGGTGTGAGGGGGTTCTATCAGGTGTGGGCCAGGTGTGGGGCTCTGACCTCTGACAGTTTCGGTGAGGTCAGTTCTAATGGTGTTTTTAAGCTGGGCTTATAATTAGGCCTTATAATTAGGGTTGGGTGTGACAGGGATCTGCCTTGTGTAGGCCAATCGGCTTTCTGCAGACTCCCATTTTCTTATGTTATTATGTTCTTATATGACGCACGCCACATCACGTAAACATATCATATATTATCTGATCATCTAAGTTGGTAAAATAATAGTGTAGGATACCGTAGTCTAATTCAGGATCATTTTGGTTTGACGAAGTGGTATTTAAATTATAGTATCCAATACCGGTACCGGTACCAGTAATCCTCCAGTAGGCTTAACTGTCTTGATAGCGTAATGTATAAATGCGCGGAATTTCGATGTGAGTATCCTAGGTTCGAGTCCTTGGAGTGCCACATGTATTTGTTGATTTCATTAATCGAGTTTAGAAGTAAAGTTGGTTGGTGAAAAAATATAATTATTTATAAGCTACCGGTACGTACGTAACCGGTACCGTACTTAGAGTAAATGTAAAGTAGTGGGAATGAGAGAGAGAGAGAGAGAGAGAGAGAGAGAGAGAGAGAGAGAGAGAGAGAGAGTGCGAATGAGTGAGTGAGAGTGAGAGAGTGTGTGTGTGTGTGTGAGTGGAAATGCATTTAAAAACAATTCGAGTAAGCAAAAGCAGTAGTGGTGTCAAACGCACAGCCGGGCTCGAAAGTCCTCCTGTAGAGAATCAACTACCGGTACTCTGTCTTCATTTTCTTATTTACCGGTAGTTTAGTGCCTACAAAAGGTAGTTCTTAATATGAATAAGATATTGAATTCTAGCCACACACACACACATACAATATATACGGTATTATATATATAATATATATATATATATATATATATATATATATATATATATAATATATATCCTACAGCTGTATATAAGAACATAAGAACACTGAAATATACTCGAGGCCTACAAGGCTTAACCTTTGATACCCAACCAATAATTCATATGACTATCCACATTGCGTTTGAAACTTTCTACCGTTTCTGAGCCATTTAAATTACCGTACTAGGTAATCTAATCCACAACCCTATTTCCAAACCAATGCTTACCCGAGTCTTTTTAAGTGGAATTTATCTGGTTTGAAGCCATTTGTACGGGATATTTCGCAGTCATTTAGCTTAATATTGGTACGGTACTACACTAATGTCCCCTTTGTTGATTCCCTTCATCCACTTCATCATATAATCTCTTCTACATGATCTTCGTCTTTCTAATTAATGTAAACGGAGGGTTATTAACCGCTCCTCGTATGATTAACCCTTCTTTGGCGGCGCCCGGCTATAGCCGGGCGAGAGAACCTAGGACTATGTGGCGGGGCCCGGCTATAGTCGCATGCAATTTTGAGCACGTAATGTGCTCTGAGAGAGAGCGGAGCGGTGGGAGGAGCGTAGGTTACCTCATGACCGCTCGCCACGGTGGCCGTGGAGCTACTGAGATGTACTCCGCCCTCCCTCACTCGTTTCACACGTAATAATGTAAGGAAATGACCGTATTTTACCGATTTTGCCCTTCGGTTGCACGATCGTTACAAGACAACCAGTGATCGTAGAAGGATGGTTCTGGTGTCATTGGAAAGCTCATTTAACACCCTTTCAGGGATACATACTTGTATTACGCTCTGGCTCTTGTTTATGCATGAAAACAAGCATGGAAACAAGCTCGTTTACGGTAAAAAAAAAACGCTGGGCGGCACAGTCAAATATACTCCACCACCCGCTCTTTGAGTGTTAATGTCTAATATTGTGGATAATTTTTGTCATTCTACGTTGGACTGCCTCTAGAGCGTCTACATCCATCCTATATTAAGGGCACCTAAACTGAACAGGATAATCTAATCAATACATTTCACTTCCAACACCAAAAAACCTCCCATGAAATTAATGAAAGCATGTGATCCACCAGGGATTCGAACCTGGGATACCACATACAGATCTTAAACGCTCCAACCATTACAACACCAAGACAGTTAAAGGTTAAGTAATTATGAAGTCTCACTAATGACAAGTAAAGTTTCAAGATAACGTCAGCAGTTCTGTTATTCACTCCTAGAGATGAACCCGATAATTCTGTACCGGTATTTTGTTTGCCTGGTTACGAACGCATAGGCCTATACATGGTTTTCTAGGCTTCAGATCATTGGAAACACGCCCAGATCTACCGCACAGTCTAAGTTTTCTAATTCCGCATTAGCTAGTTTATATTTTGCATGTGTATTCATATTTCCCTATCTTTTTAATACCGTAACTTGTATTTATCATTGTTAAACTTCATATGCCACTTTACTGATCATTCATGTAAGGTATCTAGATCTCTTTGGAGGTAGGCCTACTCTAAATCACTATCTGAATTTATCGTTTTCCCCATTTTGGTAGTCTATAATTTTACTAATCCTACCAGTTACCGGTATATCTAAATCAAGTTATTTAGGCCTATGTATATTACAAACAACAGAGGGCCTAATAAAGATCTCAGTACCACTTTTGACTGCACCCCAGCCTGACTAAATACCATTTATGCTGTTTTGTTGCTTCCTATCAATTAGCTATGACCTAATTTACTTTAACCTAATCAGTGCGGGCTTATTTCTGCTATAATAGGGCTCATTCAGGCACTTCTGATTGCTTAAGCAAGTACCTGAATGAAATGAGATGCTTGCAAAAAAAAAGTATATAAGAAAATAGCATTAAAATTACACCAGAACGATACGGAGACATCAGCAATATTCGCTAATTATTAGCAATGTCGCCCTACATTTGCCTTTGGCAGCACTGCATATATCTCGCGACACATGGGGCGAGACTTAGTGCGACGGCAGATGTGCCGGAGAGCGGACGGGGGCCTGCCGCGCTCCTGTTCACTCGCACTCATCTCCACAGGCTTTAATGGACTTTAAATTGCAGTAAATTGCCATGATGTTCCCGAATGGCTCCCGCAGTGAAAGGGTTAATAATGAGCCATCTATTCCATGTGTTTTTACCTATCTAATCAATCTCTCTAGAGGGACTCTGTCGAAGGCTTTACTGAAATCCAAAAATTAATAGAGTATATCGTTATCATTAGCTAATGCTTCATACACCTTTGAGTAAAATATAATCAAATAGACCTATATATAAGGCAAGAACGTCCCTGGGTGAATCCATGCTAAGAAGAATAAATATGTTTCAAGATGGTCTAATTTTCCTAGCAATAATTGACTAACAAGTTTCCTATGATTGATGTGAGATTAATGGGACGGTAAGTAGATGCTATTGATTTATCACCTTTTTTGAAGGTCTGAACTACATTTGCGAGCTTTCAACCTTCTGGAACTATAAATCTGTTTCTAGTATTATACTTGTTAAATAGATATGTAAATGGGTAACGTAACTTATCTTTGCATTCTTTAAATAGCCTACTCCAGCATTTACCTCATCGAGACCAGGCGATTTTTAACTCTCGTCTAGTGGGGTGTTTTGGGCTATTTTGGGCATATTCAGGCCCTCATGAATGATCAATCAAGTATCTGCATGAAAAGAAATGTATTCAGCAAAATACTAGGCGCTACAAGCTTCAAAATGAGACCAGAATGAGCTTCGTTTTGATGCAGTGGTACCACCAACATGGGAGTTTAGCGTATAGCGGCATATTTTTTCCAGCTACGCTCACTACTGGCTACACTGCCGGCCTCTCGAGAACAGAGGGAGCGTGAGTCAGAGAGCGGCGGTAAGCCCTGGGTGTCGGCCGTGTGGCCTGCTGCACTCCCGGCCACTTGCATTCGATTTTAACACTTTAAAAGCCTTAATAATGATCCTAACTTGCTGCTTTTTAGATACAGACTTAAGTCGGGCCCCGCTCTTTAAGTGTTAAGGTTTCAGTTTGCCAATTTCCTTAAGCACATAATTTGTAGTAAGAGAAAGACTTATTTAACATATACAGTATACTTTCTATAGGCCTACTGTCATTAGGCCTATACCTTATGCCTTATGGACTCCTGGCAACTACACCAAACTATTATTTGTAAAATCAGAAAGAATGTGTTTATTTAAAGTACTGTAGGCTAGTGCACATGTGTAACCCTTCATCGGTCAATCCTCCTATCGTAGTTTTAACACCTTACGAGCGGCCTAGGTGGTAATTTATATGTACCGCCCAGCGGGGTGTTTTTACCCTAAATAGGGTTGTTTACGTGATCATTTTCATGCCTAAATAAGACCCAGAGCGTAAAACAAGTATCTATCCCTGAAAGGGCACAAACCGAGCTTTCCAATGACACCCCAACCATCCTTGTACGACCACTGGTTCTCTTGCAACGATCGCGCAACACGAGTGCAAAAACCATGTAGTTAGGTACTTTCCCTACATAATTCCCTGTGTAGCGAGTGCGAGAGGGTAGAGGAGGGTGGGATTCATGTCAGTAGGTCCGCCGTGGTGGTCTAGAGCAGTCATACGCTTGCTACGCTCCTCCCACCACTCATCTCTCTCTCTCTCAGCAACATTACGTGGTGAAAATGGCACACGACATAAGTTGTGAACCGCCACTTAGCCCATATTTATTTCACACGACATAAGTTGAGCGCCGCCAAAGAAGGGTTAAAGGGCATAGCGCATGTGGTCAGCTATCCTCATTTTAGCTCATTATCATAAATGTTAGTGTATATAGTATACCTCTTATGTGCAATAATAGTAGTCCGAGTTTCCTATAAATTATGTAAATATAAATAAATTAGTGTTTTGGACGATGGTGGCGAGAGACATTTCCGAACTTTCGTGACGTACGGCAGAGGCATTGGGGTACCCATAGAATAACACAATCGGTCAAAGAGTTTCAGGGGTCAGGTCAATGGCCACCATTTTGATTCTCAGTATCTCTGTTAAGCACCGTACTCCATGCTATGAAAGCAGTTAAAAAGATGGACAGATATTTAAGAGGGGTATAATAAATTGTATGAGCAGCATAAGCTTAATAATGAAATGTTGAAATAATGGCAAGCTATCGAATAATGCACTGTGAAATTGAAAATCAAGATGGAATATTTTGATAGTTGGACGAACGCTGTGGTATGGTACTAGAGTAGGCTACCTGTGTACACTCGGATACCATAGTCTCTAGCCCACTCACAAATATTCGTAGAGTTCACCCATTTCAAATTATGGAAGTATATTGCTGGAAACGAATATATGAATATAATTTTCCATGCATCAACTACAAATCTATATACTGTATACTGTTCATTGAAAAGCAAGTTCTATCCAAAAATCAATCCTGATAGTTATAATTGCATTCAGAATAACATAGGGGGTCCACGAATTATTTTGAGTGGGCTAGAGACTATGGTATCCTATGGTACCTTTAGGGCCGCTTAAGAGGTGAGTGTTGCCATATGGATGGAACTGCCAATACGTATTTATTTATGATTAACGAAACCAAACTATGAATAATTGTATTGATAGATACTTAAGGATAGTCACATTTTACACTCATGTTATATAAATATCAAATACTGCCCTCACATTACTTCATCACGTATGAAATATAGCAGGGTAAGCTAGATCCAGGCAATATCAAAACATATTCGAACTTGGCGGTCTACCACGACCACGAGAGAGAGGCAACAGGGGCTGCCATCAACTTCCTAAGCTGAATATAACTTACATGGCTTTGTTTACTATTTTAGATCAATATTTATGGTAAACCAAGACAACTGTGCAGTATCAATCATTCTTTAACACCTTAAGAGCGGCCTATGCGGTTTATTTATATGTACCGCCCAGCGGGGTGTTTTAGCCAAAATAGGGCTGTTTACGTGATCATTTTCATGCCTAAATAAGACCCAGAACGTAAAACAAGTATCTATCCCTGAAAGGGCATAAACAGAGCTTTCGAATGACACCATAACGATCCTTTTATGATGGCTAGTTTTCTTGCAATAACCGTGCAACGTGAGTGCAAAAAGCATGTAATTAGCCACTTTCCCGATACAATTCCTTATATAGCGAGTGAGAGAGGGAGGAGGGAGCTGGGATTCGTGTCATTATGTTCTCCGCGGTGGTCTGGAGCAGTCATACGCTCGCTACTCTCCTGCCACCACTTGTCTCTCTCTCTCAGCAACATTACGTGCTGAAATTGCCACTCGACCTATGTCGAGCGCCGCCACATAGTCCAGCTTTATTAAATACGACTTATGTGGTGAGCCGCTAATTAAGGGTTAACATGCTTTAGACAGTGATAAAATGGAATGAGATATTGCATGAGCTACCGTATGCCCTTTAAGGGGACCGATTACATCTCTCACCTTGGATTTATGCAGTTGGTAAGAAGCTTTAGGGTTATTATAATTTTTTTGTATTATCTTATTATTTATTTATTTTTCTATGTGAGTGAAGGAGACAAAAGATAAAACTGCCTGTAACAAGTGTCTCCCCCGAAGCTGAAAGAGCGACAGAGCCAAATTCAAAGTACCGGTACGTTAACAGTCAAAATGTCTGGACACGGAGATTAAAGCAGTTTAAGTCATACAATGAGGGAAAGACAGATTGAGGGAGTGTTCCAAAGCTTGCTTGTTAATAGAAGAAAGACTGGGAAACTCAGTTCAATCTTTGGTTAGAGAGTTTGACAGAATAGAGGTGTGAGTGTGTTGAAAGGCGGGTGCCCCCCATTCTTTGTAAGGGAGGAGGTATACACTGAGAAGGCTCTGAAGAACACCGATTATTGTAATAGCGGTGGAGTGTGAGAGATGCAACATTGCGGCGTGTAGAGAGAGATTGAAGGGAATTAGTAAGAGAAGGTGAGTTTATGAAGACAAAATGCTTTTGACTCTACCCTTTTGAGAAGTGTGGTATGGGTGGAACCTCCCCACACATGAGAACAATAATCAATACATGGATGCACTGTGCCAATATACATAACAAGAAGCTGTGCGGGGTAAAGAACCCATGGAGACGATTGAGCACACCTAACTTCTAGGAAGCTGTTTTAGCAAGAGTAGTAATATGATCTTTCCAAGAAAGGTCAGGATAAATGAAACACCAAGAATACTGAGAGAAGATGAAGGCTTGATTTGTGTATTGTTGAAGAATACCGAGAGTTGTGTGCAGGATCGTGGCAGTTAGACAGAAGGTGAAATTCGGTTTAGGAAGCATTGAAAGTAACAAGATTTTATCTGTCCCCATTGGAGATACCGGTACTGTAGTTGATAGATCAGAGGATAGGCATACTATGGCAGTATCACGTGAGTTTTGGAGTGGTTGCCTGCTGGATCGTTGTGATACTGGTAGTTAAATAGTGAAAGGTAGAGTCATCAGCATATGAGTGGATAGAACTAGAGGTACCGTACAGTTGAGAAGATTATTAATGAATATTAGAAAGATAACTGGAGACGGGACAGAACCTTGAGGAACACCAGAGTTGATACCAGGAGGTTGAGGAAGTGAGCGATGGCGGTCCACAACCGCACGTCCCCGGTACAGAAGGGGTTAAGAATAAGTAAGAGAGTAAGTAGGTGGAGAGGGAGGAAATGCACCGAAATCATACAAGGTGGAGTTTTTAGCAAAAGTTTGAGTGAAGAGTTCAGCTTTGTCAGAGGAAGACAGTAGTGCTGTCAGAATGGAGAAGAGAAGAAAAAGACAAGGAAATACAATTATTGTTGAAGAGGTTTTTGGCTAGATGCCAGAAAGGTTTGGTAGAGCTAGATTTGGAAAGTTTAGAACATTTATTATTGATGAAAGATTTTTTAGCGAGTTGGAGAACGGATTTGGCATAATTCCGGGTACCGGTAATAACATACAAGTGTAGCCTATATACTGTATATATATATACACACCTGTATATACGCATGACACACACACACACACACACACACACACGTGGTTAATATATTGAAAGTGTAGGCTATGTGTGTGTTTTATAGTGCTCTATGGAGCAACATTATGTTCAACTTAAGTTCAACTTGTCTTTATATGCTTCAATACCGGTACGTTAAACCTTCAACTGTACACTGTACCCTAACCAAGCCTTAAGCCTGCTAGACACATAGCCGAGTCGGTGCCCGAGTCTAACACGAGTCACACTCGTCGATTATCGCCGTTGCTGGAGACCGAGTAGGCCTCGAGTAGCAATTGATCCCGAGTCAACAAGAGTGTAACACAAGTTAACACAAATTAATATGAGTCAACACGTGTTCATGCAAGAGTCTGTACGAGTAACTGAGTCAACATGAGTGTAACACGAACCCAAGACGAGTGTCAAAAATTTGAAAAATAACAGTCAAATTCCAGGGTACGAAAACAAAGAGTAGGTACGAGTCACGACGAGTGTAACACGGATCAACACGAGTGTAACACGGGTCAACACGAGTGTCAATATTAACAATCCTCGTACATGATTATTTATTTTCTATATACTGTATATTTCAGCGATAATATTCATTACTATGATTTTATTTATATTTTTCTCATATATTTGGGTATTGTTCACTAGAGAAATTGAGATAATTTTTTTTTCTTCTGTCTAATGCATCTATCTCCCTTATACATATATATAACTATGTCTTTGGTCTTTTTTTAATCTACGATCATTTCTAATATGATGGAATTGAAAACAATATTACCCTTCTAACTCTCTAATGCATTTACCTAACTCCCTTATACATTAACATAACTATGTCTTATTTGGACTTTTTGTAATCTTTGAATCATTTCTTATGCGATGGAATTGAAAAATATAATATCCTTCCAGCACATACAGTAAATAAACAATAAATAAGATAGTCAACAAAATATTTCAACCCTCCCCTCCGTCTTGCTGTGCGAGGCGCCGAGTTTCGGAGACGGAAGATTTACGTTTGATAGATGATTTTTTTTTTTTCCCCCACGGTATACACAAAATGATAGGGAAATATTGTAATATGTTTTTAATTGACATTTGTGTCGTTTTTGCTGATTATGAGTTGGTGGAAATTTGTTTTCTTTAATTCCATCATATCGGAAATGATTCACAGATTATTATAGAGACCAAATAACATACACTTTTAAGTATGTTCAATAGTTTTGCATTATCAATAGGGTGTAGCACAAGGCTTATCAACATCATCACAGTAACGGAGTCGGGTTGAGGCCGGGACAGGGAGGGGAGGGAGTAGGCCTACAGCGTCTGGGATATAATATATATATATTTGTTTTTCATGTGAAATTTATCATATTAATGACAAATACCACCCTTATTATGTTTTCAGGGACAGTACAGCGCATAGTATTATGTTCTTATATCCATAACAGTATTATAATAATTTTCAGCATATTTCCCTTATATGTTCTACCATGAACTATGTCCTTTCAAATTGCTTAACCTAAGACGTGCGCATGGGGGGTATGAGACACCACACTCCTGTGCGCACGTATTTGAGCTGTTCCCATCACTAACATCGTTATTATACCATAAATAGCATTAATACTTATCCATATGTGCCTATTATAGGTTGATTATAAAGGTATTAACCTGTTACAACAATAAAACAAGTGGAAACAGCGTTTGGATGGTCAAAATTGGCGATACAGGCCGGGAGTTACATAATGTATGGCTGAGGCAACCTCCCTCCCCTCCACTTTTCCCCACGTCTGGAGAGAGACTGTCGATCGATACTCTCTCTCTCTCTCTCTCTCTTGCACTCGCTTGGTAACAGTGATAACAATGCCCTGCTTGCAACTCGCTAATGTTAGCACGAAAATAGACCACAGAATAAGGGAATAACAGGGAAAATAGGTAATAACTGAAGGAGGTGGGGAAGGAGGGGAGGTGGAAGAGTGATATTTGGCATGGCCCAGGGGCAAAAAAAAAAAAAAAAGAAAAAAAAAAATTGGGGGTTTTAAATGGATTTTTTCCCCCCAGATTCTTAAGAGTCTTCCCGCAGTCGCCCGGGGAAACTCTTAAGAGTCTTCCCGCAGCTCCTGGGTTAATCATCATTATTATTTTATATATTCTTCCAAAAAGTATTTAATTCATATTACTTATTTGTTTCTCTGTTAACAAGTCATTTAAAACTTGAGTAAAGTAAAATTATAAATGAAACATATGAATAAAGTAACTATAAATATTAATTGGATGCAAAACAACACCTGGAGTCACATACATTATATTTTGACACACAAAATACGACATCGAAATGTTCACCTTAATCGACGAATCACCAAAGAGTGTTACACGAGTTAACACGAGTTAACACAAATAACGAAGTTATTCAGAGTCAAACACGAGTCAACACGTATGTACACGAGTCTACACGTATTTAGGCCACACTCGTGGCGCGGCCCAAAAATGTCATACATGCATGACATTTTTGGACCACGCCACATGTACCCTCGAGAGTGGCGAGTCCACGGAGAGTATACACGAGTGTAACACGAGTGTTGAGGAGCATTGATGAGTCATTGCCGAATAGCAAAATTTCAACACTCGTGTTGGACTCGGGCACTGACTCGGCTATGTGTGAACCAGGCTTTAACCTACCCTACCCACATGCTCACCATACATACATGCACACCTCATTACTACCCTTACATAGGCCTAAACCTTCACAAACTTCCTCCTATGCTGTTTGTGTAAATAGCCTACTGGTACCGTACATCAGTGGAATAAGATTAACTCTACATGGTAGAAAATTACGTTCATAACTTCATAAATTACAACATTGAATGCGGTATCAGGTTTACTTGTTACTGTGAGAGCACGCACACTTTACAGCCGATTTTCTTTAATGAGTTATTATTCTAGTTAGGTATTTCACAATAATTTATGATATAATAATACATATTACATATTTATATTGAATAATTTACTATTGACTTAGTTTATGAAACTACATCCATAGTAATGGACTAATGGGAATAGGCTACCGTATTCAATATAATTAACACTATGTAGGCTATAGTGTATACTGTATACTGTCCATAATTAGAAAATGCCTAGTGTTGACATTAGTTTTGTCATTGCTAAACGAATAATACATTTGAACATTCCACCTTGAGTGCCTAATCTTGAAAATCAACGTCAGAATGTCAATTTGGTAGCCTACCCTATAGGCCTACATATGTGTACCACCGGTAATTAACTATTCTTGCAAATATATCACACACACAATATTTCAGCAAGATTCATTTGTTGTAATGTTTGTCTCCAACATTTGAAAATTGTCCATTGTTTACTTACGGTACCGTATATGGTTTGAAGTAATCTGACTTTCAATTATCTCTCAAACTAGGTTAGATTGGGGGGAAAGGCAGTGGCTTGCGATAGAAATGAAGGTTATAGGCTACGGTACTCGTTCGAAACACATCAAAAACATTGGAAAAACACAACTTAAACTTCAATCTTTTGAGAGGCCACAGGAAGCCACAGCCATAACGAGTAGAACCAACGAGACAACCCGAGTAGGCCTAACATCAACGTAACTTCTGCCACTGAGGAAATTAATGAAGTCAACCCTGCAGTGAGGAGCGTCGGAAGCGGTACACCCGCTATAATGAGTATAGCAACACCTGGGGCCTATAATGTAGCTGTAAGTACAGGCAATGCGCAAGGCATCACTACAGCACTTGCGACGGGAAGGAGCTCGACGACAACCCCTATCGACAGGATCACAACGCCTCCACCCTCAGGTGATAAGGGGGAGGGTACTGTTCAAGGACAATGGTTTAGGGTACATTCCACCAAAGGTAAAACTCATCACATACCTGAGGGGGAACAGAGGCTGAATGGAGGTACCGGTACTGGTACCACAAACAATGTTAGGAATTCTATGGCTGTGCAAATTCAACCTAGGAACTTTATGCATCAGGGGATTAAGGGTAAAAATAAAAGTACGGGGATAAGTACAGTTAAAAAAGTGAAAAGATCACGCATAGCCAAAGTATTCGCGACAGGTTTTAAGCCAGGAGTGACGGCATCCGACTTGAAAGAATATCTCTCCAATAAACTCAGTCTTAGTATGGATGTTGAACCAATTATTCCCTGGTCTGATAGGCACACATATATTTCATTCAGAATAAACTGTGAGTGTCCAAATCCCGAGGTGTTTATGGATGAAGAACTTTGGCCAGAGGAAGCATCGGTGTACTGGTGGAGAGAACGTAGGGCACAGGTACCGGTATCAACAAATGAGGACTCTATAACTACGGTAACCCACCCTCCCAACAACTCTTAATCATGGATATAAAGTCTACTTCATCTCCCAACAATTTGCGTATTGCTACTTATAACTGTAGGGGGCTCCCTAAAACCAACAGAGGGCTTCTCCTACGTCCTGATGTAGTAGACGTATTTAATACCAGTGATATTGTGTGCCTGCAGGAGACTTGGTATTTTAAACAGGATTTGGGTAACCTCAGTACTATCTGTGATAATTTTCATGGGTTTGGGGTCTCGACAACCGATGCTATGGATGGTCTAGTAGCAGGTCACCCACCGGGAGGAGTAGCTATTTTGTGGAGGGACTCTTTAGACAGCCGGGTTAAACCACTTTTAACAAATTTACCATGGTGTACAGGTATAGAAATAGAAGATATCCAACGGAAAGTAGTTATTCTTAGTGTGTACTTGCCCTACCAATGTAATGAAAATGAAGAACAATACCTGGAATGCCTTGGAGAGCTAAGTGCTCTTTTACAAGAACTAAATACCACCTGCTACTCTGTAATAGGGGACTGGAATGCTAATCTGAAGGACATGAGTAACTCTCTGTTTGCTAGTCATATGACTAACTTCTGTGGTGAGCATGATCTAATTATCTCTTCTCAGCTCATGCTCCCTCATAGTAGTTACACATGTGTCAGTGCAGCATGGGGCTCAACGTCTTGGCTAGATCATACCGTAGCTAGTGCTGATTTCCATGATATGATAACAAATATGGAAATTCAGTATACATATACAGATGAAGATCATATCCCATTGACCTTAACAGCTAGTTTGGAAAGAGCGCCAGAATTAACCCAGTCAAACAATAGTGTAAATCCAAAACTGCCATGGGGCGGGCTTGACGAGGAGGAGTGTGAGCAATTTTGCACTTTAACACACACTCTCCTTTCTGAGCTTGATCCTGGCAGTGAGGATGCCATTACCTGTGAAGACCCCAATTGTGTTAATGCTAGTCATCGAGAAGAAGTCAGCAAGCTGTACAATAATATTATATCTTGTCTTACTAAGGCTAGTGACATAGTATTTCACAAGCATAACAAAAATTACTCTTTTAACAAACCTGGGTGGAATGACCATGTTTCAGAACTATACCAGGCATCCCGAGATGCTCGTAGTGTATGGCTGGATCATAACAAACCGAGACAGGGACCCATTTTTGACATGTTCACCAGACTAAAGGCTAGATGCAAGTATGCAATCAGATATATAAAAAACAATGAAAATGTATTAAGAAGAGAAGCATTGGCCAAAAACTTTGCTAGCAAAGACACATTGGCCTTCTGGAAGGATATTAAAAAAATGCATAATAGCTGCACACCTCTACCCGTTAGTGTAGATGGGATCTCTGGTACTAATAACATAGCCAATCTTTGGAAAACACATTACCAAACTTTGTTTAACTCTGTTGGGCACCAAGGAAATACCATTGCTGCTACAACAGAGTGTAACAAAGAAGACAAATATGACACAATTAAAGTTACAAGTGAAAAAATCAAAGGCTGCAATAAGTAGGCTAGATGCTAACAAATCCTGTGGTTTTGATGGTATATATGCTGAACATTTGAAGTACTCCTCCACTCTCCTCTTGGAGAAACTCAGCAGTTGCTTTACCAGCTTTCTAATCCATGGTTTCCTACCAGAATCTATGATGTCCGTTACCTTGATACCAGTAATTAAAGACAAGGCTGGCAAAATTACATCAAAAGACATCTATAGACCTATTGCCCTTGCCAGTATTGTAAGTAAGATACTAGAGTTAATCATTTTAGACAGAATCTCAGTGTATATCTCAACTAATAGTAATCAATTTGGTTTTAAAAAGAATCATGGTACGGACCAGTGCATTTACACTCTGAAGGAGCTAGTGGATGGGTACATCAAAATGAACAGCTCTATTTTTGCATGCTTTCTTGATGCTAGTAAGGCATTTGACAGAGTCTGCCACAATATCCTGTTTGATAAATTAGCAACAAGGGGAGTGCCATCCTATATACTGAGAATCTTGAAGTACTGGTACGCCAATCAAACATTTAATGTAAGATGGGGTAACATTATTTCGGATTCCTTTACAGTAACCAATGGAGTGAGACAGGGTAGTATTCTCTCACCTTACTTATTCAATGTATATATGGATGAATTAAGTGATAAATTGAATAAAGAGCAGATTGGATGTTATGGTGGGAATAAAATCATCAACCATCTCATGTATGCTGATGATCTGGTCATTATTGCACCGTCTTCTGCGGGTCTGAGCAAACTTCTTGATATATGTGAATCTTTTGGTAGTAAACATGGTGTTAAATTCAACCCACTGAAAAGTGCTGTTCTTATATTTAGATCAAAATTACTGTATAAAAGTAAACTGCCAAATTTCTCACTCAATAATCAAATTATTCAAGAAGTAAACAAAAAAAAATACCTGGGACACATTATCTCAAACGATTGCTCAGATGATGCAGATATCGGCCGTCAGCGCAGACAGCTATATTTACGTGGTAACACCATCTTGAGAAAATTCCACATGTGTAATTGGGAAACTAAAGTCACTTTGTTCCGGACATATTGTTCCTCTATGTACACGGCCCATTTGTGGTGGAAGTATAAGAGAGCCACCATAAATGGTCTGTGTACATCCTATCATAATATACTCAAGATGTTCATTGGTCTCTCTAAATATGAAAGCACTAGTATGGTGTGCACACTGTTGGATGTGCAGTGCTGTCGGGCTGTCATCAGGAGACTGGTGTACAGCTTTTCGCAGCGACTGCAATCCTCCAGTAACGCACTGATTGTAGCTCTTTGGTCTAGTGATCATATCTATGAATCCCGTATTATATCTCACTGGCAGAAGCTGCTGCACACATAGTATGTACTGTAATGTAATATATAGGTCTAATTGAACTATGAGCAATGATCTGTGCAATAGGTGTTAACCAACATTGAGCAATAGCCTTAGTTAGCCTATCTGTGTTATATTGTGACAAAATGTGATATGTGCTCTATTCTGTAAATAGGCCTACTGTATTTTTTATTTTATTGTGTCTTTATTAATATATCTTTGTGTATAATTATTATCTGTGCTCTGACGAGAAGTGTATGTGATATGGACCATTAGGTCGTACTGTATTTATACTGTATCTATATTATGTGTCTGGAATAAAGAATTATTATTATATTATTATTATTATTATTAATAGGCTACGGCTATATTTTAAAACATGCATATATATACCGGTATATAGCCTATATATATATATATATATATATATATATATATATATATATATATATATATATATATATATAGTATATATAATTATAACTTAAGTACTTAACCTATTCTACGTGTAAACTACTCGGAGGTACCGGTAATGAGTATATTTCGGTTAAGTTGGATAGCGCTAAAGATATACCGGAAAATGTCACTAAGATGGTCACTAATTTTCCCATGGATTTTTTTATTTTTCTCTGTTAGTTTTCATCAATATATAGTGTTTGGAAATAATTACAACCCTCGGAGAAACCGTTTTCCCCATTATACAATGATTTTAAGACACGCTGCCCGATAGTGGGGAGGCCTATGAAGTACAGGGAAAAGGAGGGGTTAAATGCGTAACACGGCGATAAAAACGTATTTTAGCAAAACTTGGCTCGGGTTTTAAGGTATTTCAAAGGCCTATAACCCAATATTTCGAAAACCCGAGCCAAGTTTTGGCCAAAGCTGGCTCGGATTTTGCGAGTTTGTAGAAAAAAAAATGACAGTAACCTCATTTAGAAATTTGGCTCAGGTTTCCCGAAATTGCAAAGCCATAAAACCCGAATTTTGGAAAACCAGAGCCACGTTTTGGCAAAACTTGGCTCGGATTTTGCGAGTTTTAAGAGTAAACAAATTACAGTAACCTAATTTAGAATTTTGGCTCATGTGTCCCTAAATTGCAAACCCCAAAAAGCCAAATTTTGGAAAACCCGAGCCAAGTTTTGGCAAATTTTGGCTCGGATTTTGCGAGTCGAAAAAGACTAACCAAATGTCGGAAATCGGCTCATGTTTTCCCTAATTGCAAAGCAATATAACCAGATTTATCGAAAACGTAGCACTTATTTAAATCATAAATATCCAGTAACATAGACCTATTACATTGGATACAAGCCTAATCCACACCTAACGCCTACAATGTGTCGTCCGTAGTACCTAGTAGGCCTACGTGGGATACAACACGAACCCTTACAAAGTACAAAGGAAATCAAGGAACAACAGATCTAGTGACCCTTCTAGGTTGCTTGTCCTCCAAAACACTGAGGATCAAGTGTCCAAACAGTGGTTTAGAGTGGGTAAGGGAACATTGGAAAGGGAATTACTGCCCTGGAACTAATGTCCGTGGCAGGATTAGGAAGTTAGTAGGGGACAGATGGGTTAGTAACTGAGGGGGGGATAAAATAAAGTTATTCATTTACAAACGCAGTCAGTCGCGGGTTTGATGCGAGATATTTGTCTAAGCGGAGTTTAAATGAATCAACGGTGATGCAGTCTATAACGTTTCGGGGAAGCCCATTCCACAAGTTGACAACTCGATTGAAGAAGAAATTCTTAGATTCGTGTGAGTTAAAAGATTTACCAATAATTTTGCAACCGTTTCCCCGCGTGTAATTAGATTGGTCGATAGTGAAGTACTTACTACAGTTCATATTGTCGATGCCTTTGATGATTTTGAACACTTGAATTAAGTCACCTCTTAATCTGCGCTGGGTTAAAGGAAATAGATTTAATTCTCTAAGACGCTCTTCGTATGGTTTGTTCTTTATCATTTTGGTAACTCTACGTTGAACTCGTCCTAGCTTGTTTATATCTTTTTGGTAATAAGGGCACCAGGATTGAACGCAGTATTCCAGAAGAGGGCGGACTAAGGAATTGTAAAGGGTTAGGATAACTTCTTTGGATTTTTGCTCAAATGACCTGCCTATAAAGCCAATTATTTTGTTTGCCTTCTTAACCCGGGAGCTGCGGGGAGACTCTTAAGAGTTCCCCCGGCGCACTGCGGGAAGACTCTTAAGAGTCAGAGAAAATAAAAATCAACTTTTGACATCGAAAAAAAAATATTTTTTTATATTTTTTTTTTTTTATTTTTTTATTTTTTTTTGGCCCCTGGGCCATGCAAAATCTCAGTCCTCTACCTCCCCTCCTTCCCCACTTTCCTCCTCTCCTTCAGTTATCACCTATTTTCCTGTTATTCCCTTATTCTGAGGTATATTTTCGTGCTAACATTAGAAATCCGATTGGAGGGTGTGGTCATCACTGATAGCAAGCGAGTGCAAGAGAGAGAGAGAGAGTATCGATCGACTGTGTCTCAGTGGCCTTGGGGGAAATTGGCGGGAAAGCAGATTGCCTCACCCATACTTACAACTCGCGGGCTATATCCGATTTTGACCATCCAAACGCTGTTTTCACTCGTTTATTGTTGTTTCAGGTTAATACCTTTATATCAACCCATAATAGGCGCATATGGATAATATTAATGCTATTAATGGCACAATGAATATTAGTGACGGAACACCTCAAATACGTCAGCACAGGGGGACGTTTCCAATTACCCCATGCGCACTTCAGAGGTTAACAACTTCTGAACATTGTTGACTCGGTTTTAGGTTACTCGATATAGTTACTCCCAGATCGGTTTCTCTCTGTTTACATTCTTAAGCTGAGTGCCATTCATCGAATAGTTTGCTTTCTCATTTAGGTATCCAATATGTAGTACTTTACATTTATCCGCATTGAAACTCATTTGCCAAATTTGGGCCCAACATGACAATTTATCTAGATTGTGTTGCATATCGTCAACTTGTTCTTTTGAGAGTACGCTATTTGCAATTTTTGTATCGTCAGCAAATTTTGAGATTGTACAGGTGAGACCCTCATCTATGTCGTTGATGTAAATTAGAAAGAGAATTGGTCCTAGTACCGATCCCTGGGGTACCCCGCTACTTACATTGGTCCATTTAGATGCCTTACCGTTTATGACTACTCTTTGCTTTCTGTCGCCGAGCCAATTTTCTATCCATTTCAACACACCATCTTGTATTCCATGCGCTTTTAGTTTTAGCAGTAAACGTTTGTGGGGAACTTTGTCAAAGGCCTTTTGAAAATCAAGGTATATAATATCTACAGCTTTACTCTCATCGTAGAGGTTGAGGATATCGTGGAAGAAGTCTAAGATGTTTGTTTAACAGGAACGTTTTTTACGAAAGCCGTGTTGAGTATCTTTAATTAAGTATGTTATTTTCCTCTAAGTGATTTACGAGTCTGTCTCGTATGACCGTTTCTAGCATTTTACATACAACTGAGGTTAAGCTAATTGGACGATAGTTACTGGGTAGGGATTTGCTGCCTTTTTTGAATATCGGTGTTACGTTGGCTAGCTTCCACTGATCGGGCATAGTTCCAGACTGCAAGGATTTATTGAATAGTAATGTCAGTGGTTTGGAGAGCTCATCCTTAGCTTCCTTTAGAACTCTAGGCGAGATTGTATCAGGTCCAGGCGTTTTATTTACCTTGAGTTTATCTAAACAATTCAATACTTCTCTCTCTGTAACGGTGATATTGCTTAGAACATCTGAATTATCAATCTGAATCGGTGATGGTGTAGGGATATCACTGAGGTCTTCTGTTGTAAAAACTGATGCAAAGAAGGTATTGAGGGCATTACTCATTTGTACTTCGTCTTTGGTGTATTCTCCATTTTCATCGACTAACGGTCCAACAGTTGAAGTAACTACTTTTTTCTTTCTGATATAACTATAGAATTCTTTCGGGTTTGTTTTACTTTGATTCGCAATATGTAACTCCAAGGTCTTTTTACTTTGCTTAATTAACTTTTTGGCTTTGCGTCTTACCTCTACAAATTTCAGCCGTTCTTCGTCATTTTGAGAGGATTTTAATCCATCATTAGCAAATTTGTTAGCAAGCAGGCAGTTTGAAATATCTTTATTCCACCATTTGGGCTTATTATTATGGCCTGGACGCCGTATTTTCGATGGTATGCAGTCTTGCACTGCTTTTAGGTAAGTGGCTTCGAATAACTTCCAAGATGTATTTATGTCGTTATTGTGAATTAAAAAGCTCCAGTCAGTTTCTTTAAACATAGCTCTAAGTTTATGGAAGTTTGCTTTCTTGAAATTAGGAACTTTTTCGATGCTACTATTTTGTTCGTTACTAGTAAAGTTTAAAGTGAAAGTTATCGTACGATGGTCGCTGTTACTGAATTCATCACCAACATTCAAATTCTCTATTAATTCTTCTTTTGTTGCAAGTACAATGTCAAGAACGTTATTACCACGGGTCGGCGTTCGAACAAATTGATAGAGCGAACTCTCTTGCAAGTTCGTATACAAGTCATGTCCGGAGTATGAAGTAAGAGTATCGCCCCACTTGGTCACAGGTAAATTAAAGTCGCCAAAAATTACGGTATCTTGTGAGTTACTTACATCTGCAATTTGCTCGTAAATTTCACGGTCAGTTTGCACTGATTGAGCTGGAGGTCTGTATATTAATGCAAGTATTATTTTTGTACCTTTATTATTCTTTATTAGCACAAAAGATGCGTCGACGTTCACAATTTGAGGTTTTGACATGAGGGTAGGGTTAAGACTTTCTTTGATATAAAGTAAAACGCCACCTCCATTTAGATTTATTCGGCTTTTCTCAAACATTACATAACCGGGAAGTGAATACTCTGCTAAAAAGTCTCTATCTTCTGTATTGAGCCAAGATTCTGTTATGCCAATCACATCATAATTTTCTGTAAACACTAGCTCCTCTAAATCTGAAAATTTATTGCGTATGCTACGAGCATTTGCATAGAAAACCTTTAAAATTTTTATTTTAGAACTCACGGAACGCTCTTTAATAATATTTTTGGTTCTTGTCGGATCTACATTTATGTTCATGGCTGTCCTCGATCCTCGCTGTCTTCGGTCCTTATCGCTGGTGGTCCTCGGTTGCCTCTGTTTTTTTCTTGGCGTTGGATGGTTTATGTCACTGCTGCTTACCCTTACCGGTGCCATGGCGGTTGGGCCGCCGCCCATTTAGTATTCGGGCGTATCTGTAAATACCGGTACTACCGCAACTACGAATCTAGTTTCTGAGACCTAGTATATTAACCTAACCAAACAACCCAACCTAACCTAACCTAGACGTGGGATACAAAACTAGCCCTTGCATGCCAGCTACTGTGGGTGCATAGTACTCAGTACGTGGGATACAAAACTAGCCCTTGCATGCCAGCTACTGTGGGTGCATAGTACCCAGTACGTGGGATACAAAACTAGCCCTGGCTCCCTGCCACACTCGTCCCGACGGCAGCGAGAGGTTGACAACAATAACATTAGTGCGGCGGCACGTAAGTTAAAATAATCCATTATCGTATTAATTACCGTACCCATTAATTTCCAGAAGTTTAAACCTATGAGAACAAATCTTACCTCTTACACGTCACATCAGTAGGCAAGCACCCATGTTCTGTAAATACTTCCAGGGCAGCAGTACCGGTATTATTTCTTGTAGTTTCTATAATAACACATTATGGCAGAGGCGAATATCCTTACAGTCTACCGCCATGACTCGACTGGCGATTATCAGGTAAATCAAGGTGGGTGTCTGTGACTGGGCGATTGCAATGACGTAATCAACATATTACACCTGAGTGATTGGCTCCCGAGGGTATGAGTCACGCAGCCTATGCGTTATAATGACGTCTTCACAAAAAAAAAAATAGGAACCTAGTAGTGTCTCGTGACGTGATGCGCAAAGGTGTGGATATGAACACCTGTAGTTTCGACAGAGATAGGCAGGTGGAGTTAGTGTTGACTAAAAAGCTGGTGGACAGACCTCGGGAGACAGGTGAAAATGGCGTGTGTACGAATCGGTGCCATCTATAGGAAGGTATTGAGAACCATGTTACAAAAAAAAAATTTTTTAGTACCATATATTTTTATTAAGTTTTGCTGAGGCTTAAAACACATTTTCATATGATGTTTAGAGCATAATTATAGATTCCATATTTGTTTTCAAATATTGCAAAATAATTTGTGACCAACTTATTCAATAATACTATAAGGCCTATATTCACTAAGATGGTCACTAATTTTCCCATGGATTTTTTTATTTTTCCCTGTTAGTTTTCATCAATATATAGTGTTTGGAAATAATTACAACCCTCCGAGAAACCGTTTTCCCCATTATACAACGATCTTAAGACACGCTGCCCGATAGTGAGGAGGGCTATGAAGTACAGGGAAAATGAGGGGTTAAATGCGTAAAACGGCGATAAAAACGTATTTTAGCAAATTTGGCTCGGGTTTTAACACTAGATTAGCGGGCTAGCGGTTTATTTATATGTACTGCCCAGCGGGGTGTTTTTAGCCAAAATAGGGCTGTTTACGTGATCATTTTCATGCCTAAATAAGACTCAGAGCGTAAAACAAGTATCTATCCCTGAAAGGGCATAAACAGAGCTTTCCAATGACACCATAACGATCCTTTTATGATGGCTAGTTTTCTTGCAACAACCGCGCAACGCGAGTGCAAAAAGCATGTAATTCGGTACTTTCCCCATACAATTCAGTATGTAGCGAGTGAGAGAGGGAGGGAGGAGGTGGGATTCGTGTCAGTAGGTTCGCCGCGGTGGTCTGGAGCAGTCATACGCTCGCTAATCTCCTGCCACCACTTGTCTCTCTCTCTCAGCATCATTACGTGCTGAAATTGCCACACGACCTATGTCGAGCGCCGCCAGATAGTCCAGATTTATTATACTCGACTTAAGTTGCGCGCCGATAGTTAGGGGTTAAGGTATTTCAAAGGCCTAAAACCCAATATTTCGAAAACCCGAGCCAAGTTTTGGCCAAAGCTGGATCAGATTTTGCGAGTTTGTAGAAAGAAAAATGACAGTAACCTCATTTAGAAATTTGGCTCAGGTTTCCCGAAATTGCAAAGCCATAAAACCCAAATTTTGGAAAACCCGACCCAAGTTTTGGCAAAACTTGGCTCGGATTTTGCGAGTTTTAAGAGTAGGCCTAAACAAATTACAGTAACCTAATTTAGAATTTTGGCTCATGTGTCCCTAAATTGCAAACCCCAAAAAGCCGAATTTTGGAAAACCCGAGCCAAGTTTTGGCAAATTTTGGCTCGGATATTGCGAGTCGAAAAAGACTAACCAAATGTCGGAAATCGGCTCATGTTTTCCCTAATTGCATAGCCATATAACCAGATTTATCGAAAACGTAGCACTTATTTAAATCATAAATATCCAGTAACATAGACCTATTACATTGGATACAAGCCTAATCCACACCGAACGCCTACAATGTGTCCATACTACGGTACCTAGTAGGCCTACGTGGGATACAACACGAACCCTTACCGGTGCCATGGTGGTTGGGCCGCCGCCCATTTAGTATTCGGGCGTATCTGTAAATACTACCGCAACTACGAATCTAGTTTCTGAGACCTAGTATATTAACCTAACCAAACAACCCAACCTAACCTAACCAAGACCCAGTACGTGGGATACAAAACTAGCCCTTGCATGCCAGCTACTGTGGGTGCATAGTACCCAGTACGTGGGATACAAAACTAGCCCTGGCTCCCTGCCACACTCGTCCGACGGCAGCGAGAGGTTGACAACAATAACATTAGTGTGGCGTGCCGTAAGTTTAAATAATCCATTATCGTATTTATTACCCATTAATTTCCGAAAGTTTAAACGTATGCGAAAAAATCTTACCTCTTACATGTCACATCAGTAGGCAAGCACCCACGTTCTGTAAATACTTCCAGGGCAGGAGTATTATTTCTTGTAGTTTCTATAATAACACAGTGTGGCAGAGGCGAACATCCTTACAGTCTACCGCCATGACTCGACTGGCGATTATCAGGTAAATCAAGGTGGGTATCTGTGATTGGCCGATTGCAATGACGTAATCAACATATTACACCCGAGTGATTGGCTCCCGAGGGTATGCGTGACGCAGCCTATGCGTTATAATGACGTCTTCACAAAAAAAAAAATAGGAACCCATTAGTGTCTCGTGACGTGATGCGCAAAGGTGTGGAAATTAACACCTGTAGTTTCGACAGAGATAGGCAGGTGGAGTTAGTGTTGACTAAAAAGCTGGTGGACAGACCTCGGGAGACAGGTGAAAATGGCGTGTGTACGAATCGGTGCCGTCTATAGGAATGTATTGACAACCATGTTACGAAAAAATTCCATTTTAGTACCATATATTTTTATTAAGTTTTGCCAAGGCTTAAAACACATTTTCATATGATGTTTGAGCATATAGATTCCATATTTGTTTTCAAATATTGCAAAATAATTTGTGACCAACTTATTCAGTAATACTGATATACCGTAATATACAAATACAAATAGTCTCCCAGACCATTCAGTAATTATAACAAAATTACGATATATTAATATTTATATCTGGCAATATTAGCCTAGTTACACAATTCCATACAATTTTGGAATTATATAACCTCCAAATCTGATCCTATTCAGTACAATGGATAACATTAGCTAATATAATTCAGCTTACGAAAAATATATCTCTACACTTCGTGTAAGCTAACTATATATTTAAATACCATGATTGTTCGTGACCTGATTAACATTAAATCAGTTTAATTAAACACAAACAAGGGCTTTTGTAGTTAAAGCCTTAAAGGGTTATGATCTTGAGTAGATTATGAAAACACCTTCCGCGGAATGGAGTTCTATATGAGGCCTATTGTTTATATATTATAAGTAAATATCACAAAAGAATTTTACTTAGCTAAGGATTCACTGACCTCTTAGTAGAGCATTTCAACGATAAACAACTAGTGTCACAACTAAAATAACAAGGAGAGTAACCAAACACCAGGAGGGAACAACCATACTAGACTACCAGACCATGCCTTCTCAACACTCACATCACGCCAGAGCTAACACACACACATACTAGTGCACACATGCTGTACACACATTAAATATTGTGGATCTTCTCATGCTCACTCTCTGAATGAGGTATCGATATAAACCGCTCACTCACTCACTCTAGGCCTATGAGGTGTCGATATAAACACCATCATATTATATATACCGGTATTTAGAGAGAGAGAGAGAGAGAGAGAGAGAGAGAGAGAGAGAGAGAGAATATTCAATATATAATCCCAACAACACATCAGGATGCAGTATTTTTTAAAGCTGGCTTTTATATATATATATATATATATATATATATATATATATACAGTATATATATATACCGGTATATATATATATATATATATATATATATATATATATATATGCTATATACTGTATATACTGTATATATGTACCGGGTATATATACGGTATATATATATATATATATATATATATATATATATATATATATATATATATATAAGTGTAAGGCAGGTTAGTGGATGAACTAGCCGAACACCACTGTAGTAAAATAGTGTTAACAAGATACATAGAGGGCCTCGGAGTCGGACGGATCCTAAATTGAGTGGTCAATCCTGTAAGTCCTTCAGTAAACTGGCTCGGGTTGTCCCTCTTACAGGGAATAGGTCCGCTTGGGGCCTTCTATGTATGACCACCCTCATTAAGGGGAGTAAGGCGTCCGGCAAATATATATATCATTGGTACCGGTATTTTTTATTTTGTTCTAATGTGCTACCGGTATTGAACATTATTTCGAGTATTACGAGTAGAGGTATAATTACACTTTCACCCAATATAGAGTTCACAAATACGTGTTTTCAAAGTTGTTGGTGTGATTAGCCTAGTTCGTTTTTGACGAACGTATTGTGAGGAAGTAACTAGTTTTTGAGATAGCTACAATCTTGGAGTCATGGAGAGTACAAAGTCATCAAAGATTAAAAAAAAAAAAAAAAAATAGGCTACTAGGCTAATAATAATAAATATTAAGGAACACCCCGTTCTTAACATTAATTCTCCATTACAAATCCCAATGCACTTGAAGTCTTGAACAAATTAATGAAAGCATATGGATATGGTCCTCCCGGGATTCGAACTCGGGAAACCACACCCAGAACATAAGCATTTAAACCATTACACCACCAACACAGTTAAAGGCTACGTACACGATTACGATTAATATCCATTTTCGAATTTTTGGATATCTATCTAATCATGTACTTAGACCCAACTGCATTATGGATAGCCTAATGTTTTAATGAGAGGAAAGAGCAAAGAATGAAACTAAGATAACTACCGGTATATAACAAATAAAATTAAGTTGGCCTATATAAATGAAATATAGTGAAAAATTAAGTTTTTTTTCAGGAATATAACCTAACGGAACCTAACTTAGCTTAACTTAAGTTAGGTAGGTACCGTAGCTTTAGTGTTAATGTAATGGGTTTTGATAGCATATTACATAGCCTACAAATAGTAACAAATCTGGGTATTCTGCGAAGAGAGGTGAAGATGGTCAGACATAGGCCTAGTAGGCTATTGTAGGCCTATGTGCAAATATTGTTTAGGCCTAAGCTTTTTTCTTCAATAACTTTCTTCGACTAGGCTATCCCTCCTATGACAATTTAACTTCCAAACTATACCTAAACCTAGTCTCAGGCTTTACCTGGAGATATAGGCAAGTTTGTATAGCCTAAACTCATAAAAAATAGAGCCGTTAGGGTTCAATGTTATTTTAATACCACGAATTTTTGTGATATATTTGAATATAAATATTGAATCTATATGCTCTAAAGATCATAAGAAAATTTGTTTTAACCCTCGGCAAAACCTAATAAAAAAGTATGGTACTAAAAAAAAAAATCGTAACAAGGTTGTCAATACGGTACTTCCAGTTATCGATAGCTCTAAAGATCATATGAAAATGTGTTTTAACCCTCGGAAAAACCTAATATAAAAGTATGGTACTAAAATTAAATGTTCGTAACAATGTTGTCAATCGGTACTTTCCCGTTATCAATGTACAATCAAAGCTGAAGATTGCACAGTAAACACCGTAGACTTCATCGACTTTTACCTTCCTATAATAGACATCCATTTTTTTTTTTTATTAACTAAGGGATTAGTACTCAACCAGCGGGGGTGTGGGGGCAGCAGCCCCCATAATACTAGGTTAGGTTAGGTAAGGTTGTTAGGTTAGGCTAATGTCTTTTCAAATCACTATCGGGGAACAACATCGATCGATAGGCATTATGGGGAAAATAGGTTTTCCCGAGATTTCTAATTAATTACAAACTCTATATATTGATGCAAATGAACAATTTTGTTTATAAAAAACACTCTGAAAATTAGTGGTATTAAAATAACATTTTTCCGAAGTTATTTTAGTTTTGCTTAGTAGTTTTAGATTTAGAATCTACTTAGCTGTAGAGCTACAGCTATGTGCAGTTTATTAATAGACAATATATCAGAAAGTGGCGTCAGTCTCCTGCAAATATACAGGTATAATTCTAGCGGTGGCTTCAACTCTATTTGGGTAGGCCTATCAACATTATTTCCGTTCATCTATTTATAGCCTTAATTATTGGTTTGTGGTATTATAAACTGGGGCATTTTTATGTTTCGTTATAAAATTATAGGCCTACTAGGTTACAGTAGGTTAGGTTAGGTTGTTAGATTAGGCTAGCCTAATACAAAATGAACTGCACCAATTATAAATATCACAAAACATGAAATATCCTATGAAGGAAAACTAGGGAATTAATAAGAATCAATGCTAAAATCGATTTGAAGCTATTGCTAGAATTTTACCGAATTACCAGGTAAGGTAAAGTAGGTTAGCTGGTTAGGTTAGGTTTGGCGTGGCGAATTTAGGTAGGCCTTAATGATTTTTAACAGTAAAGAAGCCTAAACACGCCTGAATTTCAAAATCACCTAAAAGAAAATACTACCATGCATAGGCTAGTAGAACACACTTTAAATACAACTCGGGACTAAACTAGGCTAAAATCCAAATGTACTGTAGGCCTATCACAGTTATACCTGTTATGGAAAATACCACTTAATTCCGATTAGCATAGCTACACAAATCTAAACATTTACTAAGCTAATCCGGTCAATATACAGGAGGCGCTACAATATAGGTAGCAAAATTCTAATAGTAGTTTTGGGTTCCTATCATCATATGCTTCATTTCTATATACTTTTTATCCCCGGGAAAAAAAAACAAAAATCTTGGGATTTTTCATTTATTTTCTTGGAATTTTTTGTTTTGGTCATTAACCTAACCAAAAAACCTAACCTAACCTAATAGCCCCCAAATACATTTAGGTTAGGTTAGGTTTTTTGGTTAGGTTAATGCAACAAATAAAAACAAAATCCAAGAAAAAAATAAAAAACCCAAGATTTTTTGTTTTTTTCCCGGGGATAAAAAGTATATAGAAATGAAGCATATGATGATAGGAACCCAAAACTACCATTATAATTTTGCTACCTATATTGTAGCGCCTCCTGTATATTGACCGCTAATCCTTCTAGATGAAAATTTCAAGCTGGCTAAATACTTTTCTAAGGGTTGCATGACGTCACATGTAAATAAAGACCGCGCGATGTTGCTAAGGAACTATACAGTATAACCAACTCTTGACTTACCAATCCACCTACATGTTCAGCCCATTTTCTTGTAAAAAATGCACCCATCACTGCTTCAGTATTTCAAATATTAGCGTACCAGTACTCAAGCTTTCATAGGTTATGTCAAATTATCCATAGTTAGGCTTAGTCATATAGCCTAGTGAGCTCTGAGCAATGGCAGGTTGTTACAATATGAAGGAATTTGAACAAACCAAGCCAAATGTTGTGGTATATATATAGGCTACAATTCTAGTGTTCATTAAATATTATCTGCATTAAGAAAAATAGTACCAGTAAACTGTTTAGGCTGCACTACAAAGTAAACAGGCGGGTTGCTTCGATTAAATCAGCAAAACCCTCGCTTCAACAAATCGCTGTTAATCTTGAACACAAGTACCCAACATTTCTTGGCACTGTAGTTAATAACACACACGTCACCATTCGTTGGCACTATAACACATAGATAATATTGTCACTATAAAGCTCTCGGCAGTGCCCGCACCTACCCTTGCGGCGGTTACCACACAACTGAGTCCCAGACTCCGAGTGTCAGTGTGAGGGTGAGTGCAAGGTATACAGTTCACCTTCCTTGGGTGAGTGAGCGTCGTAGTAGTTAGAACTCTTGGAAATCAGATGTTTCACAAGCTTTCTCAGTCTTCGAGTTATTGTTCTATCATTTATATACACTATCAGTGAAATGACGAGTTATTATTTTATAAACTATCGCTAAACTATCTACTTAGAAATTACGTTACTTCTTCAAGTTATTTTAGTTCAACGATGCGTTGTTGTTGTTTTTTGTTTGCATCCTGGATAACGCAAGGCGATTTTTAAATCTCATACTCAGGGGTTAAACGACTTTTGCCTTAAGAGGGGGAGGATGCTGACTAACCCATATGAGCTGCATGTGTATTATTTCTTATCGCCCATATTCGTGCAGATAATGTATGCATACCGTCCATCAAAACCTAAGGTTTCACGATTTATCCCCACATACCATAAACGGTTAGGCTACATGACGGGTTTTTATAAAGATGTCGGTAGGATGTAGACAAAATTGTTCTAGAAAACTTATAAATATAGTAGGGTACACAATATTACATTTTTACTTTTAAAGTAATACAATTGAGTAGTATTACTACTGCATTATTGATTGATTGATTGTTTATACCCACAAATGGGCTAAGGTATTACGGTAATTGTTTGATACAGCAAAATGTAATTTAAGCATTAACAGGAGAGGAAAATATAATTCAAGGAAGTTGTATGGCGAACATCTGAGGTACAGTCGGCGGCAAAAGTCATCGCCTCTCCTGCCTCACCGTGACCAAAGATATTCATAGACTTTAGAATGATAGGTGTACAGAACGTGCATATTTCTACTACCAGATGGCTCACTGTGAGGTGTGTGGTTGTGAGGGTTGGGGGGGGGGGCGGGGAGAGAGGAGGGTTTACAGTAGAGCTGTTAGGGGATATAGGGGGACTGAGGAAGGAGTGAAATCTTGTGTAGTTTGATCTTTAATTATCAGATATATATTAAACTTATATTGAATAGTTGCCAATCATGTAAATCAGGTGGAAGCAAACCGGGATGTAATGACTGCATTCACTCAATTACTTTTCAATTATGTTATAATTTTAGTTTTAGTTTTAGTTATAGAATAATGTGTGGGTTGCTTGTCTATTTTAGTTTTAGTTTTAGTTATAGAATAATGTGTGGGTTGCTTGTCTATTTTATTTTTATTTTTAGTTATAGAATAATGTGTGGGTTGCTTGTCTATTTTAGTTTTAGTTTTAGTTATAGAATAATGTGTGGGTTGCTTGTCTATTTTAGTGTTAGTTTTAGTTATAGAATAATGTGTGGGTTGCTTGTCTATTTTAGTTTTAGTTTTAGTTATAGAATAATGTGTGGGTTGCTTGTCTATTTTAGTTTTAGTTTTAGTTATAGAATAATGTGTGGGTTGCTTGTCTATTTTAGTTTTAGTTTTAGTTATAGAATAATGTGTGGGTTGCTTGTCTATTTTAGTTTTAGTTTTAGTTATAGAATAATGTGTGGGTTGCTTGTCTATTTATAACGATAATTGTTTTAGACTTACTCATTATTATTAGTACTGGTATTATTACTAATATTATATATTAGAATAACAATATCGTTAATATCGTTAGTTGTAGTAGTTCCCCATCTCATCACTTTTTTCTATCAGGTGGCTATATCCAAATACCTGAGTAAGGCACTTACCATGCGCTAACCACCAATTTAATGCTTCTTCCACATGTGTCAGGCCAACATATCTGCAAATTGCTTCTTGGTTGAGGTATTTCTACAAAATTACAAATTCTCAATTCCTAGGTTTCTTTTTCCTTTCATGTAAAAGGTATTGATTTAAACAAACATCACTATCGTGAATATGTAACGATCACAGCGGTAATCTGTGCCTCAAGATTAACGATATTAGACCAGGATAGATGGATTTATCATATTTATCCCTGAACAAATTACTTTTATCAACTTAGGAAATATATGCTGGGCCGGGTTAAATAGTTTTCTTATCTCCTTGAAGATTATGATTTTTTTTTTGACAGTTTATTTTGGGTATCATCAGACGATTGTATTCAAAGTTGCAATGGGATACAGACGTCAGAGGGTTGATTAGGCCAGTCTTTGTCCATATAACTCCCACAGATCCTTCCTGACCTATATATTATTGTCTGATGAAAACTAGAATTATATAAGTATCATAATGCATCAAGATCGTCACAGGGTTAATTTCCTGAGGAATTTAAGCGTAACCGGTACTGGATAACACGTAAGTTTTGACACACCAGGGAATTCACTAATTCATTCCCGACTATACATTCATATGTAGGCCCTATAATACATGCTTAATTACTTAATTACTTAATTACTTAATTCGAGTACAGGTCTACACTATTTTTCAATACCATTATCCAACCATTCTCATATTAACAGCTTGAGAATTATGAGACATTTTGACAACATATTTTGGCTATCATTAGACGATCTTATACAACTTAGGAAGGCACTTGGCCTATCAAAAGGAAAAATCTAACTCTATTAAAAAATTTACATTTTAAAGCATATGGATACTTTTTTGTTTTACATCAACACTGATCACATCTATACGTGTGGTGAGCTGGTAAAGAGGAGGAGCGGGGGGGGGGGGGGGGGGGGGGGGCTGGGTGGTAGGGGGGGAGTCGGTAGGGTTGTTTGGTGTTGTAGAGCCGTGGTGGTCGAGTGGAGAGCACGCTCACGTGTGAATCTGCAAGACCCGGGATCGAATCCCTGCCACGGCGGACATTTAGTGGGTGTGAGTAGTACGTCCTAGCATGTTTCACATCCCAGTCAGGGAACATCCTGACGACGTATACAGACTAAACACACTTAACAAAGCCACTCCAACAGCTTCCTCTCTCTCCAACACCCCTTCTCGCTTCACGCTTCAGAAAAATAGGAAAAGTAGGATGTAAATACGAGGTGCCGTTGTAAAGGCTTATCCCTCAATACTTCATCTGATCTGATCTGATTTGCAAGCCATGTGGAGGCTCAGTTATTGACAATTATTTAGTATTTCTATTTCATTACGACGAAGCTTTACTTCATATGAAGTGAACTACAAGGGAATTGTTCTCAGCTTAGGAAGGATCTGATTTAAGTCAAATGGGTTCAATCAATCTATTTATTCAAGCAGCTCGTTCTTTAAGGTTCGCTGATCCAGAAGTAGGCACATATTCTGTCAGTGGGATTCCCAGTCCCAACTTCCAGGGACTGATCATCCCTACCCCTTTTGGAAAGACATGCTGGCTACTGACTACTGACTGACTTACAGCTCGTTCTTTAAGTCGAATAAAATAGTTTGATATTGACATTAATGAAGCAGAAAACATGATCTATGATATAAAGAAGGGGCTAACAACATATTGATAGGAAATTCCGAATGTATTTTAGTATGATTAATGTTGTGAAATCTAAAAAAACATTATATGAATTAAGTCAGGGTAACGTAACATACTTTTTCATAACTGAAAAATTTAATTACATTACGTTACATTAACCCGTCCAGTACCGATGTTGTTTGTGGTATTTGGTTTCAGCTATAAATAGACGATAATAAGAAGATAAGGACAAATATGTGGCAGCTACGGGGATCAATTTATATAATATATAACATTAAATTTAGTAGACGGCCTTCCGAAACTGAATATAATCGTCATTGTCAGAATATAATAAACGAGTCCATATTTCACAAATGTGTTTACCTGCTCGTCATAGCTCAAAAGGTTGGCCGTGAGATCACGACCTATTGAATTATCATCTATTTAGAACGCTAACTGGTTAACCTATTCTGTACCGGTGACGTCCTTTTAACTTTAATCTGACTACATTCAGACGATTCTATTTCGTTTATAAAGAGCCCCCAACAATTAACAGGCTTCGAACTATCCCCCTTAACCCTTTTTACTATGACAGATTCTTCTTAAGCTGCACAAAATTATCTAAGTGAAGTATAGCTAGAATATAATTAAGAAGACGTCGCCGGTACAGAAGAGGTTAACTGTCATATAAGACAGTATCAGAGAGAGAGAGAGAGTTCTAATTCACGGTATTTTGTGGATTTAGTCCAATATTGGCATTGATTGTTTGCAAATGTGTTGTGTTTTGATCATGTCGTTTTTCATGTGTTACAAATGTAACAGATTACCACGTGGTAAGTAAAATTCGGATCATTATGATAATATATTTACAAAACTGATGACATTTTTGTATTTACCTACAAACAAGTTGTCCCCTACTTCCCCCACCTTCCGACCCCTAACAGCTCTTACCCCTTCTCTCCTCCATCACCCTCTACCTTCACAACCACACACCTCACAGCGAGCCATCTGTTGGCAGAAAGATGCACGTTTATACACCTACAATTCTCGAGTCTATGAATATCCCGAGTGACGGTGAGGCAGGAGAGGCGACAGGACTTTTGCCGCTGACTGTACTTGATTCTTTCAACCAGAAGATGCAGAACTTTACTCAATTTTAATAATAATAATAATTGTACTACTTAAACTTAAAATCACTGTTCTACTAGGGTAAGAATAATTCGACAGTTGTTTGAAAGTGCGAGTTATATTTAACAAACTCCCAAGGAAAACATAATCCGCATAGCAACTGATTCTCTGTTCGGGCCAAAGTGCGAGTTATATTTAACAAACTCCCAAGGAAAACATAATCCGCATAGCAACTGATTCTCTGTTCGGGCCAAAATGGGTTCAAACTGAAGGGTTCAATACCTACGACTGTTAACTATGGATTGCACTTCGGAATTGATATATATATATATTATACTCCCAGCCGGACTCGATCAACCGACAGTCAGGACGAGTGTCCATGCTTTAATCCACTACACCATGGCGTGGTAAAGGATACTTTACCTTTTCCTATTTATATTATTGAGAAGGGAAATCCTACTTGGAGAATGTATTTCGATTCAACACAAGTCCTAGGAGCCATATTCCAGGATACCATACAGGGATTTTCACAAGTACCCCCACTCAACTGGGGTTATAGAGAGTTCATTTAATTCTCGTCCAGTCAAATACGAGAGTCATTAATATCAAGTATATTCACAAATAGACGTGAGATGCTACGGTGGTTCGAGTCCGGCTGGGAATATATAACATTTAGTAGCTCACGTGTATTTGTGAGATATACATGTGTGTGTGTGTACCCGTAACATGTATATATGTATAGAAACAAAGACAGTTAAGCAAAGGAACCTATAGCCAGAATACAGATATAGTCGTTTACTCAATTTTGTTGGTGATTGTTGTGGTTGTAGAAGTTGTGATGGCCATAGCGTTGGTGATGTTTATAAGATGGTGTCAAGTGTGGGTCAAGTCATTAATTTTTATTATATATACAGTATATATATTGATTTAATCAAGCTGATATTTTCTAGATGGTCTGTAAATTTCTCATGAATAATTACGCAAGTTTCCTATAATTGATTTCAGATTAATGGGACGCTATTTTTGTGGGATTGACTTATATACAGTATGTATTTATTGTGGGATTGACTTATATACAGTATGTATTTATTGTGGGATTGACTTATATACAGTATGTATTTATTTAATTGGAACGACATTTGCAATCTTCCATTATGTTACAGTATATGTTAATTATATACATACCGTATATGAGTTAGTGACGGTTATATGTTAATTATATACATACCGTATATGAGTTAGTGACGGTTATATGTTAATTATATACATACCGTATATGAGTTAGTGACGGTTATATGTTAACTATTCACATACCGTATATGAGTTAGTGACGGTTATATGTTAATTATATACATACCGTATATGAGTTAGTGACGGTTATATGTTAATTATATACATACCGTATATGAGTTAGTGACGGTTATATGTTAATTATATACATACCGTATATGAGTTAGTGACGGTTATATGTTAATTATATAATACCGTATATGAGTTAGTGACGGTTATATGTTAATTATATACATACCGTATATGAGTTAGTGACGGTTATATGTTAATTATATACATACCGTATATGAGTTAGTGACGGTTATATGTTAATTATATACATACCGTATATGAGTTAGTGACGGTTATATGTTAATTATATACATACCGTATATGAGTTAGTGACGGTTATATGTTAATTATACATACCGTATATGAGTTAGTGACGGTTATATGTTAATTATATACATACCGTATATGAGTTAGTGACGGTTATATGTTAATTATATACATACCGTATATGAGTTAGTGACGGTTATATGTTAATTATATACATACCGTATATGAGTTAGTGACGGTTATATGTTAATTATATACATACCGTATATGAGTTAGTGACGGTTATATGTTAATTATATACATACCGTGTATGAGTTAGTGACGGTTATATGTTAATTATACATACCGTGTATGAGTTAGTGACGGTTATATGTTAATTATATACATACCGTGTATGAGTTAGTGACGGTTATATGTTAATTATATACATACCGTATATGAGTTAGTGACGGTTATATGTTAATTGTATACATACCGTATATGAGTTAGTGACGGTTATATGTTAATTGTATACATACCGTATATGAGTTAGTGACGGTTATATGTTAATTATATACATACCGTATATGAGTTAGTGAAGGTTATATGTTAATTATATACATACCGTATATGAGTTTTTTTTGTTTGTTTTTTTTTCTATGTGATTGAGGGAGGCAAAAGGCATAACTGCCTATAGCGAGTGCCTCCCCCATAGTTGAAAGAGTGACAGGGCCAAAATCAAGGGACGTTCGAGCCAAAATGCCTGGACACACGGAGTTTGAAGCAATTTAAGTCATAGGAAGAGGGAAAGACTGATTCTGGGAGAGAGTTCCAGAGCTCAGCTGTTGAGTAGAAGAAAGTTTGAGAGTAATGTTTCACTCTTGGGTTGGAGAGTTGCACAGAGTAGGGGTGGGATTGAGTTGCAAGACGGGTACCACGTGCCCTACGTAAAGGAGGTGGTATGCACTGGGATAGCTCTGAGGAACACTGATTATTATAGTAGCGATAGAATAGCGAGAGAGATGCAACATTGCGGCGGAGAGAGAGAGATTGCAGAGAGTTGGTGAGTGGACGAGAGTTAATGATACGAAAGGCCTTCCTTTCAACTTTGTCTAGGAGAGCAGTGTGAGAGGAACCTCCCCACACATGTGAACAATACTCAATACAATGGCGCACTATGCCCCTGTACAGAGCAAGAAGCTGTGCAGGAGAAAAGAACCCCCTAGGGCGGTTGAGCACACCCAGCTTCTGGGAGGCTGCCTTAGCAAGACTGGTAATATGGTCCTTCCAAATGAGAGCAGAAGAAAAAGAGACACCAAGAATATTGAGAGAAGATGAAGGGTTGATTTTTGTATTGTTGAAGAATAAGGGATAGTCCGCTGGGAGATCCTGACGGGTAGATAGATGGAGAAATTGGGTTTTGGAAGCATTAAAGTTAACAAGGTAACGTCTGCCCCAATTGGAAATAGTATTTAGATCAGAATTTAAGAGTTCTATGGCTTCATTACGTTTGTCATTGAGGGATTGCTGGCTGGGGCGTTCTGAAAAACTAATGGAGTAGTGCAAGGTTGAGTCGTCTGCGTATGAATGGATGGGAATTAAGGTACAGTTAAGGAGATCATTTATAAAAATTAGAAAGAGAATAGGAGATAGGACAGAGCCCAGAGGAACACCGGAGTTTATAGAGTGAGGAAGTGAACAATGGCCGTCCACAACCGTGGCTATGGAACGGCCGGAAAGGAAATTAGAGACAAAGGCACAGATGGAGGGATAGAAACCGAAGGAGGGTAGTTTAGAAATTAAAGATTTATGCCAGACTCTATCGAAGGCTTTCGATATGTCTAGTGCAATAGAAAAAGTCTCACCGAAGTCCCGAAAGGAGGATGACCAAGAGTTAGTAAGATATGAAAGAAGATCACCAGTAGAGCGACCCTTAAGGAAGCCATACTGGCGATCTGAGAGCAGATTATGAGAAGAGAAATGCTTAAGAAATTTGGAAGCAAGAATAGTTTCAAAAACTTTAGAAAGACAAGAGATAAGAGCAATTGGACGATAGTTGGAGGGTTGAGAGCGGTCACCCTTCTTTGGGACAGGTTGAATGTGAGCAAACTTCCAGCATGAAGGGAAGACGTTAGAGGCTAGACAGAGACGAAAGAGTTTGCCTAGGCAGGGAGTCAGCACGGAAGCACAGTTTTTGAGAACAACAGGAGGAACACCGTCCGGACCGTACGCCTTATTAGTGTTAAGCCCAGAGAGGGTAGAAAGTACATCTTTAGAAGAGATTAGGATATTAGGCATAAGTAAGAGAGAGGAGGGCGGAGAGGGAGGAATAGCACCGGAATCATCCAAGGTGGAGTTTCTAGCAAAAGTTTGAGCGAAGAGTTTAGCTTTGTCAGAGGAAGAAGTGATGGTTGTGCCATCAGAGTGGGAAAGGGGAGGGAAAGACGAGGAAGAGAAATTGTTGGAGAGGTTTTTGGCTAGATGCCAGAAAGCTTGGGAAGAGCTAGAGTTGGATAGTTCAGTGCATTTATTATTGATGAAAGAGTGTTTGGCAAGTCGAAGAACAGATTTGGCTTGATTCCGGGCAGAAACATAGGAAGAATGAGAGTCTTGAGTTTTAAGGCGTCGGTACCGTTTGAATGCTTCCTCCTTATTGCGGACAGCAGTAGAACAGGCATGAGTAAACCAAGATTTTTTAGCATTAGTCTGAGAGAAAGAGAATGGAATGTATGCTTCCATGCCCGATAGGATTACCTCGGTAATGCGTTCAGCACTCTCCTCGGGTCCTCGGCCATGGAAGCAGAAATCATTCCATGGGAAATCAAAGAAGTACTGCCGAAGAGCCTCCCAGTCGGCAGCGCCAAAGTGCCACAAGCGCCGCCGGCTAGGAGGATCGGGTGGCTGTACTGGAGAGATAGGACAGGTGACAGAGATAAGTGAGAGAGTTAGTGACGGTTATATGTTAATTATATACATACCGTATATGAGTTAGTGACGGTTATATGTTAATTATATACATACCGTATATGAGTTAGTGACGGTTATATGTTAATTATATACATACCGTATATGAGTTAGTGACGGTTATATGTTAATTATATACATACCGTATATGAGTTAGTGACGGTTATATGTTAATTATATACATACCGTATATGAGTTAGTGACGGTTATATGTTAATTATATACATACCGTATATGAGTTAGTGACGGTTATATGTTAATTATATACATACCGTATATGAGTTAGTGACGGTTATATGTTAATTATATACATACCGTATATGAGTTAGTGACGGTTATATGTTAATTATATACATACCGTATATGAGTTAGTGACGGTTATATGTTAATTATATACATACCGTGTATGAGTTAGTGACGGTTATATGTTAATTATATACATACCGTGTATGAGTTAGTGACGGTTATATGTTAATTATATACATACCGTATATGAGTTAGTGACGGTTATATGTTAATTATATACATACCGTATATGAGTTAGTGACGGTTATATGTTAATCGTATACATACCGTATATGAGTTAGTGACGGTTATATGTTAATCGTATACATACCGTATATGAGTTAGTGACGGTTATATGTTAATTATATACATACCGTATATGAGTTAGTGACGGTTATATGTTAATTATATACATACCGTATATGAGTTAGTGACGGTTATATGTTAATTATATACATACCGTATATGAGTTAGTGACGGTTATATGTTAATTATATACATACCGTATATGAGTTAGTGACGGTTATATGTTAATTATATACATACCGTATATGAGTTAGTGACGGCTATATGTTAATTATATACATACCGTATATGAGTTAGTGACGGTTATATGTTAATTATATACATACCGTATATGAGTTAGTGACGGTTATATGTTAATTATATACATACCGTATATGAGTTAGTGACGGTTATATGTTAATTATATACATACCGTATATGAGTTAGTGACGGTTATATGTTAATTATATACATACCGTATATGAGTTAGTGACGGTTATATGTTAATTATATCCATACCGTATATGAGTTAGTGACGGTTATATGTTAATTATATACATACCGTATATGAGTTAGTGACGGTTATATGTTAATTATATACATACCGTATATGAGTTAGTGACGGTTATATGTTAATTATATACATACCGTATATGAGTTAGTGACGGTTATATGTTAATTATATACATACCGTATATGAGTTAGTGACGGTTATATGTTAATTATATACATACCGTATATGAGTTAGTGACGGTTATATGTTAATTATATACATACCGTATATGAGTTAGTGACGGTTATATTAATGCAGCTTTTACCAACATTTTGTAGAATTTCGTCTTAGAAAGAAATATAAATTAAATATATACAGTAGCCTACAAGTGACCAGAATATTCTCAATTTATAGTAATCAAAAGCTTATGGATTTTGTTTATGATATATAGTAACATAGTGTACATTTTGTTTATGATATATAGTAACATAGTGTACATTTTGTTTATGATATATAGTAACATAGTGTACATTTTGTTTATGATATATAGTAACATAGTGTACATTTTGTTTATGATATATAGTAACATAGTGTACATTTTGTTTATGATATATAGTAACATAGTGTACATTTTGTATATGATATATAGTAACATAGTGTACATTTTGTTTATGATATATAGTAACATAGTGTACATTTTGTTTATGATATATAGTAACATAGTGTACATTTTGTTTATGATATATAGTAACATAGTGTAAATTTTCATTCAGATATAAATCACATTAACACACACACACAACAGTGTACTTGTTAAAGTTTGCTATAACATAAACGTTGACCGTAATTCGTTAATATGCAAAATATAATCACTCCTCGTGACCTAGCTCTATACCTACTCATCTACACATGCCTATTTATCCTTTTGGAGTTCCACACCCACTTGTCTCACTTGGTAGTGGAGAAAATACAGTAGATAATAAATAGATTAACTCTTTTACTATTTGAGGACACATTTCTATACTTTATTCTGGTAGGTTTTAGACGATTTTAGGCAATTTAGGAAGCCTCTCTAGGAATGAAAGGGGAAACAATTGTCTCGATTAATTCTAAAGCTCCACAAGTTGTAGCTGCACAAATTCTTCCTAAACTGAATAAACTATGAACACTCGTCATAATATTAAAGGGGTTAACGTTATTAATTTTAACCGGTTCCATAAAGTATTTTTGTTAAACCCTTCAGTACGATGACGCCATTCATCACTATACAGGTATTTGAGCTATTCTTAGACAATGTCTCTCTTTAGGAAGGAGCTGTGGGATTTAGCGGATCAATTGACTTATAGACCAGTCAAAGTAGGGCTGGACTTAGAACAAATTGCAATAGAAGGTTTTTTGGCTTTAACTTGTTTATTAGGTCCCTCTGATGAACATATAAAAAGTCTCCAACTTTTGGACACCGGGAAAGTGGTTAATTTGCATAAATTCAAGATGGCCGCCGTCCAAAGCTTCAATTTACAGATAACTTTTTTCTGGTTGCTCCTAGACCCTATAAATGTATTACAAACAACGTTTTTTTGGCTTTAACTTGTTTATTAGGTCCCTCTGATGAACATATAAAAAGTCTCCAACTTTTGGACACCTGGAAAGTGGTTAATTTACAGCCAAAAAACCTTACAGCCAAAAAACCTTCTATTGCAATTTGTTCTAGGTCAAGCCCTACCTTTACTGCACATTATTGTCTATTACATTTTGCCTAGGCCTATACTAATCCCATCATCTTGTTTCTTGTTTCAACAGATTGGTGCGACATCTACCGAAGCCATGGAAGAAGAGGTGGTGCATAATCCCTGCGGCATTTGCTCAAACACGTTAGACGAAGGAGAAACAGTCAAGCTGAGGGCGAAGGGAGCAGATACTATCAACAAGGCCAGTACTGAACGTGGAACGCCATCAATTATCGTGTCCGAGGGCCAAACGGTGCACATTGATTGCCGAAAGAAGCATGTCAATACGAAGCCAAATAGAATTCCTGGGAAGCAGAAGAAACGTCCTGAAAAACCTGCTCTTCGTTCTCAGACACCAGACTTTTGTTTTACAGAGAACTGCTTTTTTTGTGGTACAAAAATCTATTTGGACACAAAGCATGATTCAGAAGAAGTGTATCCAGTACGCACCTTCAACTTTCAAAGGACAATACTTTCTGCAGGTGATGCCGGGGCTGATGAGTGGGCTGACACTGTTAGAGGCCGAATTAACTTTGCACGCGATCTTCCAGCAGCTGACGCAATATATCACAAGCAGTGCAGCTCAAATTTCCAGACACATAGGCAGATCCCCTCCAAATATCGTGATTCCGCAGACAGTGAACCTCCTCGCAAGGGTCGCAAAGTAGATGCCTCACGAGAGGAAGCATTTCTACTCGCAATCGAGGACCTAGTCAGTGGCAATGATGATGAACAGACTACAGTGGTTGATGTCGTTGATAGAATGTCCCAGTTGTGCCCTGATGTTGAAGCGTATAGTGTAAAATACATGAAACAGAAACTTATTTCATATTTTGGGGATGAACTGGTTATTAGTAACGTGCATGGACGCAGCGATGTTGTAACTGTCAAAGAAAGTGCTGCAAAGATTTTGCAACAATTCAAAGACTCACCACAGACTGATGATGAGGAAGCAGAACAAAGAAAGATAGTCAGGGCTGCGGCACGGTTGATCAAAGCAGATATAAAGAACATTGATACTTGTAGAGATTTCTATCCAGATCCTTCTGAACTCCGGTCGCTGGAAAAGAATGTGGCGTACGTTCCGCAGTCCCTTCGTATATTGCTGCAAGAGACGTTCAGTGGCAAGTCATGTGATCTTGAAGTTGCATCAATTGGACAAAGTATCGTGCAACTTACCAGACCAAGGGCCATTGTAGCACCCATTCAGTATGGATTGGCTGTTCAAATGCACCAGCACTTTGGTTCCCGCTTTCTTGTGGACTGTTTACACAGCCACGGCTTCTGTCTGCCTTACGCAGAAGTTTTGAGGTTTTCGAAGTGTGCTGCCAATTTCAGGGGCACCAACATATCCACTGCAGGCAGGTTTGGACAGTTCGTTGCAGACAATGTTGATCACAACTTGCGTACGCTTGATGGGCGAGGAACATACCATGGTATGGGTATAATTGTTGCTGTCACCCCTGAAGTAAGAGACACAACATCAATACCAAGATTGCAGTCACCTGAAAACAACTTCACGGCAGCTCAAATTGAAATCAAATACTACCGCAGTGTTCGCAAGAAGGGTGGGCCTCTCGAATTTAGAAAGCTTGACCCCATTTCAGCATCTGACAAGCTTGAAAATCTGGACATACTGTGGAAAACGTCATGGTTGCTTCGACCAAAACGACCAGGCTGGTCCGGCTTAATGCAGAGTGTGTGCCATGGACCACACCCAGGGAAATCATCCGTCCATTTCTTGCCCATGATTGACATGGACCCTACGGACATGAGTTGTATTTACTCAACACTTCACTTCGTTGCTGCGGAAAGCCATCGCCAGGGAACGACGCCAATGCTGACATTCGACCAACCGCTTTATTGGAAAGCGAAGACGATCATTGTTCATGAGAAGGAAGGAAGCGAACTGAAACCCATTGTTTTGAACCTTGGTGGCTTTCACTCTGTGATGAGCTTTTTGGGATGCATGGGCCATGTTATGGAAGCATCTGGGCTTAAGGAGGTTTTGGAACATATACGCTGAAAATGCTGTGACCCAAATGCTGAGTGGGAAAGCCTATGCACGAGCAATCAGAGGCCACTTCTTGGTTGACACAGCCTTGAGTTCGATTGTGTTAGGCAGGGCATACGGTGTCAACCTCTCAATGGTAGATGAGGAAAGTGACGCATGCAAGGACTTCCAGGAGGCTGCAGATCTTTTGGATAAGCTGTTGCGTGAAGACGTTTCACCGGATGAAGTCTGCAGTAAAGACGTTTTCAACAGAATTTCTGAAAAACTTAAAGCTGAGAAGAGCTCCTTAGCAGAGCATAAGATGGGAAAGCTATTGATTCAATACATGGACATGATTGACCTGCTGCGTCGCTTCCTGAGGGCACTGAGAATGGGCGATTTCCTACTGTACCTCGGAACACTCCAGGAGATGTTGCCGTACTTTGCAGCGTGTGGTCATAACAATTATGCCAAGTCAGCCCATGTGTACATTCAAGACATGATTGAACTTGAGCAGCTCAACCCAGACATGTTCTGTCAATTGAACTCCGGTCTATTTGTGATCCGCCGAAGTGATCGGCTGTGGGCAGGACTGCCAAGCGACTTGGTTATAGAGCAGGTTTTGATGCGCTCTTTGAAAACGAATGGTGGATTGACACGTGGTAGGGGCATGGAGGAAACGCAACGCCTGCGCTGGTTACTTGCTATGCCAGCCTGCGCTGAGGTGAGTGAAGTTATGCAAGAACTGACAGGGAAGCATTTCCACACCTCTGAGCAGCACAAAGAAATGACTGAAGCAAGGCGTGAACGAGATAGGAAGGACACAGAGAAGGTTCTCGCATTCTTCAAGGATTATGATCCATTTCAAGAATCAAATGAACTCAGGAATATTGCCAACGGTGTGACAGGACCAGCCTCGGCCAATCCTCATTTACTGTATGAGGTTGGTATGAACATTGTGCAGAAGATGGAAGGTAGCAATGCTTTTGACTTTTCATTTAGGAAGAAAGATCAAGTTGAGTCGTTGGGTGCAAAGGTTACAATCAGTGCTGAAAAAGTACCAATCGACCCACAGCTCCTTTTCCAGAGGCTCCTCATCTTTGCTAATAACAGGGACTTAGGTGTTGAAGAGGTCTTTGCGTATGAGTTGTCTAGCTACCCTACTGCTCTGTTCGATAAGTGGGGGAGGCTCAGGGAAGCCAATAAACCACAGCTAGGAGATGAGATAGCTTCTGTTGTTCCCAAGTCGTCATTGGAATCATTTGAGGAAGAAAGGACTGTGGCCCTTGTTCTGGGATGTTGTTCCTTGTTGCAAAGGATTCCATGGAAGAAGGGTGACACATTTGAGGACATTGCAAGCATGTACATGAAGCATGTTTCCAAAAACTTTCTCAACCCGGTGGTTGTATTCGACGGTTATAAATCAGGACCTACTACCAAGGACATGACACACAATCGACGATCAAAAGGAGTCTTTGGTCAAAAGGTGATGTTCACTCCAACCATGCCCCTTCGGTCAAAAAAGGAAAACTTCTTGTCAAACTCGGACAATAAGCAAAACTTCATTGACTTATTGTGTGAAACATTCAAGGCAAATGGAATTGACTGTGTCAATGCGCCAGCAGATGCAGATGTCATGATTGCGAAGAAGGGAATTGAGCATGCAAGGGAAACCGTGACATATGTGATAGGTGAGGACACAGACTTGTTGGTGCTGTTGTGTCATTATGCGGAACGAGGGATGAATGATTTGTACTTCAAGTCGAGCAAGGAAGGTGGGAAATGTTGGCATATTAACTCAGTAGCAGAAGCTCTCGGTGAAAGCATCTGTCGTGTCCTGCCAGTTGTCCATGCACTCTGTGGATGTGACACAACCTCACGACTGTATGGTATTGGTAAAGGGGCTGCCTTGAGGAAAGTGAGGGAAGACAACGGTTTCTTGAAATGTATAGAAGCATTCTGTTGCCAAAGTGGAAGTAAAGACGCGACATCATCAGCTGGTGAAAAGGCCTTGGTTTATTTGTACGGGGGAAAAGGAAATGACACCCTTGACGGACTGCGAAAGACAAAGTTTTGCAACAAGGTGGCAAAAAGTTCAACTACCGTTGAAGTTCACAGCCTTCCCCCAACAACCGATGCAGCCAAATACCACTCGTTCCGAGTTTATTGTCAGGTCCAGGAATGGATGGGGAACTGTGTGGACCCCGAGAAATGGGGCTGGTGTCTGCGGAAGGGACAGCTTGAACCGAAGACGATGGATTCGCCAGTGGCTCCTGATTCACTACTGAAATTGGTCAGATGTCAGTGTAAGGGCAACTGTGACACTCAACGCTGTAGTTGCAAACGGAATGAGCTTGAATGTTCCAGTGCATGTGGTCAATGTAAAGGACTCTGTCAAAATAGCAACTTTGATGCAAGCACCGATGATCCAAGTGAATACGAACTCCTATCATGAATTACATAATTGGCTCTGAATGACGTCATACTACGTCATGTTTTTTTTTTTTTTTTTTTATAAAAAAGAGGGACAACAGGTCAAAAAACCCATACAAGCACAAAGTGCCTGTGTCACCCCTTGTGAAAGAGACAGTTCAGCCTGTCTGTAAGGTTTTTCGGCTGTAAATTAACCACTTTCCAGGTGTCCAAAAGTTGGAGACTTTTTATATGTTCATCAGAGGGACCTAATAAACAAGTTAAAGCCAAAAAACGTTGTTTGTAATACATTTATAGGGTCTAGGAGCAACCAGAAAAAAGTTATCTGTAAATTGAAGCTTTGGACGGCGGCCATCTTGAATTTATGCAAATTAACCACTTTCCCGGTGTCCAAAAGTTGGAGACTTTTTATATGTTCATCAGAGGGACCTAATAAACAAGTTAAAGCCAAAAAACCTTCTATTGCAATTTGTTCTGGGTCCAGTTAAATGATTGCTAGATTTACTGGACTATTAGTGTTATCATTTGGATCCCAGAGAGCCTTCAAAAGTTGATTAAAATTATCTAATGTTAGACAATAAATATGAACTTGAAGGTGCTAATGATTCCATGTGAGGTAGATTATTAGTATTTTTGTTTACAGAATTACTAATAATTACTTGATTCTTTGGTCAGTAGAATTCTACTGTAAATGGGGAGACCGTTAAAAAGGTGCAAAACAAAATATATAAATAAATAAACATAATAGCATAATTATATTCAGACATAATACAACAATAATTTATATATATATCATAATGTTGGACAACTTAAATACTCTTGTGTAAAATTAGTTATAATTTTGAGTGTGTATTTATACAGTAGGGTATATATATATATAATGTATACTGTATATATATATATATGTTTCTAGTCTCTCAGTGGGGATCGAACCATCGACCATCAGGACGATAGCCGACGCTTTAATCAATTACACCACGGCAGTCTATAATACTGCCGTGACTGCCGTGGTGTAATTGATTAAAGCGTCGGCTATCGTCCTGATGGTCGATGGTTCGATTCCCACTGAGAGACTAGAAACATTTAGTGGCTCACGTGTATTTGTGATATATTCTCAATATATATATATATATATATACAGGTATATATAACCGTACATTCAACGGTGAAGCCTGTGAGATCTCGTTCCAGTTTAGGGAGTGAGACAAGTGAAGCACCTTGAGATGCAACGGATCGAAACCGCCCCATCTCTGGAGCTGCCTCACTCCAGTGCTTCACTGTCTCACCCCCTAGACTCGGACCCTCACTCTCAGAACACCACCTATTGAGTAATTAACTCACTAGGCATTGCCCCACTGTAGCATATTTTGAATATGGGAATATTCATACAGTGCTATTTAATCAGGGAACATGGTTACTAAGTTGATGTCAAAGTACGAACTCTTGGATTCAAAAGATGTGTCAAAGAACGTTTTAAAAATACCTGCTATGGAACCTATACACCAATCCTCTCTCTCTCTCTCTCTCACACACATACAAACAAACACAAACATTCCCACATTCTCATTCTCACACTGACACACAGACCGTTGCGCACATGCAGTTTCACACACAAAAGCTTACAAACATTATATCTCTCTTAAATCCCCCTTGTTTTCCTTTCCTATTTTACCCCCTCCTCTCTCTCTAGGCAGGGACTGGCCACATGTAACTGCTGCTGACATACTTGACTACCAGCTTACAGACTACTATATCGGTGACTGGCAACTGACTGACCCCACCCCGCCCAGCCAGCTTACAGACTACCATCCAGATGACCGGCAATTGAGTGTCCCCCTTCCGCCCTGGGAAGAGGCCACTATTGAGATTATAGTGACTCAACTCGACACAAAAAAGTCTGAGATCCCGTCCTACGCTCTGAAGACGAACTTTATGTCACTAATAGAAGATATGACAGATGAGAACACTGATCAGGTATACTGTGATGGCTCACTTAACACCGTAACTGGGAGGGCAGGAGCTGCCATCACTATTATGAGTGGTAGCAACTTTGCTCAGAAAGACGATGAAATATCCAGGCTACAGGACTGGGCCTCCTCCACTCAAACTGAGCTGGTGGCAATAGCGATGGGAATTGGGAGTATCTTTCGAAGGGGAAAGAATATTCTTATCCTATCTGACAGCAGGGCGGCCTTGGAAGCTATCTCTATCCCCCAACCCACCTATCCTTTCCTTGTACAAGATATCAGACGGGGGATAAAATGTGTAAGGGAGAAGGGGCTAGGGGTCAAATTTGCCTGGATTCCTTCACATGTAGGCATCCCCGGCAATGAAAGGGCAGATAAGCTTGCCAAGGAGGCCTCAGAGAAAGAAGAACCTGATCATATTCTTGAACTGTCATTGAAACAAATGAGAACTATAATTAAAAAGACACAAGAAGAAAGAGTGGATGAAGACAGAGCTAGACATCATAATACCAGCCGATCTATAAACTACTACAATAAAGTAGCATTTACGACCAAATACACCTATGGTAAACGTACAACGAGTAGGTGGGTAGACTCAGTACATGCAAGAATAAGGCTTGGCTATTGTTATCCATGGCAGCTGAATTGGCAGGTAGAAGAAGAGCACAGGCAATGTAGGGTTTGCAGAGCTCCCAACAAACACTCTCTCGAGCACTATATCTTGGAATGCCCAATGATTAGGGAATACAGGAATAATCAGTTAACCACAATTGAGGATCAAGCAACATACATGCTAAAGATTAATGTAATCAATAACATACTAAAAAAACACAAGAACTTTGCCCCCCCACAATAATATGTACTGTAAACATGAAACATGAACCTTATAAGTATCCACCCCTTGCCCTCCACACATCTCTTCTTTCTTACAAGGTCACACTTAAACCCTTTGTAACGCCCTCTACACGATCTCATATTTTCATTGATCATGTCACACTTATAATATCAGTCAGTATTTCTTTACTTATCACTGCTATTCTCATTTAATAGATTGACAATGTACCGTATATACATATCCCTCTGACCCTCTAACACAGCATTTATTTAAATAATCTGTTAAGTGCCAATTCATATCCTTTTGCAAGCCAATATACATGACCCTTGCATATGTAAGCAACATAATTGTCCTCAATATTCTCGGCTAATGGTTTGATCTACAATTAAGTACCTTCGCATATCCCTCCCGGAGGACTACTTGTATCTTCCTTCTGAACATTGTTTTGCTACTAAACATAATTGAATCTTGATCTTTGCATGTATACAGTTTCCTTCATTACTTATTGATATGTTGTGTCAGGTACGATGAAGCGATACTGCTGATATCTGTAGACTTGCGTTGAAATACAAACTTTCCTTTTTTTTTTTTTTTTTTAACTACCATATTTATCTTCAGTACTATCGCTGGCCTTAAACAACTTATTTATATGTAGTATGTCCCACCCTCCCCAACACATACACACACACACACCTCCCCTCTCACACTTTCCTCCTCCCTGGAGTACCTTACCTCCTCCTCCTCCTCTCCCACCCATTCCTCTACTTCCTACAACCCCCCTCCCTCTCTCCCATAACCACACACCCTACTAAATATTATATTACTATCGGCATGTAAACTTCTCCACTGGTCATATTCCGCTAACTATCCCCTCAATAACCATTATTGTAATAAGAATTTGAACCATGTCACTCATGTTTGTAAAATATTTGTATTACTATAATTCCATTATAACTTCGGTAGTTGGTAATATTAGTCACATTATGTATGTGACTCTTGTATTCAGCTAACTATGACCTCAATAACCGTTGATGTAATGAAGAATGTGAAGTGTCCCTCATATGATTGTAATATATTTGTCGTACTATTATTGCATAATAATTTATGTAGTTCGAAATATTAGTCACATCATGTATGTAATAATTGTATTCAGCTAACTATGATCTCAATAACCATTGATGTAAGAAAACATGAATGGTCTCCTCATATGATTGCACTAGTTTTGTAGTGCTATTATTTACCTGTCAATTAATAATTCAGTAATTTTTTTTTTTTTTTTTTTCATGAGCACGTATATACTGTACAGCACATGTGGCAATCAAATGAGGAAACTATAATAACACCAGACGACGATACTGTTATTACAGTAGAATAATGGCTCTTTGAGCAGTATGTATTGCCTTATCAGTGGTTGTCCCCTTATTATTATTATTATTTTATTATTATTATTGAAATACCACAGGAACGAAAATTCCTGGGAGCAAAACTTCCACCCCCAACGAGATCCCTCTCTTTCTACCACCTCCCTCCACATGTTACACGTCTCGTTAATCACAGTCTTCTAATAATTATACAAATCACATTTCCTTACCCCCTGACATTCTTGAAATACCCACTAAGTATATTCAATTAGATACCAACCATGCAGACTATAATACGTTCGTTGTGTATAGGTACGAGGCGATCACAAGACACCTTAGCTCCCAGTGCACAACGAACCGGATCATGATTATGTCCGCCTGTATTAAATTATGTATTATGTTGATTTATACCATTGCCTATTTTTGTAATAATTATATTCAGCTAACTATGATCTCAATAACCATTGATGTAATGAAAATATGAATAGTCTCCTCATACGATTGCACTAGTTCTGTAGTGCTATTATTTACAACCTGTCAATTAATAATTCAGTCACTACAAGCTTCCTTGCTTTTTTTTTTTTTAATGAGATACGTATATACAGACCATGTGACAATTAAATGAGGAAACTATAATAACACATCTGAATAATGCCAACCTGATTTATAAACACAAATATGAATGTAACCAGACGACGATGCTGTTGTTTCAGTGGAATAATGGCTCTTTGAGCAGTATGTATCGCCTTACTAGTGGTTGTCCCCTCACAGGATGGGGGGCGCTGCTCAATAAACTCGCCCCTCGGGGCAAAATAAAAATCAAATCTCTCTCTCTCTCAAACCCCAAGCCAGACTGCTCACTATTGGGAAAGACTCCGCATGTGCCTGACTTGGAAGAGGATTTGGGTTTTCTGATTAGCAGTGACCTAAAGTTTTCCAAGCAGTTTATTGAAGTAGCACATAAAATAACGGGCAATATTTAGAGGCAATATAAAATTAACAAGTGTTGCAAAACACCGAAAGCCTTCGTCGAACGCATTGAATCACCCAGCCGTTCCAAACCTTTCTCCTTCTTAGTCTCTCTCCTCTCTGACAACTCTTTCGGCTGATCCAGTCCAACAAGTAGAGCAACAACACCACCAATAACAACAAGAGCAGCAATAATGATATTAAGCCTCTCGTTGGTTCCCAAGCAGGTCAAAATAAGGATATAAACCTCACACTCGACAACACTCTCATACGGCCTCTCCTAGAATAATATGTTCAGTTCTAGTGTCCAGCACCCAGGAAATATATAGAACGACTAGCAACAGTCCAAACTAGGGCTATGAAGCTTATTGAATAGATTATTTTGATCTTATCATTAGAAAAACGTAGACAACAAGATCAACTCATTGCAGTCTAAAATGATTAACCCCTTCAGCACCATGACACCCTTTTACCTTTGATTCTGGCAAAAATTAGATGATTTTATGCAGTTGAAGGAGAAGTTCTGTTATTAAGAGGGTTTATTTAAGTTGTATTTACCCATTTGAGTCGGATAGGTAGATTAGAAACTAAAGACAATCGTGTAATGGTGACCAGAATATGACGAAAATTGCGTAATGGTAGTGAAGGGGTTTGACAACGTAGATTACAGAAACACATTAGAATCAATATGAATACAAAACGCAACCATGACTGGAAGTTAGAAGTGTAGAAATATTTTCACACCTAAGATCTGATATACCAGGAATAACCTTCCCTTCAGAAGTTGTAAATAGTTCTTCAGTAGAACAGTTCAAGAAGAGAGTAGATAGTATTGTGTACACTCTGCAATGAATTTAGTGCTCTACATAACATCTCTCTTTCCCCTTCTGGTGTCTCCTCGGATTGGACCGCAAAGTATTTGGGATACTATTTCTTGTGACTCCTAGTAACTGTCTCTTATCTAGGGTCACACTGCTTTTACCTCCCTTTATTCACCATGTTGGGTTCCTCTCCCCTCTCCCTATATCCCCACTTATATTTCTGTGTTATGCGTCTATTAATTCTCTTTCATACTTAGTCTATCCTATCTTTCTATTTTAACCCTTTCACTCACCAGAAGACGCACCTGCGTCTTCCCATACCACCCTCTAAATGCACTATGGCGCGATTAGCGCCTTCTGAAATATAAAATGAGTAAACAATCACCAACACTGGTAATCGTGCCTTCTGCTGGCTCTGAGAATCTGGAGAAACAAGGAATTACGTAATAACATTTGTAACACTCGAAGCCCAAAACCAGGGTGACAGCGACCGTCTAAAGATTTTTTTCCAGTATTGATTTTTGGTCAGTGCGGTACGGTCGATCACCCCGAACCTTGATATTTCTGGATTAGCTGGTTATATATGCGTTTTGCCGGGCTATAGTAATTACAGCTCGTGATATAGTCTTTACTAAAATCCAGATATGGACTTATAGACCGTAAATAAACTCAACAGGAACTCCCCGAACACGTTCTTATTATCACATAAGTATTCAACTAGGTACTACAGAACTCAATGACAACACACAGGAGAGTTATACACACAAGTTTATTCAAAGGCATAGAAATATATCTTCATAAATAGGCTTGGTTTATATGGATAATTCGGGCTATAATATTACCTTAATAATTATGGGAATTATAAGGTAATAGGCGAATGTATACTAGCAGAATAGACCAAGATAAGATCAATATTAATTCAGTGTTGGTAATACACAAACAGGAAATATGCAATTAAATAAACACGTGATCTATAGTATCAACCCTTAATAATAATACTGATGCGGGTCGAGTGTCTTACGTGAATGAAACAGCAATAAAGATAACTATTAATATTCTCGATATACAAGAGAATGAATGAATCGAGAGTAAAAACAAATACACAAGCAGTGAGCGAGATGTACTAGGTGGGGTGCACGCGCTTGGGCTAGGTAGGGCTCTTCAGGTAAACGCAACCTTTAATCAGCTAGCGTGTCAGGTGTCAGGTCAATAACTTTACTGCGCGGTTGGAAAATACAATTCTGGTTTGTGTAAATATGAACTTATTCTCAGAGATATTACAAAGAAACTGGGAGTAAGGGATTGCTTATTTATTTTCACAATTTATTATGTATGTAACCCAAAAAATGTAATTTATGATTTGAACTGTATATTCACTTCAATCGAACGTATGCAATAATTACGAACTCGGTCGAGGAATTCAGATTTAAAGTTATTAATATAATTATAACTGAATTAAGGAAAACTAAATATTAACTGGATATAAAGACAAAGTCTAAATTATCAAAGGTGATTAATTAGTAGATGTCCTGGCAACGCTTTTAATGGTAATAGCGTAAGAAATAAATTAACAAGATATTAATTATGTTAACAGTAACGCACAAGACGAAGTTGTACTATGAAAATACTCAGAAGGGTATTAACAAGAGATCTGAACGGGTTAACAAAGTCTTATGAAGAATTCACCTTGACAAGTGGTGTATTCGAGATGATGGAAGATTTAGATAAAAGACTATGCAATGCTAGAATTCCTAGATCATAAGAATCAAAATGATCTACATCAATGCTCGCAATAACGAAAATACTAATTCACACAATAATCACAACAACGATTAAGTAATCGTATGAGAAAGGGGAGACTTGGGAAGTATATAACTTGGGGAATGATAAGTTTATTAAGTAATCGTATGAGAAAGGGGAGACTTGGGAAGTATATAACTTGGGGAATGATAAGTTTATTAAGTAATCGTATGAGAAAGGGGAGACTTGGGAAGTATATAACTTGGGTAATGATAAGTTTATTAAGTAATCGTATGAGAAAGGGGAGACTTGGGAAGTATATAACTTGGGTAATGATAAGTTTTACACTGGGATAAATTAAATATGAAATTGGGCGTAGATTCTAGGTAATTAGTGATGAATTAAGAAGGGGAATCAAGACACGAAATACACGTCGACCTCAATTTACAACATACATAACAGAATACATATATTAGGAAAATCTGTGAGTACGTGGCGTGATAAATGAATGAACACAAATATAATTATAACGTATGCGTAGAACGTTCTGGAGGATATTTAAACAGGAGTAATATAGGATCTTGAACACAGGTCTTAGACAAGAATTACTATTAATTTCAGTAATCCTTTAATTAATTACTTAATTAATTAATTTAATTAATTAAATTAATTAATGTTAATCCTTTACATTTTTCTATCGAAAAATGTAAAGGATTAACAGGTACGTAATTACAAGATCTTGGGCACATCTATTTATAATTACACGCTTACACGATTCACATATTTTAACGTATACCTTGACAACAATAATCACAACTTCAAGATATACAGAGACACTTAGGGTAAGTTTGGAGGGTAGTGAGAGCACAGGGCTGGTCGACATAGAGCGTAGGTTCTAGGGCAGCACCTCAGGAAGGTAGGGTGTCACTCGAGCAGTACTTCAGGTTCCCGAAGTCAGAGGGCACCACAGGTCGAGCGCTTTCACTAGCAGGGCGGCATGGCTGGGGCAAGCTTTAGCTGTGGTTAGCTGTCCTGTCCTTTTCAGGCTAAGTACAGTACCGCAGTGGAGGTTTGCATACTTTCCTCCTAAATCTTTGAAGTAATATCTGACTTAATTCTTGACTCTCGTTTATACAGTCTCGTGGCAATAGGTGTATTGTGACTTCGTTGTGGTGGAGTTGTGAGGTTAAATACTAATATTGCACTAGACATATCGAAAGCCTTCGATAGAGTCTGGCACAAATCTTTAATTTCTAAACTACCCTCCTTCGGTTTCTATCCCTCCATCTGTGCCTTTGTCTCTAATTTCCTTTCCGGCCGTTCCATAGCCGCGCTTGTGGACGGCCATTGTTCACTTCCTCACCCTATAAACTCCGGTGTTCCTCAGGGCTCTGTTCTATCTCCTATTCTCTTTCTATTTTTTATAAATGATCTCCTTAACTGTACCTTAATTCCCATCTATTCATATGCAGACGACTCAACCTTACACTACTCCATTGGTTTTTCAGAACGCCCCAGCCAGCAATCCCTCAACGACAAACGTAATGAAGCCATAGAACTCTTAAATTCTGATCTAAATACTGTCTCCAATTGGGGCAGAGAAAACCTTGTTACCTTTAATGTTCCAAGACCCAATTTCTCCATCTATCTACCCGTCAGGATCTCCCAGCGGACTATCCCTTATTCTTCAACAATACAAAAATCAACCCTTCATCTTCTCTCAATATTCTTGGTGTCTCTTTTTCTTCTGCTCTCATTTGGAAGGACCATATTACCAGTCTTGCTAAGGCAGCCTCCCAGAAGCTGGGTGTGCTCAACCGCCTTAGGGGGTTCTTTTCCCCTGTACAGCTTCTTGCTCTGTACAGGGGCATAGTGCGTCCTTGTATTGATTATTGTTCACATGTGTGGGGAGGTTCCTCTCACACCGCTCTCCTAGACAAAGTTGAAAGGAAGGCCTTTCGTATCATTAACTCCCGTCCACTCACCAACTCTCTGCAATCTCTCTCTCTCCGCCGCAATGTTGCATCTCTCTCGCTATTCTATCGCTACTATAATAATCAGTGTTCCTCAGAGCTTTCCCAGTGCATACCACCTCCTTTACGTAGGGCACGTGGTACCCGTCTTGCAACTCAATCCCACCCCTACTCTGTGCAACTCTCCAACCCAAGAGTGAAACGTTACTCTCAAACTTTCTTCTACTCAACAGCTGAGCTCTGGAACTCTCTCCGAGAATCAGTCTTTCCCTCTTCCTATGACTTAACACCTTACGAGCGGCCTATGCGGTTTATTTATATGTACCGCCCAGCGGGGTGTTTTTAGCCAAAATAGGGCTGTTTACGTGATCATTTTCATGCCTAAATAAGACCCAGAACGTAAAACAAGTACCTATCCCTGAAAGGGCATAAACAGAGCTTTCGAATGACACCATAACGATCCTTTTATGATGGCTAGTTTTCTTGCAATAACCGTGCAACGCGAGTGCAAAAAGCATGTAATTCGGTACTTTCCCCATATAATTCAGTATGTAGCGAGTGAGAGAGGGAGGAGGGAGCTGAGATTCGTGTCAGTAGGTTCGCCGCGGTGGTCTGGAGCAGTCATACGCTCGCTAGTCTCCTGCCACCACTTGTCTCTCTCTCTCAGCAACATTACGTGCTGAAATTGCCACTCGACCTATGTCGAGCGCCGCCACATAGTCCAGCTTTATTTAACTCGACTTATGTGGTGAGCCGCTAATTAAGGGTTAAATTGCTTCAAACTCTGTGTGTCCAGGCATTTTGGCTCGAACGTCCCTTGATTTTGGCCCTGTCACTCTTTCAACTATGGGGGAGGCACTCGCTATAGGCAGTTCTGCCTTTTGCCTCCCTCAATCACATAGAAAAAAAAATAGACATGGCTGGCTAATATATATACAGTAGGTGTACTTATATACTAGGTAACATATTCATATCATACAAAGCATTTATTTATCCTATTCTGGGAGAATTCCTACTTCTTAGGATTACATCCTCCTCCAGACTCTTAGACATATTGATGTATTGCTGGCCTATTAGGGCTTCTTGTCCGGAGGTTATTGGATCTACCGACCGGCATAACTGGTACTCCTGCTCAGGTCCATTTATATCTGTAAGCTTCTGGTCGCTGGTGTTCAACTTGCGTAAACATTGCTTCATCGTAGTGTAGATCTGGTGAAGGAAGGAATGCTGGCCTGTCATTGGCTGGTGTCATTTGAAGGCAGGGCTGTGGTTGGCTGGTGCAGTTTCCCATGCTCATAACCGCTTCTTGGCGTGAAAGAAAATGAGGGGCTCTGGGTGATAGGGGTGGCTCCTGCATTTTCTCACCTCTTCGTTGTTTCCTGGTGATGGGTTTGGCTGGTGGACCCAGCTGCAGACTGGCAATTCTGCAACTGGTTGCTGCATTTGGTGGTAGCAACCCCGTCATTTCAATATGATTGAAATTAATTTACAAATAATTGCTAATAGCATAATTATAAAGCCTTGAATTTCGTCACCGTTTAAGTACCCAAGAAATTATCGTTCCAAACACAATAATACGGTAAGCTATCTATCGTATATTATGCCTACTCTAACTGTCCCTGGTATATATACGGAGACAAAAATTATATGTATAAAATAAAGCTTTAGAGGTAGAGAATTGGTTCTTATATTCAAAGCTTCCTTATTCATTGCCGTAAATCTGAAACTATATTTCATAGCAGCATTGTCTACTAGATGAAGTGAAATGCGCGCATAAAATGAGGCGAATTACTCTTCGCATGATGGGGATGAAAACTGTCATATAAAATAAAATATTCATGGGACAAAAATTTTGATGATACCGATGGAAAGAGCATGACAATATTATTTAGTACACTCCTAAAAAACCTATGTTGTCATTGAAAATGCCCTTAAATTGTCCGTTCAATTATGCACAGACGGATTTTTTTAAGCATACATTCTTACGAGGATAATTAGAGTTTTAGATTTCGTTCTAACTAAAATTAATATAAAACCCTTTCCTCGTTTTATGTATGTATACTGAAATGCATGAAAGATAATTTATATGGTCTAAAACTAACCGAGAATTAATATATTCGGCCCGACGGCCGTATTATATAGCAGAAAACGATTTTTTTTTTTTAATATTTATATCAAATCCAATATTGATGATACAATTATTCTGAATAAACCATCGAAAAGAGCGGACAAATACTTGTGAATTCATATTACGAACACATATAGTTATTTCGCGAGTTTCCGAATTACCTTGAGTTTGAGTGCGGAAAAGCACCATATTATTTTGGAAACATTCCTAATATTCATTATTCACGATAATTATTATAGGTTTCTTGGTTATGTTTTATGAAATAAATAGTATTTACTTCCCTCTATTTTCTGATGCATAGTAAAGTACAGTTAGGGCGATAATTGTGGGTGAAAAACGAGCGATAGTAAAAAAAAATGGTGGCGCGATTTGGGAATCGGCTGGGATAGACCATTGTATTAATGAAATAGAAAAAGTTCCTGATCACAACTTACGTAAGTATTGCCCGGATACTTACATATATACAATCCTCTCTTTTCCCTTTTTAGCATTGTTCTCATGTTTTCGTATTTCCTCAATCCCATATTTCCTTTGTTTTGTATTGTTCTCATTTTCTAGTATTTCAACTAGACCATATTTTCCTTATTTTGTATTGCTCTCATTTTCTCGAATTTGATCTATCTTCTCTTTCCCTACGGTTGTGATGTTCTCATATTCTCGTATTTCTTCTAACCCTTCCTTTCTATTTTCTTTTACGAAGTGGCTACGGGACACCACCAGGGGTGTCACGCAGCCCAGCCAGTGAGGCTGGGCTGCGGGACACCCTGGTGGTGTCCCGTAGCCCAAGATACATAGACTAACAGGTATGTTCACTTGGGCCCAAATATTCGTCCCGCGCGCGCCTGTCGTCACTAGGTGATTTTTCAGTAGGGTTCACCAGGTGAGGAGCGGTCAGTCCCGTCCCGACCTCTGGCCAGTTCAGGTCAAAGCTTGGGTCCCGGTCCAGTGAACCCACTCCAGCCATTAGACTTAGATCTCCATGCTGCCTCCAGATTTACTGACAACTTTTCAAATAGCTTACTTTGCTTTTTTTCCAATATGCCCTATTGTGCTATTGCTGGATGCAATTCCAATAATAGCAATAAAAATGTCCCCCATCTACAGTTTCACCGCTTCCCCCCCAATAAAGAAAGGCAGAAACAGTGGATTGCTCTTTGCAACCCCCCAAAAACTATTAATGTCAAGACTGCCTGGGTCTGCAGTTTGCATTTTAACCGTACATCATACAAGAGACACCTTATGTATGAATTATTAAATAAACCAGTCCCCAATCGTCTGATTGTATTGATGGATGATGCAGTACCAACACAAATTATACCAGGTATGTTGATGCTAATAAATCGCAATATTTGCCTATATACAATGATTAACCTCTTCAGTACCGGTGACATAATTATAAGTTCTAATTAAATTACCACTATGATTAGACGATTGTATTCAGCTTAGGAAGGAGATATAGCAATAGTAAGGTTTCAAACTATTTCACCTGACCTTTTTGACTACCAAATATTCGTTATTAAGCTTCATAATATCGTCTAAATTTGGCTACAATAAAATATAGCACACGTTGCTGATACTCAAGGGTTAATATAGCACACGTTGCTGATACTCAAGGGTTAATATAGCACACGTTGCTGATACTCAAGGGTTAATATAGCACACGTTGCTGATACTCAAGGGTTAATATAGCACACGTTGCTGATACTCAAGGGTTAATATAGCACACATTGCTGATACTCAAGGGTTAATATAGCACACGTTGCTGATACTCAAGGGTTAATATAGCACACGTTGCTGATACTCAAGGGTTAATATAGCACACGTTGCTGATACTCAAGGGTTAATATAGCACACGTTGCTGATACTCAAGGGTTAATATAGCACACATTGCTGATACTCAAGGGTTAATATAGCACACGTTGCTGATACTCAAGGGTTAATATAGCACACGTTGCTGATACTCAAGGGTTAATATAGCACACGTTGCTGATACTCAAGGGTTAATATAGCACACGTTGCTGATACTCAAGGGTTAATATAGCACACGTTGCTGATACTCAAGGGTTAATATAGCACACGTTGCTGATACTCAAGGGTTAATATAGCACACGTTGCTGATACTCAAGGGTTAATATAGCACACGTTGCTGATACTCAAGGGTTAATATAGCACACGTTGCTGATACTCAAGGGTTAATATAGCACACGTTGCTGATACTCAAGGGTTAATATAGCACACGTTGCTGATACTCAAGGGTTAATATAGCACACGTTGCTGATACTCAAGGGTTAATATAGCACACGTTGCTGATACTCAAGGGTTAATATAGCACACGTTGCTGATACTCAAGGTAATATTAATATAGCACACGTTGCTGATACTCAAGGGTTAATAGCACACGTTGCTGATACTCAAGGGTTAATAGCACACGTTGCTGATACTCAATGGTTAATATAGCACACGTTGCTGATACTCAAGGGTTAATTCTACAGTATAGTCAAGCGGTGTGGCAAACAAAGTTGGACTATGGGTAAACCCCCCCCCCCATTTCCCATGGACATTCCCCTGGGTATAGGTGCGACATTCCTTGGCTAGTTAAAAGTTCACCGCTACATATAAATGGCGCTGATAAGCCTCCCTCTCACCCAACCCCTCAGGCAGTAGATATTTTTGTTTTTACTTTAACTTAAGTAACTTTCTATGTGGGTACTTTTACTTTTAGCTGAGTAACCTTTCAAGTACATACTTTTACTTGAACTTGAGTAAAATTATTCGGTACTTTGTACAATCCTGATTAATAGATATATATATATTTATAGGTGTGTGCGTGCGTGTGCGTATGTGTGTGTGTATGAGCGAATACAAGATACACTACCGGTACTATTTATAAAGCAAAATCATGTTCATACAGAGGGTTCTGATGTTGCCAGTCAAAAGACAGGTGTGTGTGTGTGTATGAGCGACTACAAGATACACTACCGGTACTATTTGTAAATGTTTTATGAATAAATTTGGAAAGTTCTCTGTGTTTTTTAATAACCTGCGCGTGTGTGTGTAAGCCATATGCAGCTGCTTAATCTTTATAAGTACGGTCGAGGTTAATAAGTGTTGTCAGAAAATTCACAAAGTTTCGGACACTGACTAATACTTTGAGGAATAAGCCCTTTTCCCAGTAACTTTAAAGATACCAATAACACTTGTTGGGCGAAAACCACTGGAGTCTATGACAACACTTAATACCCCCGATTGTACATACCTCTAGGTTACCGAAAAGGTTCATCCGCCCTCCTTCCAATTAAAGTCTTACAGTTGACCTCTAGTTTGATATTTACAATAATACTAGGCCTACTAATACAGCCACTAATAATATAATAATAATAATAATTATTATTATCATTATTATTAGGGGTTCGTCCCCTATGGGGAACCCCTATTGTAATCATTAAACCCGGTTTTTCATCCAAATTCTTCTTACGCACCGGTTTTGACGCAATAACTCCAGAACCGCTTTTTGGATCGGGTCAAACTTTCACAAGAGGTGCGTTTTTGTATTGGGCAACTTTTGATATGCTAAACATCTGGCATGGCGGCCAAACAGGTCCGTGGCAGCCGATTTCCCGAAAAACTTGACGCCTAAATACCGTCTCTCCCACTCATAGGAAACGACTGGGCTTTGGCATACGGACTCCCCTACTAATGCTCCACAAATGTTATAGAGAAGGTTTTGCTTTTGCACGTGGGGTTTTTTCCGGCAATCTTGAAAAAACCTCGAATTCCACTTAAAATTCCACATCTTGAAAACTACGCCGATGATCAAAGCCATGCTTGCATAGTTGGGTGAGGCTCGCGATTCCGAACGTTTTGATAACAAAAGAATATAAATGGGTGGAATAGTTTGGCCGCAGCATTGAAAACTGTCTATTCTTAAATTACTTTAAAACCGCATTCGCTACCCACACAAAGTTTACCGACTACAGTCTATAGGCTTCCACGCATCCCCCAGTTTTGCTTAATAACATAATCTCTTTATTATTCAGATCTATTATTTTTTTTGTATTTAACTCTCTCAAAACAGTTCGAGTCCCTACGAATTCCAGCAATTATTTAGCCAACCTACCTATACATACCTACCCTACCAAATAATAATGATAATTCAAATTTATTTTTGGTGAATGACAGAGTATTGGCTAAGGTTTTTAACAATTCCTCCCTTTGCCAAATGCTTTGTTTAACCCTCGTCTAGCGGTTTTTTTTTGGGCTATTCTGGGCATATTCAGGGCCTCCTGAATGATCAATCAAGTATCTGCATGAAAAGAAATGTATTCAGCAAAATACTAGGCGCTACAAGTTTCAAAATGAGACCAGAACGAGCTACGTAGCACTCGTCGTTTTCATGCAGTGCTACCACTAACATGGGAGTTTAGCGTATAGCGGCATATTTTTTCCAGCTACGCTCACTACTGGCTAGACTGCCGGCCTCTCGAGAACAGAGGGAGCGTGAGTCAATGGGCGGCGGCAAGCCCTGGGTGTTGGCCGTGTGGCCTGCTGCGCTCCCGGCCATTTGCACTCGATTTTAACCCTATAAAAGCTTTAATAATGCTCCTAACTTGCTGCTTTTTAGATACAGACTTAAGTCGGGCCCCGCTCTTTAAGTGTTAATAACAATGATATGGACCTTTAAAGTTTTGGCAATTGCCTGCTGTGTGGCTTACCCTGCCCTTCCTTCCTACCTCCCTCCTCCCTCCCTCATATCTATGATGATGATGATGATGTCTAGCAAATGTATCAACAACCACTCTAGTGAACTTTCGGTATTTAGTTTATTCAGCTTAATACTATTTATCCACATAAAATAGAAACCTATCACGATTTTTGTCTATACCATAATTATAGACATTGATATTACATATTATTTGAACATGATGTCGAATTTAGCAGTTGCTGTTTACCTTGAACAGTAATGACAGAACCGAAAGCTTCTCTTGCCGTGTAGTACTCAAAGAAAGCAGGGTTACTTAAGCCGGCCCATACCAAACTGTTACCAAGTCAGAGATTCAGAGGTAACTTTCACAATGCATTATAACCCTAGACAGACACCAATATACCACTAAATCATACAAATATCACTACAAAAAAGATAGGAAAATATTATATTAATGTCCTAGGTATTTGAAATTATGCAAATGAGTAAAATGCATTATGATATAATGATAATGGCATTGATTAGTATCTGGCAACAGTGTTGCACTATAATTTTCTGAACGTATGCGAACTTCGGAGTAATTATCCCATTAATATACACATCTATCACTATTTAAATTTAATACAACCATACACAGTGCTATTACATATTATTTGAACGTAATATAGGATGGTCTTTCCTTTAAACCATTTTCTATATCTATTCACGAAAAATATAGGCCTAGCCTAGGCAGCGCTACCGGTAGGTACGAATTTAGCAGTTCGAATTTTGATTGAGAGTGGGATTAGCCCTAGGCCTAGCCTAGGGCTTAACATGGGATACTGTTTGGGGGTTGGAATAGGCTCAGGCTGCTTTAGGCCTAATTAGGTAAACATAGTCAAATCGAGACAATTGCACAGCCAACATAGGCTATCCTATTTATAGGCTACCTTTCATTACTGCAGTTAAGCACAAACTTATTTTACAATGGAAAATAATGCATGAGGAGGGCTGGGTAGGCCTATTAGTATTTTGTGAAATAACTTAAATTAGGCTAGGCCTATAGTATACTTCATTAGGTTATTAGGCCTATGAGAAAACAGGCCTAGGCCTAGCTTAATTTTATTTCACTGCTCAACATATTTGTTTTTTGTTTTTGCTGTTGAGCTCTGCATAGGGCTATATTCAGGTAGGATTGGGTTTTAGTAAAATTGTATTAGGCTAGGCTACATATTTTTACTTCTATTGGAAAGCACAGGCCTACATTTCTGCGATAGTTATTTCGATATCACATGGCAAGTCATACAGACTGTAGAAAATACAGAAGTACAAGATAGACTGAAATATAGCCAAGACATAGCTACCTTTCACAGAAAATGGGGAACTATTGGGGCCTCAGGGCCCATACAAATATCACAACCAACACACGCACACCTTCCCATGATAATGCCCACATTGCCTCCTGCACATCAACACACATCGCCTGCCGAACAACAACCTTTCGCACCCTACATATCCACAAACCCTGCCGCACATCTCCCCACACCTCCGCAGACCCAGAAAATACCCACATTAATGCCATCTATGGCCATTGACCACCCTACTGCTGTTGATCAAATACATTTGCAGGATGAACGTAGGATGCAACAAGCCCCCATATCAGGCTCCCCTTCCACATCGTCTCCCCCCTCACCACTGCCACCTGCCCACCTACAACCGACCCGTAACTCCACCCCCCTATACACCAAGCCCACTATCACCCACAACCACACTTAGCTCACCACATAACCCCTTGCAGCCCCAGCCACACCTACTGGGTTGTCTACACCAGTGTGCAGATATTATCTGGAAAGAAGGTGCTACTTTGGTCAAAAGGGCGAATATAATGGGAATTCATGTAGATTTGCTCATCCCAAAATTTGCAACAACATAACCAGTCATGGAAAATGTAGATTTGGTGAAACCTGCAAATACCACCACCCATCCCTTTGCAAGACATCACTTGAGAACAAGACCTGCTACAATATGAAATGCCCAGCTTTTCATATTAAAGGGACTTGGAGATATGCTAGACCTAACACGAATGGTAGCCCAAAAAACTCTCTAGCTATGCGAGGACGAGACAGAGGAAAAAGGCAAGGAGGGAAAGGGCAGATGAAGATGAAGAGACTGATGGAGATGGAAGAGCACATAGAACACCTCGAGCACCTCCTGGCCTCCCAAGAGTGGCCAATACATCACGAAGACTATTGGGTACACATAGTACTCCAAACAATCCCTCCCCAATCTTGTTTGCAAATATCCAAGGCCTAAAAAATAGAACCACGAACAAAGTACCATTTATTAGCCCGTTGAGCCCCGGCTAGTTATAATATTTTGTTCACCCCAGTCCCAAGCCATTTTCATTTTTGTTTTTTTTTGCTAAAATGGAAGACAAGGATGAGAAATGAAAAAAAAAAAAAAAAAAAATCACCTCTGATTTTTTTTTTGGGGGGGGGGCCCCCCCCCCCGGTGGGCGGTTGGGGGGGGGAGGGAGCCTCAAAAAAATTTGTTGAGCCAAAATGGAAGAGAATGGTGAGAAATGAAGAAAAAAATAAAAAAAAACTCACCTCGGTCATATGGGGGAGGGGGTGGGGGGGTCGAAAGTTCGTCTCCCCCGCATGACCACCCGCCCGGGAGCACTAGGGTGAAAACTGAGTATGGCATTGTACGGCATACATCCTAAGGAGTGTCTCACATAAATCTCAAGCCTCTAGCTCCCATACGACCGGAGTAATGAAGGTTCAAAGTGGCGGTGAACTAAGGGTGTAAAGTATCCCTACTAAGCCCACCACCACCAGCCGCGTGGCTGTCTTGGCCCGCTCACACCTACCGGCCCGGCTCCCACACACACTACGGTACCTCCCCCTCCTATTCTCCCGCCATTTCCTACCTTACGAGCCACGTAACTGATTTTAATATGTCGGACGCACGTGATGCGTCGCTGGGAGTTGGTGATCAAACACTGCCGACGCATCACGTGCGACGCTGGGTCTCACTGGGTTAGGGGCCTGCTAGAAGAAGGAAACGCTATATTTGCGGCTCTCACAGAAACTCACATTAAAGATCAGGAAGATAGTGAGGTATGGATTCCTGGTTACAACCTACATAGGGCGGACAGAACGCATAGATCACATGGAGGTGTAGCCTTGTACATACATGACTCACTGATATGTACTGAATTCCTAAATAACAGTAATGAAGTGGTGGAAATACTTGGAGTTAAAATAGAATCCCTAAATTTATCAGTTATTGTTACATACAGGCCTCCAGACTCATCCCGAGAAGAATTCAAAACCCAGCTCAACAAAATAAATCAGAAGTGGAAACCCTGGGGAACCCAACACCAAATATTATATGGCTAGGAGACTTTAACCTACCAAACATTAAATGGAGACAACTAGAAAACCAGTTAGTGGCAAATAACACCGGAGAAGCAAATACTAATACGAGAGAGCTTTTTGAACTTTGTGATTTTTTTAGTCTTACCCAACATATTGCTGAACCCACACGGGAAAACAATATCTTAGACCTGGTCTTCACTAACAATGACTCTCTAGTACACAGCATTAACATATCGGACACAACATACTCAGATCATAAATTAATTGAGATCAAAACAACCTTAGAAAGTGTACAGACAACCTCAGAATCGAGAACAAAAACCGGCCCTTCAGTAAATTTAACTTCAATAACAAAAACATTAGGTGGGAAGAGGTAAATCAAGAAATGGAGGAAATAGACTGGGAAGATTTAATGGATAACCTGACACCAGCAGAATGTCTAGTCTTAATAACAGAAACCATGACCCAAATCTGTAGCCACCATATACCTGCAAGACAAACAAAACGAAGAAGCAAACAAGATCGGGAAAGGAGGAGGCTGTACAGAAGAAGAAAATTACTCACACAAAGACGCACACATCAAAATCTACAGGATAGGCAAAAGGTCGAAATAGATAGAGAAATTGTGGAAATTGAACAAAGGCTAAGAATATCATATGAACTACAACATATGGAAGAGGAGAGGAAAGCTATTGCAGGTATAAAGGAAAATTCCAAATACTTCTTTTCATACGCCAAACAAAAGGCTAAAACAACATCAAACATCGGCCCACTGAGCAAAGGGGACGGGTCTTTCACAGGGGACAAAAAGGAAATGAGCGAACTCTTAAGCAGGCAGTATGAAATGGCTTTCAGTGAGCCTTATGAAACAAAAGTCATCAGAGACCAAAATATATTTTTCATGGAAACCTCCCCCACGGAAACCCCTCAGATGCTGGATATTGATTTCGGTCCAAAAGACATAGAAGAGGCCATTTCCAACATGCCATCCCACTCGGCACCAGGCCCGGACTCATGGAATTCGATCCTGATGGAAAAATGTAAGGAAAACCTCTCAAAACCCCTGGCTATAATGTGGAGAAGGAGTCTAGACACTGGTGACATACCAGATAGCTTGAAAAACGCAATAATTGCCCCACTGCATAAAGGAGGGAGTAAAGCACTACCAAAAAACTACCGCCCGGTAGCTCTAACCTCTCACATCATTAAAGTTTTCGAGCGAGTCCTGCGAAGCAAAATTTCAACATTCATGGAGACAAATGAACTACACAACACCGGTCAACATGGGTTCAGAGCGGGAAGATCATGTCTCTCACAACTTTTGGAACACTATGACAAAATTCTTAAAGCGCTAGAAGAAAGAAAAACGTGGATGTCATTTACACCGATTTTGCTAAGGCATTTGATAAATGTGACCATGGTATAATAGCCCACAAACTGAAAGCAAAAGGTATAACTGGGAAAATCGGACGGTGGATATACAATTTCCTCGTAAATCGAAAACAATCGGTAGCAGTAAACCAAGTCACTTCTGAGCCTTCGGATGTCAAAGCTCAGTGCCCCAAGGAACAGTGCTAGCGCCCCTTCTGTTCCTCATACTAATTTGCGACATAGATACCAACACCAGACACAGTACGGTGTCGTCTTTCGCTGATGACACAAAATTAAGCAAGATAGTAAACACACAAGAGGACACGGGCCGACTGCAGGAAGACATGAATGTAGTGTTCCAGTGGACCAGGGAAAACAACATGCAATTCAATGAGGAAAAATTCCAATTAATACGGTACGGAGATAATAATGGTGTTAAAGAAATTACAAATTACTTAACAGAATCTAACCACATAATAGAACGGAAAGACAGTGTGAAAGACCTTGGGGTATTAATGTCTGAAAATATGGGTTTCAAAGTACATAACCAGATCAAAGTGGCGGCTACGAAACGTCTAACGGGTTGGATTCTGTGTACTTTTAAAACACGCGGTGAATTGCCTATGATAACGCTCTTCAAATCTCTAGTGCTACCGCGGCTTGAATACTGTAGCGTATTAACATCCCCATACAAAGCAGGTGAAATAAATGACGTAGAGAGTGTACAAAGAAATTTCACTTCGCATATAAGTTCGATAAAACATCTACCGGTACACTATTGGGAGCGTTTAAGAGCACTGAATCTGTACTCACTGGAACGTAGAAGAGAACGTTACCTAATAATATACACGTGGAAAATCGCAGAGGGTTTAGTACCAAACCTACATACTCCGATAGTCATGAAATTCAGTGATAGGAGAGGCTGGGAATGCGAAATCCCCCGGATGAATAACAGGGGTGCTATGGGCTCTCTGCGAGAGGGCTGGTTATCACACAGAGGCCCACGTCTCTTCAACAAATTCCCACTGCGAGTAAGAGACATGAGGGACATCTCATTAGACAACTTCATGAGAGCCCTAGATGTCGAACTGCAAAAAGTGCCAGACGAGCCCATCCTCGCAAGGGAGCGAGCTGTCGCTTCAAACAGTCTACTGCACCAAATCACCACCCATAACGAGGGGCGTCGCGCTCCTTGGTGCCGCTAGAAGAGCGGCGAACACATCAAAAGGTATAAGGTAATCTACACAATAGTACACATGTTAAAGAATTTAGACTAGCCTACCACAATTTAGCCTAGACTGAAAGAACAAACAAAGATAGGCTAGGCTAATTGCAGCTAAATAATTTAGCCTAGCCTCCACAATTTACCCTAGACTGAAAAAACAAACAAAAATAGGCTAATTGCAGTTTTGGTAAGAGTTGTAGTTGTGGGCATACCAAAAGCTTTGTTTATATAGCCTAGTCGCACGCTCGCAGTTAGGCCTACATTCGCTTCTAATTTAACTGCTGGGGTAAACTTGGTAAAGCCACCCTCAATCCGCCGGCCGGTAACAAAACAATTTACCCAACGCCTGGCCGTGGGATACAATAATGGGTTGAAGGGGCTTTATCCCCCTATGACTTATTGTCATCATCATATATATCACCAGCAGGGGCAAATAACCACAGTCAAATTAGACGCAAATGTAACTGCGAGCGTGCGACTACGTAAATAAAGGGGACGATAGATCCGCTAACACAACTCTTAACGCATTTTTTCATAATGTATTAAAAAAAAAAATATTTATGACCTCAACAGTTGAAAGATGACAATTTTATGGTTTATTTTAGGTTATACAAAAACATTTGCTTTGTAACTTAGATACTCATATTTATGCTTATAATTTGCAGTACGAGTGGGTTTTTTCTTTTTATATGTAGGCCTAGGCTAAACAAATGTTAGTTTTTGTTTTATAGGCTAAACTAGGCTGAATTTATGCTAATAAATATTAATTGGAGGGAGCAAATCTGTCAAGGAATAGCCTAGATGTGGAAATTTACAGCCAATTTGCTCTAGCCCTTTTTGAGATACAGAGGTTAGAGATCGTTGGATACAATAATATGTTGAGGGGGTCAATCACCCCACATGACATATTGTCATCATCATATATATTGCCAGCAGGGGGCAAATAGCCTAGGCCTAGCCTAACTACAACAAAAATCGCCGTCAAAATAGACGCGAACTTATATTAACTACGGCGATCGACCATTGCCCGCACCGGCCGTCCCCCGGTTATTGTTGAGGTCCTGAGGAACCGTATGACTTTGACGAGCTCTTCCCTCCGCAGTCTCCGCATCCCATGTATCGTCGTACGGTACCTCTTCCCCTCCACATCCTACATCTGGTCGTCCTACATAATTATGCCTCCTAAGCCTCGCCTCGTCCCATCACTGAGCATGTGGATGGGCGTCCCTTTCTGGCTTCAAAGATGGATTCCTTCCGACAGCTCCTACTGGATTGTCTGGGGTTGGTTGATAAGGGCACCTCGCTTCAAGACATTGCTCTGGCCCTAGTACCGCGGTTTGTAGGTCTCTGGTTCGCCACCTGATGACCTGCTATTGGGTTGTTGCCTTTACAGTGTTACGGTTCTACGAATGACCTAGAGTGAAAGTGACACGGTGGTGAATTTTAACCTTAACTATAAACTAATTTAATTGTGACATAGGATCTCCGCGACTACGGTAGGGCCGGAGCGGGCGAGTATTCGCCTGAGGTTGCCCTTAACCCCCAAGACAAGACAAGACACAATTCTAGTGCTGGTTTTACTCAGATTTTGTGAGTTTTAATTTAGCCTAGCCTAGGCCTAAGAGTTCAGAAGATTTGCAAAATGCACCCCATACTAGCCTACCAATAGCCTAGTAGGCCTAGTGATTCTTTTTTGGCAGACCACCCACAAATTTTCATATAGCCTAGGCCTAGGCTAGCCTAAGTTCTGGAATGCATGTTGGAATAGCCTTCCTATAAACTGTAGGCTAGGCTACTTCCTTTTAATTTAAGTTTGATTCTTTGGAAAAATCTATTAGGCCTAGACCAGGCAGGAAAGTAACATTTAAAATGACGTGTAAAAAGTCGCCCATAAACGGCGGGCCGCTATGTTATTGTAATTTGGGAGCTTATTTCGTCTGTTGATTGACTTTGTCCTTAATTGGGGATCCTATGAATTAGCACAGATGATGATGACTTACCGTATATCATAATACGTGACGGGCCGACATGGGGGGGCAGAGCCGCAGAGACCCCCTCAACATATTTTGTGTCCCACAGTAACTTTTAATGGGATGGATGTAGTTACCGGCTGTACGGTCATCATATTTACATAGGGCGATCGCCGCGGTTAACTTCGCGTCTATTTTGACGGCGATTTTTTTCGGCATATTTCATTTTATTCACTTCCTTTTATATTTAGGCTATAATCTAGCTTTGGCACGACAATAACCCTAACCTAGTCTTTCTTAACCCGGGAACGGCGGGAAGACTCTTAAGAGTTCCCCCGGCGGACTGCGGGAAGACTCTTAAGAGTCAGAGAAAAAAAAAATCAACTTTAAACATCGATTTTTTTTTTTTTTTTTTTTTTTATTTTTTATTTTTTTTTTTTGCCCCTGGGCCATGCAAAATATCACTCCTCTACCTCCCCTCCTTCCCCACTTTCCTCCTCTCCTTCAGTTATCACCTATTTTCCCTGTTATTCCCTTATTCTGAGGTATATTTTCGTGCTAACATTAGCGAGTTGCAAGCAGGGCATTGACATCACTGTTAGCTAGTGAGTGCAAGAGAGAGAGAGAGAGAGAGTATCGATCGACTGTGTCTCAGTGGCCTTGGGGGAAATTGGCGGGAAAGCAGGTTGCCTCACCCATACATTATATAACTCGCGGCCTGTATCTCCGATTTTGACCATCCAAACGCTGTTTTCACTTGTTTTATTGTTGTTTCAGGTTAATACCTTTATAAACAACCCATAATAGGTGCGTATGGATAAGTATTAATGCTATATATGGTAAAATTAATATTTTAGTGATGGAAACAGCTCAAATACGTCAGCACAGGCAGAGGTGTCTAATTACCCCCATGCGCACTTCTTAGGTTAAAGATTCTTCTAATCTTCCAGTAGCCTATAGCCTAATTTAGGTCATTTTTAAAGGCACACAATTAAATGGTTGGTATTTTAAACGACACTACCGTACTGCAGCATTATGAGAAACAATTTATTAGAGATAATAGGCAACAATAGATTCGCCATATTTTTCTCCATAGGCTATAGTCCGCATGGAGGCTTTTCGTTATCGACAAATTGAAAAAATTCCCACTTCACAGACAAAATAGACAAATACACCAAAAATCGGGGTGTGGGGGCGGCAGCCCCCACCCATAATATCCTACTATAATAGGTTAGGTAAGGTTGTTAGGCTAGGCTAGGCTAATGTCCTTTCAAAGGGGTATAGGCCTAGTAAACACTAGGATAGCCTATACCTGGTCAAGGGTAAGTCCTGCTGTAGTCAACTTGAATGCTACCTTAAATTGTAATATTAGACTAGGCATAGCCTATAGATAAAATAGCCTAGCCTACTTATTTATTGTAGCCTATAATATAGGTCTAGCCGGGTAGAATGTAGAGTTCGGGCGTACCGCCACCATTGTTTACACTGCGCAGAGCGGCGACGGAAGCTTGCCATCATGTTCCCGTCCATTTTGAATGCCGTTGGATACGATAATATGTTGAGGGGGGCAAACACCCCCCATGACATATTGTCATCATCATATAATTTGCCAGCAGGGGGCAAATAGGCCTAACCAAAAAAAATCGTCGTCAAAAACTCAAAATAAACGCGAACTTACAGTAACTGCGGCGATCGACCATGTAAACATGATGGCGGCGGCGGCGGTGGACACTTGCGATCATGTTCCCGTCTATTTTGACTGCCATTGGATACAATAATATGTTGAGGGGAGGGCTTTGCGGCAATTGTTTTGGTTGTTTGCCCCCTACTGGCAATATATATGATGATAACAACACGTCATGGGGGCGAAGCCCCCCCTCAACATATTATTGTATCCAATGGCATTCAAAATAGACGGGAACATTATCGCAAGTGTCCGACGCCGACATGTTTACATATGTCGATCACCGTGGTTAAATGCTGGTTCACACATAGCCGAGTCGGTGCGCGAGTCCAATACGAGTCACACTCGTCGATTATCGCCGTCGCTGGAGGCTGAGTCGGCCGCGAGTAGCAATTGCTCCCGAGTCAAGGAGAGTGTAACACGAGTTAACTCGAGTCAATACGAGTCAACACGTGTTCATGCAAGAGTCTGTACGAGTAACTGAGAGTCAAAACGAGTGTAACACGAACCCAACACGAGTGTCAAAAATTTGAAAAATAATGGCCACATTCCAGGGCACGTAAACAAAGAGTATGGACGAGTCTAACACGAGTCAACGCGATTGTTACACGGATCAACACGATTGTTATACGGATCAACACGAAAGACAACGCATTGACTCTCGTTGGATCTCTGTTGCACACGTGTTGACTCGTGTTACATCCGTGTAAACTCGTGTAAACTCTCGTTGATTCGTCCTACACTTTTTAAATAACGGTATTTCAAATGACACTTGCTTTTTCGTGTTACACTCGTGTTTTTTTCTCAGTGGATCGTGTTTACTTGTGTTTTCACTCGTGTTTGAATCGTGTAAACTCTGGCATCATGGGGGCACCAAATTTTGGCACTCACATTCGTGCTTTCTACTCTTGTTGATACGTGTTGCATGTGTGTTACATACGTGTTGTTGCGTGTAGACACGTGTTGCTTCGTCAACGTCGAAATGATGACGAAAAGCGACGAATCACCAAAGAGTGTTACACGGGTTTACACGAGTCAACACGAGTTAACACGAATAACGAAGAGTTATTCAGAGTCAATAATGCGTTAACACATATGTACACGAGTCTACACGTATTTAGGCCACACTCGTGGGTACTCGCCACGGGACCCAAAATTTTTATGCATTCATGAAATTTTTGGACCCCGTAGCGAGTACCCACGAGTGTGTCGAGTAAACAGAGTATACACGAGCGTAGCACGAGTCTATACGAGTGTTGAGGAGTATCGACGAGTCATTGCTGAATAGCAAAATTTCATCACTCGTGTTGGACTCGCGCACCGACTCTGCTATGTGTGAACCAGCCTTTAGTTCGCGTCTATTATGAAGGCGGTTTTTTCGGTTATTTGCCTCCTGCTGGTAATATATATGATGATGACAATATGTCATGGGGGGTTGACCCCCCTCAACCTATTATTGTATCCAAAAGCAGTCAAATAGACAGGAACATGATGGCCAGCGTCCGCCGCCGCTCCGCGTAGTGTAAACAAGGCTGGCGGTACACCCGAACTCTACATTCTACCCCACTAATTTTCCAACTAGCATAACCGATGATTATCAATGATCAATCCCAGTCAGAAACGTCCATGCTTCCCTCCCATAAGTCAATGTCGGGATAACCACAGTCATGCAAGGACTTCTTTACTTCCATGCTGACCACCCTATTTCTTCTTACTGCTTTCAGAGTTCCTACAACGCTCTTCCCCTGTTACACTTTCTCCCACACTTCTTCATCCATAGGCCTACTCACATCTTTACTCAACACACTGCCCAAATACTTAAATGAGCTGACATTCTTCATAGCCGTTCAAGCTCACTTCACACTCTATGGTTGCACCCCTTTCAATGACCATAATATTGCTCTTCCTAGCATTTACCTCCAGATTCCATTTTTCACACACTGTTCCAAACATATTTACCTGACCCTGCAACTCTCATTCACTATCGCTCATCAGAACTGTGTTGTCAGCAACAGTAGTACCGGTACTGCACTGTTGAGGCAACTTCCACTCGTTTCCTTCCCTTATCAGCGGTACACCAACATCCGCTGCTCTTCCTTGTATTTCTTTCATGACTCCATCCATATACTGTACTGGTATATATTGAACAACCATGGGGACATCACACACACCCTTGCTTTAACCCAACATTCAGATTAAAGAACTCGCTCTGTTAATTATCCACACATACTGACACCTTTGCACCCTCATACATGCTCTTCATTGCTTTCAGCAACTTGCCATCTACTCCGTATATTCTCAGTACCGGTACTTTCCACATACCTTCTTTATCAATTCTGTCATAGGCCTTCTCCAACTCCATAAATGCAGCATACAACTTTTGTCGCTTCTCCAGATATTTCTCCACAACACATTTCCGGGCAAAAATCTGAGCTACACATCCTCTTCCCTTCCTAAGATGACTACAGTATGCTAACCATTTCCCCAGCAATACTGACTGAAAATGCCCAAATATATTGCATGTCCTCTTCAGATTTATCTAAAATATGTAAAATTACACCAAATACCACTACAGTAGCACTGAAATCAATAAAACTCACTAACAGGATAAATAAATGGAAGAAATACTCCAAAAGATTAATATGTTAACCCTTTACCCAGCAATACTGACTGAAAATGCCTAAATAGATTGCATGTGCTCTTCAGATTTATACATACATACGTACATAACATTTTAAGACTGAGTGCTCCACACAGATGTGCAGTTTCAGTCTCTTTTCCTAATGGCGGCGTTCCAGGCAACCCTGTTAAGGGATGCTTTACTTGTCAAGTTTTTGGATTTGAGATCGGCACATATAGTCCGATCCCAGGTCTTACTCGGTCCACCCCTTGGTGCAGCTCCCTCCACAATCACAGACCTGCATCTTTTCACCCAATTTTGTTCATCCATTCTCTCCACATGTCCATACCATCCCAGTTTACTTGTACGCATCTCCTCGCTAATACTCTTTATACCTAAATGTCTCTTCAGCTCATCATTTGTTATTCTGTTGACATCCTTTATCTGAAATATGTAAAATTACACCAATTACCAACTACATTACCAAAAATTTAATAAAGTACACTAACAGGATAAAGAAAATGTAAGAAATAGCCCTAAAGATGAATTTATCTATCTATCTATTGACGGACGCCTTGATCCCCGAAGGATTGGCCACGAACGAAACACCCCTATGCACCTCTGTCCCCAGTCAGTCGACGCCCCTCCTCCCATCCAGCACCGCTTTCACGCATATACTTCTTAACTCCATCCTTCCACCTCTCTCTCGGTTTATTTCTCCCTCTGTCCTTCCACCTCACTCGTACACGCTCTTAGTCATTCTCTCGCTTGCCATACGTTCCACATGGCCGAACCATCTCAAGGTGTTCTTTTTCGCACTTTCCAGTACATTCACACCACACCTCTCTCGTCTGTCTATCCCTCCATGTAACTCTGCACACACTTCTCAAGTAACTCATTTCCATCCCTTTCACTCTTGGTTTGAATCTCTCCAACAACGTCCATGCTTCGCTTCCGTAAGTCAGTGTCTGGATTACCACACTGTCATGCAATGACTTCTTCAGTTCCATGCTGACCACCCTATTTCATGTTACTGCTTTCAGCATTCCTACAACCCTCTTCCCCTGTTGCACCCTCTCCCACACTTCTTCATCCATACTCCCATCTTTACTCTGTACACTGCCAAGATACTTAAATGAGCTGACAATCTCCATAGCCTGACCGTTCAACTTCACCTCACACTCTGTGGCTTCACCTCTTTCGAAGACAATAACCTTGCTCTTCCCCGCATTTACCTTCAGATTCCATTTTTCGCACACTGTTCCAAACATATTTACCAGACCCTGCAACTCCCATTCATATCGTCAGCAAACAGCAGTACACAAACATCCACTGCTCTTCCTTGTATTTCTTTTATGACTCCATCCATATACTGTTTATATAGAACAACCATCGGGACATCACACACCCTTGCTTTACCAAACATTCAGATCAAAGAACTCCCTCTGTTCATTCTTCACACATACTGATACCTTTGCAGTCTCATACATACTCTTCACTGCTTTCAGCAACTTGCCATCTACTCCATATATTCTCAGTACTTTCCACATACCTTCTCTATCAACTCTGTCATTCCACTCGTTGCCTTCCCTTATTAGTGGTACACCAACATCCACTGCTCATCCTTGCATTTCTTTTATGACTCCATCCATATACAGTTCAGTATATATTGAACAACCACGGGGACATCACACACCCTTTCTTTTACCCAAAATTCAGATCAAAGAACTCGCTCTGTTCATTCTCAACACATACTGACACCTTTGCACCCTCATACATGCTTTTCACTGCTTTCAGCAACTTGCTATCTGCTCCGTATATTCCAAGTACTTTCTACATACCGGTACCTTCTCTATCAACTCTGTCATAGGCCTTCTCCAAGTCCATGAAGTCAGCATACAACTTTTGTCCCTTCTCAAGATATTTCTCCACAACATATTTCAGGGCAAATATCTGAGCTACACATCCTCTTCCCTTCCTATGATGAATACTGTATGTTAACCGTTTCCCCAGCAATACTGACTGAAAATGCCCAAATATATTGCATGTGCTCTTCTGATTTATCTAAAATATGTAAAATTATACCAAATACCAACTACATTAGCACAAAACTCAATCAATCACAGAAACAGGATAAAAACATAGAATAAATACCCCAAAAGATGAATACGTTAACCCTTTCCCCAGCAATACTTACTGAACATGCACAAATAAATTGCATGTGCTCTTCAGATTTAGCTGAAATATGTAAAATTACACCAAATACTAACTACATTAGCACAAAAATCAATCAAGCACTTTAACAGGATAAATAAAATGGAAGAAATAGCCCAAAAATGAATTATCTATAGCCTACCGGTATATATTGCCGGACACCTTGATCCCCGAAGGGGTGACCATGAACGAAACGCCTGCGTATTTCAAGCTCGCTTGAGTTATCACTCGATCGTCTTTTAGATCTTTTTGGCCCGGGGTAATTACCACACCATCGCGTCATAAGGAGTTTGAGGGGGTTAAATTGCTAGATACATAGAGGAAGAGGAATGCCAAGTAAAGCTAAACAAAAATATATAAGATATTTTTAACATGAGGTTGCTTATAATAATTTGTACCTCTGCAGTTTCTCCATGGCTAACGAAAAAGGTCACATTCCTAAGAAGCCCCAACCAAAAAGGCCAAGCTTCTGTACAGAAAAAATGCCACAACATTACCCTTATGGTGACCCTATCAAATAATCAAAACAACCACACTTCTTAACCCAATTCCCGCGGGGCCCCTCATATGACGGAGACGATTTTCCGGCTATTTTGTAGCTGTGAGCCAGGCCAGCTTTTGCAAGCAGCACGGATGGACGTCAGCCGGAGCCTACAGGCCCCGCCACGACACTGAGGTTTGTGTGAGAGAGAGCTCACTTATGTGCAGCGTCACACATAGCGAAAACAGAAAATAATTGGTAATTTTTAGCGATTTCGCCTATCGGATTTGATAATTTTTAGCAATTTTGCCCTTTGTTTGCAAGATCCTTTCAAGAAAACCAGACGTCGTACAGGGATGATTCAGGAGTAATTTGAAAGCTATTACCGTACTTTCACGAATACATAATTGTATTACGCTCTGGCTTTTGCTTATGCATGAAAATGAGCAGGGAATGAAGGCAATTTCGGGCAATTATGCCTACTCGTACAGGAGTCCTTGGAGTGGCTTCGGTCGCGCCGGGAATTTCCACACCTCTCACACCACACACACACATCACACAGTTTTTCCTACACCGAGAAATGACTCTCCGGCTGTCATTTCTCGAAGACTTCTTCTAGCCGGAGACATTGAGAGCAACCCAGGACCCACCTACACATACATGTCCAACTTGCTCAAAACCCATCACTTCGAGTCGCCACACTAAGGGTTCAGTTCTCTGCAATTCATGCAGGAACTGGACCCACTTCACCTGCACAACACTTGCCTCCAAGAAACACTACGCGAACACCTGGACCTGTTCCTCATGACCCTCCCTCTCCCAGTCAAATCCATCGCCTAAAACCCGTCCACCTCTCCTCCCCAACCCACCTAACCTTCCCATATCATCCACTCCCCCCCCCCCCCCTAAAACCCGTCCACCTCTCCTCCCTAACCCACCTAACCTTCCCATACCATCCACATCCTCAACTCAACACACCACACCCCATCCTAATCCATTCCAACCCCCATCGCCTGCAAGCCAATCCCCACCCCCACCTCACCCATCCCAACCCCCAGCCCCTCCCTCACCCTCCCCCCCCCCCCCCCCCCCTCCTCGTGCAGCAGCACCCAACATACATCGTGCACATAACATTAACATTTTCCAATTGAACATAGATGGCATCAACACAAAGAAACACGAACTCTCACACTTCATCAAACAACACAACATACACATTGCCATCTTACAAGAAACAAAACTCCGCACAACACAAAAAACACCCACATTTCATGATTTCACCACCATCAGACAAGACCGGGCTGTCGGCGGAGGCGGTCGACTCATCACCCTGGTACACAAAGAAATATCATACATAGTTACCAGTGTACAAACCAAATCCCTCCTCCCCCCAAATGATAACACAACAGAAATACAATCAATTAAAATACGCATTGGCAACAATTCCAACATAACCATCATAAACACATACATCCCCTACAGTACCAAATGAATACAGACCACACCTACAACACATCACAAACACCCCACACATCATCCTGGGTGGTGACTTCAACGCCAAGACGTCGGCCTGGTTTGTCGACAACCCCGACACAGACAGAGGGCTGGTACTACAAAACCAAACTGATAACCTCATCATCCTTATCGACATCCATCAACATACCCATATTCCTCACCAAGCCCTCTATAACCCATCATCTCCAGACATCACCTTTTGCTCCCCAGAACTCGAGGGTGGTCAGAACCTTAGGCTCTAACCACCTCCCGATCATTATCACCACCAAAACCAAACTCACCCCAGCTAGCCACAAACACACGTACACCAATTATAAAAGAGCTAACTGGGAAGCATTCACAAATGAGACAGAACAACACTTCACAACTCTAAACAGTACACCCATCACTAACATCAACAATGCTGTACACATACTCAATAAAACTATCCAAAACGCTGACTAGAAACACATTCCAAGAGGTAACAGAAAAAGACACAACCCCAACTTCACACCAGAAATTCAAAACCTCATCAGACAACGCGACATACTGAAACACTCCCCAGCACCCCACACACAAGACATCACACAACAAATCCAAGCACTCAACACCCAAACTAACAACAAAATACAAGAACAACAAAAACTAAATTGGAATAACTTCCTACAAACACTTGATCACAAAACAAACCCCAAAAAACTCTACAAAACACTAAACAGCATCACACTTTCCAACAGCAACACAACACAATCACAACAACAGACTCTACTCCTTCATGTAAACAACAAGCAAACACTCTCATCAATCACTTCTCACATGTCAGCCACCTAAAACCTCACAAAGACGACCGACGTGTCATCCGACGTAAGAGACAATTCCCCACAGACCCTGACTATACACCCTTCACCAATCCCCAGACAAAGCATATCATCAACAATCTCAAGCACTCACCCGCTTGTGGCCTAAACAACATAAGCAACATACACCTCAGACACCTGGGACCACAAGGCATACAAGCACTCACTAACATATCAAACTACAGTTATTCACACAACACAATACCAGACATTTGGAAGCATGGTCTCATCACCACATTCCCCAAACCCAACAAAGACCCCATGCTACCCTCCTCGCACCGCCCCGTCACACTCCTTTGCTCCCCCTCCAAAGTCATGGAACGCCTAGTATTACAACTAATTACACCCGACCTACCCCTAGCTCCAACACAACATGGCTTTAGGCCACTGCACTCCACAAACACTCTTCTCACAGACCTTACACAAAGAGCTTTTGACGGCATCAACTCAGCTAGACCACCACACAGATCACTATTAGCCACACTCGACATTAGTAAAGCCTTCGATGCCATCCCCCGCCACAACCTAACAAACAAAATCTACAACACAAACATGCACAACAACACAAAAAGGTGGCTGGCCAACTTCCTAGCAGGCAGATGTGCACACGTATCTTTTGCCGGTCAGTCATCTAAACTCAGAAACTTTCCAAACGGAGTCCCACAAGGATCCGTCCTATCGCCCGCACTCTTCAATCTGTACATGCACGATATAACTACACCCAATACGCCCCAAATAAACTTAGCCTCCTATGCAGATGACATAACACTCACATGCACACACCATGACCCAAAAAGAGCAACAGATCTCCTTCAACCCTATCTCAACACACTACATGGCTGGTGCACTACAAACAGACTTAATCTAGCCCCAGCCAAATCCACCGCAACCCTGCTCACAAGCTGGACAGGAGAACACGAATACATCCCTCAACTCACCATAAACAACACACCACTAACACATACACACACACCCAAAATCCTAGGAGTAACATATGATACTCATATGACATTCAAACAGCACACCACAAACATTAAAAAGAAACTGACACCCAGACTTAACGCCCTCAGGTCACTTGCTCACAACAAAGAAACTACCACCACAGTATATAAACAATACATAAGATCAGTGATGGAATACGCAAGCCCAGCCTGGGCTTCTAACCTAGCTGAAACACATCATAAGACCTTACAGACTATTCAAAACAAAGCCCTGAAGATCATTACAGGCTGCACAGCTACTGCACCCACAGATCACCTACATCAAGAAACCAAAATCCTCAAAGTCAAAGACCATCTGGACATGAGAGGCACTCAATTCCTGGCAGCAGCCTCCACGAACGAAGACCACCCACTAAACTACATGGCAACACACCCACAGACACCAAGAAATATCAAAACAACACCCAGCACACGGTATCACACACAATTACTGTCTCTCTCCCTCCCTGCCCACCCCGAACCAACTTCCAGAAGCACATCCATACTCATATCTCTCGCCGATCCATCCACTCACTCACAGACAACACGCAGCTGCAAGCACGACCTCCCGAAATCCATCCTTCCGAATCCTCCCTTCCTCGCGAGGACAGAGTCCACCTGGCCAGGCTGAGATGCGGACACCATCCAGCTCTCCTGAGCTATCAGAAGAGACTGGATGACTCCATTGTCGACGCCTGCCCGGAATGTAACACAGCACCCCATACCATTAAACACATCATAGAAGACTGCATTTCACACAACCACTTACGCCAACAACACAATCTACACTCAATGAGAGCTCTGTGGGAAAGCCCGATCGTGGCCATGGCCTTCCTCAGGGACTCGGGGCTGTTCGGCCAGGCAGCTTAGGGAACAACAACAACAACAACAACTCGTACAGGATTAATAGCTTTAACCAAAATGGTCACACTCCTTAACCCTTGTCTAGCAGGGTGTTTTGGGCTCATTTGGGCATATTCAGGCCCTCCTGCATGATAAATCAAGTATCTGCATGAAAAAAAAATATTTAGCAAAAAACTAGGCGCTAAAAGCTTCAAAATGAGACCAGAACGAGCTACGTAGCACCCGTGGTTCTCTTGCAGTGATGCCACGAACATGGGAGTTTAGCGCATTTCGGTATATTTTTCCCAGCTATGCTCACTACTGGCTACACTGCCGGCCTCTCGAGAACACAGGGAACATTAGTTAATGGGCGGCGGTAAGCCCTGGGAGTCGGCTGTCTGGCCCGCTGCGCTCCCGGCCATTTGTACTCGATTTTAACCCTTTAAAAGCCTTAATAATGCTCCTAACTTGCTGCAAATTGGTGCACGACTTAAGTCGAGCGCCGCCAATAAGAGGTTAATGGTCTAAGTGGCCATAGCCAAAATGGCTACACTATATTCCTTCTGTACTTTCTCCATGCCCGATAAGATACATGGTATTTTGATATATGTGGCACAGCCCTTGTATCCAACACAATACCCTGCGTGCAACCCCGCTCGAACCCCGCACAACATTGCTTGCAACTTTAATTATTATTATTATTATTATATAATTATAAGAAGGATTGGAACATAAGATATGCATAAATACACAGTAATAATAATAATAATAATAATAATAATAATAATACAAATGTTAGCATACAGGATTATCGAATATGAGTTTATTTTTGTTTACCTTCTACTCTCCATTTTCTTTCATATCCCCAAGATTTAAGGATATCAGTCTTGGGTATAAATACCCCATTTTCCAACTGGAAAGCACCTACTGACGTCACTGACCTGCGCATCAGGCGGGAGTGAACATACCTGTTAGTCTATGTATCTTGCCGTAGCCCAGCCTCACTGGCTGGGCTGCGTCACAGTCTACAGATATAAGGTCGGTCCACCAGGTGACCCAAAAATGGTCAGTTTCCCATAGTGACGTCACTCGTCCTCACTGACCAAGGGTCAGTACTCTCCCTCCCTTTGACTTGTGAAGGTCGTGCATCTCTCTCCAAAATTAAGTGAATTAAATATGCATAACCCTGGTGTCTAACTTTATTGATTGGTTTTATTCAAGTGTGAAGACATGCCCAGCAACTGTGCAGTGTTTAATTGTTTCTCAAACAGTAATAAACAGAGTGATAAGCATGTTTCTTTTCACAAGTTTCCTAAGAATGAGAGTCTTAGGAAGAAGTGAATTCACCTTTGCAGTAGGAAAGACTTTATTAATGCTGATTATGCAAAGGTTTACAGTTTACATTTTCACCCTAGTATAGTGCATAATATGAAAGACATCTAAAATATGAACTGCTAGGCATACCTCTACCAAAGCAACTGCAAAGGATCAAATGTGATGCACAACCATCTCTTCAATTACCAACATCAAGAGATGAGCATTGTTTTTAACAAGTGAATGTGTTTTAGTGTTACGATTTCTTATTATTCCTATTTAGTAAATATGTTGTGTATGTGCAAGTTTGTGTGTTTGTGTTTGTTTTAATCTGTGTATGTGAATTTGTGGAAGAGTGTGCATATGTTTGTGTGTATGTGTGGGCCAGTGATTGTGCTTCCTGGTGTGTGTGTGAGTGTGTGTTTATGGGTGTGAGTTAATGAGTGTGTAAGTGTTGATGTATGTGTATGAGTGCGCGTGTGTGCGTATGAGTGTCTGTGAGTGAATGACTGTGAGTGAGTAAGTGAATGAGTTTGAGCAAGTGAGTGATTGAGTATCTGTTAACGAGTGCGTATATGTGTGAGTGAATGAGTATATGTGAGTGAATTAATGAGTGTAAATGATTGCATGTGTGTGAGTGAATGAATGAATGTGAGCGAGTGAGTGTGCATGTATATGAGAGAGTGAATGAGAGTGTGGAAAGGTGTAGCAGGTAAAGTACTTACTGCCGACTCCCACCGGCCATCCTCTATCTCCACTCCCTCCCACCCCCCACAGAACTGAGTCACCTGGGGAATCACCAAACACACTTTTTCCCAGTAATTACCGTACGTATTTACTTTTACTATATTGCTAATTTGTATCAACTCACCAACTGATATCATATCAATAAATATCATAAAAAGTAATAAGAATAAAAACATCTTCATTACTGTGATTGAGTGTATTAGGTGATCGAAAGTTGACCTGTAGTTCTGTGTGTGTGTGTGTGTGGGGGGGGGGGGGGGTAATGGCTGATGGGGGGGATATGTCAACAGTAAGGTACGCTTTCCACTCTACCACCTTTTAATTATTTTGTTTGTTTTTATATATGTAAACTATAAATCATATATAATTCATGCACTATATAACGCAGTAAAGTGTTTGTACTGAAGCAACATCAAAGAAACAATAAATATATATATATATATACTGTATATGTAGATATATATATATATATATATATATATATATATATATATATATATATATATATATATATATATATATATATATATATATATATATATATATATATATATGTATAAACCGGTATACTGTATTTGATTTTGGTAATATGATACTACCCAACCCTGCCCCCATTTCCTCACCTGCTGTAGGGGTATACTACACATAGAGACTGATATACAGTATACACACACACAGCAACACACTTATACACACACTTACATGCACACAAACTTACATTCTTAAGCATACACATGCTTACACAAGTGCACGCATACCTATACGCATATGCATGAACACTTACACATTCACATAAACGCACACAGTCATTTATGCAAATGTATACCGTACGTATTAAAACATATACACACATACAATATATATGCACATGCATCAGCATGCACACGTCCCACTTCCACACAAGAACACACAATCTTACACTTCCACATACACAAGAGATATGCTATATACACTTACACATTTTTTAAGCACATTTACATACATGCTTAAGCATACTAACAAACCATACTTACACACAAGAAGACACACATGCACATAAGAATACAAACACGCACACAGACGAGTCTATACACACGAACATTTACCCATGCATGTCCTTTTTTTTTACATACATATACATCATTATATACCGGTATGTGTATAAGCAGTCTCTGATAAAAATATGTACTGTAATGATAAAATGTATTTAATGTGCAACGTTTTTATCTACAAATTTAATTTTGCCCGAGTTATGTTCCTATTAATTTATTACAGATTCTCCAGAAGATGGTTCCCGTGATTTGAGAAATGAGAAACGAGGGCTGAAGAGACTCTTGGAAGATATACTGGAGGAGGACTACCAGGAACATGTGGAGCCACCTGTGAGCAATGAAGATTTTCAAAGCCAGCTGGAGGATCTGAAGAAGGAACTACATGATGTAAAGGGGGAAAGAGATGCTCTGCTAAGAGAGGAGTGCGAGTGAAAAAAAGAAAAATCACACCTTCTAGAGCAGATCAAGTTCGCTACTGAAAAGGCCACTGATCAGTTGAGGAATACGTTATCTTCCTATTTTTCACCTTCTCAAATTGATTTGTTCCTAAGTGGAAAACCTGTATCACACTGGTTAGAAGATGACATCTGCAGAGCATTAACATTGCGCAGTTTGAGCCCGAAGGCATATACATTTTGACGTGAAGTGTGGAAGTTTCCTTTGCCATCTAAGACTACATTACATCGTTGCGTGACTAAATTTGACTGTGAACCAGGAGTGTTACACACTGTCATAGTCTGTTGCGGAAAAAAGGTGAGTCCATGGATATCCGTGATCGCATCTGTGTCCTATCTTTTGATGAATGCAGTATTGCGCATGAGTGGACTTATGACAAACGAAAAGACATTCTCTATGAACCAAAAAGTAAAGTTCAATGTGGAATGATTAGGGGATTGGTTGGCTCATGGAAGCAACTAATCTTTTATGAATTTGATTGTAACATGACCAAGGATATTCTTTTCAATATCATCAAAGAGGTAGAAGATGCTGGATTTCCTGTAGTAGCTGTAGTAAGTGATCTTGGGCCAACAAACGTTAGGGGATGGAAGTCTTTGGGTGTCAATATTGACAAACATTTCAATCCGATCCAACCCAACATATCCTTCACACATCCAACTGCTTCGGAAAGAGAAATATTTGTTTTTGCAGATGTTCCTCATCTAATCAAGTTGATCAGGAACAATTTTATTGATTCTGGTTTTAAGATGTCAGGGGGAAAAAATGTGAACAGTGAATGTGTTCGAGAAATTATTTAAAAAGTGCGAGTGATTTGAAAACTACACATCGTCTATCTGTAAAACACATCACACCTAAGGGTGTGCAACGGATGAAAGTGAAGTTAGCTACTCAGCTACTATCAGAGACAACTGCTAAGTCTGTAGCATATTTTGGACAAAAAGAGTTGCTAAATAGCAAGGATTGGGATGCTACAAGCAAATTCATCTCCTTAACCCAGGAACTGCGGGGAGACTCTTAAGAGTTCCCCCGGCGGACTGCGGGGAGACTCTTAAGAGTCAGAGGAAAAAATAATCAACTTTTGACATCGAAAAAAAAAAAAAAAAAATTTGGCCCCTGGGCCATGCAAAATCTCAGTCCTCTACCTCCCCTCCTTCCCCACTTTCCTCCTCTCCTTCAGTTATCACCTATTTTCCCTGTTATTCCCTTATTCTGAGGTATATTTTCGTGCTAACATTAGAAATCCGGTTGCAGGGTGTGGTCATCACTGATAGCAAGCGAATGCAAGAGAGAGAGAGAGAGTATCGATCGACTGTGTCTCAGTGGCCTTGGGGGAAATTGGCAGGAAAGCAGCTTGCCTCACCCATACATTATACAACTCGCGGGCTATACTCCGATTTTGACCATCCAAACGCTGTTTTCACTCGTTTTATTGTTGTTTCAGGTTAATACCTTTATAATCAACCCATAATAGGCGCATATGGATAAGTATTAATGCTATTAATGGTACAATGAATATTTTAGTGACGGAAACACCTCAAATACATGTGCACAGGGAGAGGTGTCTAATTACCCCCATGCGCACTTCAGAGGTTAACTGACTCTTGGTTTGATGTCAACAATTCTAGAGTGCCAGTTGATTCAAAATTTTCCAGAAATGCTTATGGAATAAATTTGCAGTATCAAAGTCAAATATTAAATGATATGAGGCAAACCATGGCATCAATGAGAGTTGGTACAAGCAATCACATGTACCTGTTTCAGAAAGGAGTAATTGTATCTTCCCAATCCTTGCCAAAGCTCTATGAAATGGTAACAAAAACATATCTCTCATTCATACTAACCTACAGGTTAAACCAGGATGTGTTGGAACATTTATTTGCTTTTCTTAGACAATTTGGATCAAGTTATGAGCATCCTTCTACTGTGTCAATGAATCAACGCATAAGAAGTTATTTGCTTGGGAGAAACACTGCACTAGTTAGTAAAAATTTCAATTGCCAAAGAGAATGTCAAGATGTGAGCATGTCTGAAGGCTCGTTTCACATAAAAAGGTCAGTCAGTGGAAAATGAGGAAGATGGCAATTCACTGGAACATGAACTATGGTTATCAGCCATGGTGTTTTCAACCTTAAATGAGGATATAGTGCCAGATAATGAAAACACTGAACATTGGGACCCAGGTTATATTGAACCTGAATTCAATTTAGAAAAAGCAACTGAAACTGAAGGTCTCCGATATCTTGGTGGGTTTTTTGTTCACAAATTTCCCCAATACCAGTTCCTAGGAGAAAAGGTGGAAAAGGACGATGATACCTGGATTGGGGCAGTTGACAGAGGACTAGCCTTAATGAAACCTAGTTCTGAGTTCTTCAAAAAGCTGACTATAATGGAAACATTATTTAACCCGTCCAGCCCCGGCTAGTTTTGTAATGTTTGTTCACCAGAACCCGGCCGGTTTTCAAAAAATTGTTTTATTCCAGAAACAATAGCGAATGGGTTAGGAATGAAGGAAAAACCACGAAAAACTGCTCAAAAAGCTTAAAGAATGGTCCTACAGAGCCCCCGAAAACGTATTTTACAAGAGTAAAAAATTGAAGGCAATTACCCAAAAAAAACAGGTTATTGCGCGCTCACGCGCACACACGTGGACTTTGAGAGTTTTCAACCATCGGCACGGTTGTGTGGGATACGTACACAGTTCCCATACAAATCTGAGCCCTCTTGAGTGGCTACACCTGAGGTTACGGTCGGCGCAATTAGGGTGACGCGCCAGGCGCGTCTCTGGGGCTGTGCGTTACATACATCGCCGACGCGTCAGGCGCGTCGCTGGGGCTGTACGGGTTAAATGTCATCATGGAGAATCAAAACTAAAGCCAGGTAAAGGATCCATCAAACTCCTAACTTCATGCATATCAGAATTAGTACAACTCCCCACTGATGTGATATCCTATTTCGTTAGGTGCCTGATGTTCTTTCGTATGAGAGTATTGAATAGAAATATATATTCAGCACGAAAGCAATGTAACAAAATGCTAAAAGTAGTTAAGTAAAACAGTTATTGCGTTGCTAATACAGCATACATTCACAATCCTCTCTGAATTATTGTAAGAAACATTATTATTGTCCCCATATACTTCTCTTGTTAACTTAAATAATATACTGTTTATATCCAAATGTTATTAGACTTTTATTACTACCCTTGTTTACTCATCCTTTTTAACTGCTTTAATAATGCACAATTGAATTGCACATTTGCCTACAATGTGTAAAATTGAAAAAAAAAAAAAAAAAAAAAAAAAAAATATATATATATATATATATACATATATAATTATATATATACTGTATATATATATATATATATATATATATATATATAAATAAATAAATAGATAGATAGAGATATACATATATATATATATATATATATATATATATATATATATATATATATATATATATATATACAGGTATTTATATATTAATTGAATAGATAGAAACTTTTTTAGAGATAATATGTGATGGAAATAAGAAGTTAAACACATGCAAACAACCATAAATATATAAACTAATCAAACACAAATGCGCTTAGGCTTCACATTCATCAACACACACACACACTATCTAACACACACAGAGGGGTCATTAATCAGTTTTGGTGGAGAGAGAGAGCCCGCGGGTGAGAGAAAGAGAGAGAGAATCAACTAATTGAAAGTGAGAGAGAAAGATAGAAGGCGAAGGAAAATGCGCGCGTGGGACCTGTGACGTCAAAGGGTCGCCTGGTGGACCGACCTTATATCTGTAGACTGTGGACTGCGTGACACTACCAGTGGTGTCTCGCAGCCCAAGGTCCATAGATACATCAGGTCAACCTACGCGCAGCTCAGTGACGTCACACTGTTGTACCAAATGAAAGAAAGAGAGAATACGCTCGCCGCTCTGCCTAGCTCCGCCCCCTAATGGTGGGGTCACACACTCACGTATATTGCTCCCGTCAGCTCCCGTCTGTTGTAAACGAAGGTATATTGGTAGTTGGCAACCGATTACGTAAAACGTAATGGCATAATACGCAAAACGTAAATTAAATTACGGCCAGTCGGGGGGGTACTCTCGCATGGCGCGAGTAGAAACGAGTAGCCCACGTGGGTCGGGAATGTTGTGGGTGCGGCCAAGGCCGCGCGGTTGCTGATTCGAGTCGAATCAGGAACGTGGCTCGCCCTCACGTATGTCAAAAGACGGGGAAACTTACGACCGACCTGGCCACCACGGCTGTCTGACCGAAGCAGCCTTGTCAGACGTAGCAGCTACCCCGTCAGACGAGAGCTGCTCTCGTCAAATCGTAGAAAGTTCCAGTCGAACGTGGAAGTATACGTTAGTTAGGCCGCATCTGGCAGAACCGCCGCACTGCGGGTTGGCGGGAAGACGCGGCACCGTTGTACGAGGGGACAATGGGACCAGCGAGGGACCCGCCAGTCACACCTCTCACCACACCGGAGCAGCAACCAACAAGCCAACCCTGCCACCCTCTGCACCCTGCCGAAAACAAATCGTAGCAGCGAAACGACTGCACCTATGGCTTTCATATTGTTACCACATGTACCTAATTCTGCGTATCTCAACATTTTTGTTTTCGGTTAGGCTATCACCCCTGATAACCTATTTCTGCGTATTTCAGCATATTTGTTTTCGGTTGAAGTGATTGAAGTGTTTTTAAAGTGAGTGAAGTGTTGTAAAGTGAGTGAATTGTTTTTTAAGTGAGTGAAGTGATCTGAAGAAAGTGACTGTCACCATGCCTCGCGCTTGTGCGACCTGCGCCGGTAGGTTTGGTGAGTCCATGTTTGCTACTATCGATCTTCAAGTCTGCCGGCTCTGCCAGCAACGAGAGAATTTTACAGTGAAATTAGATGAAGCCTACAACAAGATCAACATCCTCACCATGAAGCTGGAATCACTCCAAGAGTTTGTAACACTCAACGTTGGAGTGCCACAAACTTCAATTGTCACCGCAACTCCAGCAGCCACCAACGCCCCAACGTCAACTGCCAACAATTCAACGCCTACAGTAGCCATTTCAGCTGATGTTTCCGATACTCAAGATACAAATAGCGACTCTCTTCCCCCTCAAGACAATTTCCGTGTCGTGAGGAACAACGTTTGCCCCAAGACCAGGAAACACATACCGATTACCGAGTGTCAAAACCGTTTCCAGATACTCGCAGACTCAGATGACGAAGAGGAAATAGAAGAAGTCCGGCTCGTGGGAGACTCGATGATACGTGGTCAGCTCACAGAGTTTTGCGCCAGGGCACCTAAGACCAGGAAGCGTTTTTGTATCCCTGGTGGTGGTGTGGATGACGTAGTTGCAGCAGTTGACGAAGTATCAAAGCTGGCCCCAGCTAATACAATGTACGTCATCCACGTTGGATCCAACGATGTACAGCGAACCCGGTCGGAAGATTTGCTTTTAAAGTACCAGCAGCTGATCAAGTCGTTTAAGGAGAAGTCATCAAGGATCATCGTCTCAGGAATCGTCCCCCGGCTCGGTGTAGAGAGCCGATTTTACAACATAGCCACCAGCACAAATCGTTGTCTAGCAAACCTCTGCAGGAAGGAGAACGTGGGATTCGTCGACACCTGGGACAATTTCTACTACGATGACTATTTGTTTTCGGACGATGGAGTTCATCTGAACCAGGTGGGAGCAGCGCGTTTTGGGCGTCTTCTCAACGATGCGGTGAAGGATTTTCGGAGAAGAAATCGACTCAGCACAGGACAACCAGGAAGGAGGACCGAAGACAGCGAGGACGGCAATCTACAAAGGAATTAAATACTAATCCGTCAAGAACCGCGAATTTGGATAAAGCTCCACCAACACGACCCAAATTCAAAACCGTCAGGGATAACGACCGAGGACCGAGGACAGCCATGAATGTAAATGTAGATCCGACCAGAACCAATAATTTGAATAAAGACCGTTCCTTGAATCCCAAATCCAAAACTTTGAATGTTTTCTATGCAAACGCTCGTAGCATACGCAATAAATTTTCAGATTTAGAGGAACTAGTGTTTACAGAAAATTATGATGTGATTGGCATAACAGAATCTTGGCTCAATACACAAGATAGAGACTTTTTAGCAGAGTATTCACTTCCCGGTTATGTAATGTTTGAGAACAGCCGAATAAATAAAAATGGAGGTGGCGTTTTATTTTATATCAAAGAAAGTCTTAACCCGACCTTCGTGTCAAAACCTCAAATTGTGAACGTCGACACATCTTTTGTGCTAATAAAGAATAATAAAGGTACAAAAATAATACTTGCGTTAATATACAGACCTCCAGCTCAATCAGTGCAAACTGACCGAGAAATTTACGAACAAATTACAGATATAAGTAACTCACAAGATACCGTAATTTTTGGCGACTTTAATTTACCTGTGACCAAGTGGGGCGATACTCTTACTTCACACTCCGGACATGACTTGTATACGAACTTGCAAGAGAGTTCGCTTTATCAATTTGTTCGAATGCCGACCCGTGGTAATAACGTTCTTGACATTGTACTTGCAACAAAAGAAGAATTGATAGAGAATTTGAATGTTGGTGATGAATTCAGTAACAGCGACCATCGTACGATAACTTTCACTTTAAAGTTTACTAGTAACGAACCAAATAGTAGCATCGAAAAAGTCCCTAATTTCAAGAAAGCAAACTTCCATAAACTTAGAGCTATGTTTAAAGAAACTGACTGGAGCTTTTTAATTAACAATAACGACATAAATACATCTTGGAAGTTATTCGAAACCACTTACCTAAAAGCAGTGCAAGACTGCATACCATCGAAAATACGGCGTCCAGGCCATAATAATAAGCCCAAATGGTGGAATAAAGATATTTCAAACTGCCTGCTTGCTAAAAAATTTGCTAATGATAGATTAAAATCCTCACAAAATGACGAAGAACGGGTGAAATTTGTAGAGCTACGACGCAAAGCCAAAAAGTTAATTAAGCAAAGTAAAAAGACCTTAGAGTTACATATTGCGAATCAAAGTAAAACAAACCCGAAAGAATTCTATAGTTATATCAGAAAGAAAAAAGTAGTTACTTCAACTGTTGGACCGTTAGTCGATGAAAAAGGAGAATACACCAAAGACGAAGTACAAATGAGTAATGCCCTCAATACCTTCTTTGCATCAGTTTTTACAACAGAAGACCTCAGTGATATCCCTACACCATCGCCGATTCAGATTGATAATTCAGATGTTCTAAGCAATATCACCGTTACAGAGAGAGAAGTATTGAATTGTTTAGATAAACTCAAGGTAAATAAAACGCCAGGACCTGATACAATCTCGCCTAGAGTTCTAAAGGAAGCTAAGAATGAGCTCTCCAAACCACTGACATTACTATTCAATAAATCCTTGCAGTCTGGAACTATGCCTGATCAGTGGAAGCTAGCCAACGTAACACCGATATTCAAAAAAGGCAGCAAATCCCTACCCAGTAACTATCGTCCAATTAGCTTAACCTCAGTTGTATGTAAAATGCTAGAAACGGTCATACGAGACAGACTCGTAAATCACTTAGAGGAAAATAACATACTTAAAGATACTCAACACGGCTTTCGTAAAAAACGTTCCTGTTTAACAAACCTCTTAGACTTCTTCCACGATATCCTCAACCTCTACGATGAGAGTAAAGCTGTAGATATTATATACCTTGATTTTCAAAAGGCCTTTGACAAAGTTCCCCACAAACGTTTACTGCTAAAACTAAAAGCGCATGGAATACAAGACGGTGTGTTGAAATGGATAGAAAATTGGCTCAGCAACAGAAAGCAAAGGGTAGTCATAAACGGTAAGGCATCTAAATGGACCAATGTAAGTAGCGGGGTACACCAGGGATCGGTACTAGGACCAATTCTCTTTCTAATTTACATCAACGACATAGATGAGGGTCTCACCTGCACAATCTCAAAATTTGCTGACGATACAAAAATTGCAAATAGCGTACTCTCAAAAGAACAAGTTGACGATATGCAACACAATCTAGATAAATTGTCATGTTGGGCCCAAATTTGGCAAATGAGTTTCAATGCGGATAAATGTAAAGTACTACATGTCGGATACCTAAATGAGAAAGCAAACTATTCGATGAATGGCACTCAGCTTAAGAATGTAAACAGAGAAACTGATCTGGGAGTAACAATATCGAGTAACCTAAAACCGAGTCAACAATGTTCAGAAGTTGTTAAGAAGGCAAACAAAATAATTGGCTTTATAGGCAGGTCATTTGAGCATAAATCCAAAGAAGTTATCCTAACCTTTTACAATTCCTTAGTCCGCCCTCTTCTGGAATACTGCGTTCAATCCTGGTGCCCTTATTACCAAAAAGATATAAACCAGCTAGAACGAGTTCAACGTAGAGTTACCAAAATGATACCTAGCCTAAAGAACAAACCATACGAAGAGCGTCTTAGAGAATTAAATCTATTTCCTTTAACCCAGCGCAGATTAAGAGGCGACTTAATTCAAGTGTTCAAAATCATCAAAGGCATCGACAATATGAACTGTAGTAAGTACTTCACTATCGACCAATCTAATTACACGCGGGGAAACGGTTGCAAAATTATTGGTAAATCTTTTAACTCGCACGAATCTAAGAATTTCTTCTTCAATCGAGTTGTCAACTTGTGGAATGGGCTTCCCCGAGACGTTATAGACTGCAGCACCGTTGATTCATTTAAATTCCGCCTAGACAAATATCTCGCATCAAACCCGCGACTGACTGCGTTTGTAAATGAATAACTTTATCCTCCCCTCAGTTACTAACCCATATGTCCCCTACTAACTTCCTAGTCCTGCCACGTTAGTGGCAGGGCAGTAGTTCCTTTCCAATGTTCCCTTACCCACTCTATACCACTGTTTGGACACTTGATCCTCAGTGTTTTGGAGGACAAGCAACCTAGAAGGGTCACTAGACCTGTTGTTGCTTGATTTCCTTTGTACTCCTTTGTACTCCTTTGTACCTTACCCTTTAGGCTACCCACCACAAAAATCCCAAATCCCTCCTCCCACCCACTCGCTGACTGTCGGTCCCGTCAGAAGGAAAAAAAAGGAAAATCTGTGGCGGCGAAACGACTGCACCAATCGGTTCCATATTTGTGTGACAAGTCTCTTACCCTTCTGCCTTCCCCCCACCACACCCCCAACCGCTTCCCACCATCCACTTCTAGCGTATCCGTACGAAGAAAAGGAAAAAAAGGAAAAACCGTGGTGGCGAAACTACCTCACCAATCGGCTTCATATGTGTAACACAAGTCAATTACCCTTCTACCTTCCCCCAACCAACCCCAAAACCACCCTCCCACCCATACATTCCGATACCATAAAAGTCTCTGTAGTCTATAGTGTCTTTTCAGCTGCTTTCGGAACCATCGGGGACCTGATTTCTGGCGAGGGGAGTGTTTTTTTTTAACATTTCTCTCCCAACTTAATAGATTTAGCCAAAAAAAAAAAAAAAAAAATCTGGCACTGGCAGAAGCACACCGTCAAAATTGGCTGGCACTCAGCGGGTAACTCCTCCAGGATGAATTCCTCGATGTTGTTCATGGTGCCGATGAAGGACTGGGAATGGGAATGGTGTGGCCATTCCTGCCCTTTTGTAGTTCCCAGATTCCAACCCAGACCTACGTGGTTGACAAAGACTGTCTTTGTCTGTGTTTGGTCAGACGGGGTGTGCCTACGATTGGCCAGAACCGGTCCAGGTACGACCTAACAAATCCCAAGACGTGCGGCCTCAGCTACGCCGGTCTTGAGGGGGCGTGGCATGGGCGTGGCCTGTGTTCCCGCAAATCGTGCAGCCCATGAGGTCGAACGGGGCTATGCTTACGCACGTCGCAAACACGTACGTAGTTCAATACGACTCCATTACGTCTGACGTAACACTGGCCCCGTTACGCTACGTCTGTCGGGAAGTGCAATAGACATGGAAGAACGGGCGTTCAACGGCAGAAACTACTCGCGTCTTTACATAAATTGGCGATACGCCGGACGGGATCAATATACGTGAATGTGTGAACCCACCATAACAGCTGCGAGACGTTGTAAAGGCTTATCCCTCACACAGTCCACACAATATCTGGACTGTGATCCCTCAATACCTTCACCTTCCCGCCTATACACTGTCACAAGCTTATAATACTTTGTATATTTGTTTACCCGGTCCAATCATTTTCATATCAAATGTAGGCTATTACTATATTACTATTATAATATTATATTTAGCATATACAAAATGGGATAACTATTTTCAGGTTTAATTTATAGGTATTGGTTATTGTTCTAATTTCTTCTTACAAATAGGTTGCACAAAGCGGGATAAGGATTTCACAAAATTCGGTACACACTTATTTTATTAATATATACATGTGTCTATTAAAGTTAAATTATGAAGATTTGGACTTAGAGCACTGACAAGACCTGCGTCCAGTATCATCGTAAGGTTCTGTAAGGTTATTATGAAGAACATTGGACAGGTTACAAAACAATACTAACATAATAACATAATAGAAGTGAGTACAAAAAGCCTGTTGGCCCATACAAGCCAGATCCCTCTCACACCTAACTCATCTCGTACTTATGCCTTTCTAGTTTGATGTTGAAGCTCTCAAAATTAGCCATATAAATATATCTCAAATTTAGCCTTATAAATACATATCAAAATTAGCCTTATACTGTTACGATCCAGGTTCTCAAAGACACAGGGCTCTTCAACATTGGACTAGATAATGGCAAAATGCAACAACGGTAACACTAGATCCAACCCCTGCCTTAAACACTGGAAAACAAAACACCATTACCGCCCTGAGTCGTGCCTGGACCACGAGGTATCCTATGACTCGGTAACTGGTGCACACACACTAGGCTGACGCTCGATGAAACAGCCTATTCTCAAACAGTAAAAGATTACTCGTTTAGGTTACACAAAGAAAAGATAAGTAACGTGATTATTTAACGTTACGGTAGATACTCAAATAACTGGCACTCCTGTATTAAAGAAAGTGCAATGCTAGTCCTGCAACATCAACTGGAAACTTCTGAAATAAGTCTGATGCTGGGAAGATGTTCGTAAAGAATCTTGAACAATTATAATGCAGAATACGGGTCACAATAAATACTAGGACATATAGTAATAATAGGCAGGCGAATAATAAAGACTGCGCAAAGGTAGTAATGCTCGACAACTAAAGAAATGCTTCGTGACACAACGCAACAGCCTACTAGGGTTGTGCAACTCAACAACAACCTCGGCTCAAAAGTGCAGTGAATAATAATGTGGCATACATATAATAATGGGGGCTTATCTCTAACCAGTGTCTGCTCAGTTAATAAAGTCTAGCTGGGGTATCAAGGCAGGGCAACAATGGGCGAGCATGCGGCTCGTAGCCTAACGTTGTCCGAAGGTGGTATAATGAAGATTACGTTATATGACGGGGATGCTCTCTTGATAAATCTAGGTCTCTAGTACCTAGTTCTATCCTGGCGATCCCTCAGAAGTCAACACAAAGAGGCAGCACTATGTTGTGAGGGATAGGCTATGGCCCTCTCACACCACAGTGCTGTGCTCGCAAAGTAAACCCACCCGAAGACAACCTAGGCTCCCACAGTACCTGTCGATGTCGTGCAGGGCTTAGCTAACACTGCACACATCGGAGACAACGACACAGTAACCTTACCCCTAGTCTAGCTTTAAATAACTAAGCAGAATCACTCAACACCCTGCCAGGGAGACATATACCGGTCTACAACCTTCCCGAGAGAGGACACACACGGAAAAGTCCGTCTCTCCAAAACCTCATTAAAGCCTAATACATAGAAATATCTGAGAGCTTCGCGTACAATACGACTGGCAGACGGTGAACGTCTATGCTGAAACCAGAAGGGATGTTGAGTTTAATAAAGATTAGAGAATGAGAAAGGAGAAGTCGAGAGAGAGAAATAGTATGCAAAGTGGCGAGTATGGGGGACAGAATTGCAAAGGATGTAGACGATACGCGTGTCAGGCCAGCTCTGAGCTGGTAAAAAACACGAGGCCGCGATGAGCAGGGACTAGTTGACCACCCGGCCGCCAACGCCGTCAGCGCCCGAGCGGGCCACGTGATAGTTCGCCCCTCTCTCGCTTGCCTCTCACACAAGCAACATTTATATTATACCGAATATAAAATACAAGGCGCGGTCACAGACAAAAACAAAGACCATTTCTAGACTGTCTGTGGCAAGACGACACTAATAACATAAAGCAGATCATTCTAGGACAACTGTAGCCCATCCCCCCATCCTGGCGAGCGCTAGCGAGCTGCAATGCCCCACGCAACCATTCTGCTAGCGCCGGGAGGCGTCACAATACATACAGTACATGGTCAGTAAATTGGTAGACAAATTTTAATATTAACAAATGCAAGCTATTAAGGATAGGGAAGATTAATGCAAATGCAATATATAAACTAGCTAATATGAAATTATAAAACTCAGAATGTGAGAAAAAGCTATGTGTGTTTGTTGGCAATGATTTAAAACATAGAAAACAGTGTAATGTATTAGCGTTCGTAACAATGCAAACATGATTTTCTGGTTCATTTCAGGGAGTGTGATTAACAGAATTGTTGATGATATCTTAAAACTTGACTTGTTATTAGTGATAAACCATATGGATTATGCAGTTCAAGTTTGGTGATTTTATTACAAAATGGACATTGATTCTTTGGAGCGAGCAATATGGATAAGTAAATTTGCAGACGATACCAAAATGGGGAGAAAAATTTATTCAGATAGAGATATAGAGTGTCTGCTAAGGGATCTCTAGATACATTACACGAATGGTCAGTAAATTGGCAGATGAAGTTTAACATTGACAAATGCAAGGTATTAAAGATAGGGAAGATGCATACAAATGTTAAATATAAACTAGCTAATATGGAATTAGAAAACTCAGACTGTGAGAAAGATCTAGGTGTGTTTGTTAGCAATGATTTGAAGCCTAGAAAACAATGTATAAGCGTTCGTAACAAGGCAAACAGGATTCTCGGGTCCATATCTAGGAGTGTGAGTAACAGAACTGCTGATGTTATCTTAAAACTACTTGTCATTAGTGAGACCCCATATGGATTATGCTGTTCAATTTTGGTGTCCTTATTACAGAATGGACATAGATTCATTGGAGAGAGTACAACGTAGAATGACAAAAATGATCCATAATATTAGAAATCTTCCGTATGAAGAAAGGTTGAAGAAATTAGGCTTACATTCGTTAGAGAGACGCAGAGTTAGAGGTGACATGATAGAGGTATTCAAGTGGGTTAGTGGAATTAATAAAGGGGACATGAAAAATGTACTAAAGCTCAGTGATAGCGAAATAACTCGTACAAATGGTTTCAAATTAGATAAATTTCGTTTCAGAAAAGATATAGGCAAATATTGGTTTGGTAACAGAGTTGTAGATAGGTGGAATAGGCTACCAAGTGATATAGTGGGATCAAGAACGATAGGGAGCTTTAAGATAAAATTAGATAGGCATATGGACGAAATGGGTTGGGTGTGAGGGGGATCTACCAGGTGTGAGCCAATCGGCGCTCAGCAGACCCCCGTAATCTTGTGTTAATCTCTGACCGTTTTGGTGGGGTCAGTACTCAAGGTATTAGTGAGATGGGTCTATAATTGGGCCTTGTAATTAGGGTTGGGTGTGACAGGGATCTGCCTTGTATGGGCCGATCGGCTTTTTGCAGACTCCCATTTTCTTATGTTCTTATGTAAGGTCATTTATGTATATAATAAACAACAGAGGACCTAATACAGATCCCTGGGGGACACCACTTTTGACTGCTCCCCATTCTGACTTGGTACCATTTATGCTGACTCTCTGCTTCCTACCAATTAGCCATGACCTAATCCATCCTAACAACGCCCCACCTATTCCATGTGCCTCAACCTTTCTCATCAATCTCTCATGAGGGACTCTGTCGAAAGCTTTACTGAAATCTAAATATATAATATCATATGACTTGTCATTATCTACTGCTTCATATACCTCTGAGAAAAAACTAGGCAAATTAGTAAGGCAAGACCGTCCCTGAGTGAATCCATGTTGAGAATTGATCAAGTTAAATGTTTCTAAGTGGTTTCTCATTTTCCTAGCAATAATTGACTCTAGTAGCTTTCCTATGATTGAAGTGAGACTAATGGGACGGTAATTGGATGCTATTGATTATCACCTTTTTTGAAGATCGGAACTACATTTGCAAGCTTCCAAGCTTCTGGAACTATACCTGTTTCTAATGACTTGTTAAATAAAAATGTTAATGGGTAACTTAACTGATCTCTACATTCTTTTAATACTCTAGCATAATTATACCTCATCAGGACCAGGCGATTTATGAGGTTTCAGTCTGTCAATTTCCTTAAGCACATCATTTCTACTTATAGTAACCGTACTTAACCTATTTTCTATACTATCGCTGTATACCTTACGGACTTTTGGAACTTCTTCCAACGTGTTCCGTTATGTATTGGTTGGCATACTTACTTACTAAGAGGAGCTGGTTTCGAATCCTAACCAGGAAAGAGACATTGGGACAAGTCTCCTTTCCCCTTGTTCCTTAGTTTTACAAAGTGGGATAAATGGAGACTTGGTATAAGGCATTGAGGTAATAAGGCCTTAATACCTAAAGTATATTGTATATACTCTAGAGTGTATATACTTTGTTAATACCTCCATGGTATAAGGGGACAATTGTCAAGTCCTCTCCGGATTTGGCGGTCTGGTACGAGTTGTAATGATACTATACACATAGGCCTAGATGATGTAATGTACATAACAAATAATACAGGTCACTCAAGCCTGCGAATCCAAATATCGCCAATGTACACGCTAAGGGGAGATGGGCCGTTTTTCTGATCCCCTTTCTTCCTCAAGCTTATCACCATTAGTTTTTTGATATTTTAAGACGTTTGTCCCAATAGTTTGTCAATTTTAATACCTTTCGCCCGTTTCCTTGTCTATATTAAGACCTTTCGTGCACTTTATAAGTGGATTTTTTCCTGGCGAGCGAAAGCGAGCCTGTAATTGTGGAGAAACCAGCCTTTGGCCGTGACATTTTTCTACCGAAAAATGTACAAATTAATTTCGTAGGGGGATCTAATGGATTTTTTTGTTTAAAGTTTGATGGATATATAAGGAGAAAACTAACAAATAAATTAATATATAAATAGATAGTAAAACAAAAATAAACACTGTCCCCTTAATGGGAGACCAGTGTCGCATGTACCCATTTATACAGTATAATCATGCTAGAACCTGATCAGCAAGACTTGAGCTGATTATTACATTGGTTACAGGCTATACTATTGGTTACAGGCTATACTATTGGTTACAGGCTATACTATTGGTTACAGGCTATACTATTGGTTACAGGCTATACTATTGGTTACAGGCTATACTATTGGTTACAGGCTATACTATTGGTTACAGGCTATACTATTGGTTACAGGCTATACTATTGGTTACAGGCTATACTATTGGTTACAGGCTATACTATTGGTTACAGGCTATACTATTGGTTACAGGCTATACTATTGGTTACAGGCTATACTATTGGTTACAGGCTATACTATTGGTTACAGGCTATACTATTGGTTACAGGCTATACTTGGTTACAGGCTATACTATTGGTTACAGGCTATACTATTGGTTACAGGCTATACTATTGGTTACAGGCTATACTATTGGTTACAGGCTATACTATTGGTTACAGGCTATACTATTGGTTACAGGCTATACTATTGGTTACAGGCTATACTATTGGTTACAGGCTATACTATTTACACAGCCACTCCAAAGGTATAATTAACATACACGCAATATATTATCAGTTAAGAAGGAACGATTATAATGAGCTCGTCTCGCATCGCATGCACACACACACACATACACACTGATGGTAACGGCGTGGAGATGCAATGGCCATAAACACCCGGCGCCCCCTCCCCGCAAACTTGCAAAGGAACACAAGAACACACAAGAAAACAAGAAAATGGGAGTCCGCAAAAAGCCGATCGGCCCACACAAGGCAGATCCCTGTCACACCCAACCCAAATTACAAGGCCCAATTATAGGCCCAACTCACTAATACCTTGAGTACTGACCCCACCAAAACGGTCAGAGATTAACACAAGATTACCGGGATCTGCTGAGCTCCGTTTGGCCCACACCCGGCAGATCCCCTTCACACCCAACCCATCTCGTCCAACAAGGACAAGGCCACTCTCGTACCTCCAGCTAAGACGTAGGTCTTGGGCAGGGTATCAAACGAAAACGGAGTCCATTATTTTGTTGTTGTTGTTGTTGTTGTTGTTGTTCCCCAAGCTGCCTGGCCGAACAGCCCCAAGGCCCGGAGCAAGGCCAAGGCCATAACCGAGCGCCCCTACAGAACCCTCCCTGCCGACCACAATAAAGCCTGGGTGACCGAAGCCACTCCATGGCGGGGAGCTGAGGAGGGTGCAGAAACGCCCGGGAAACCAAGCCCCACCCAGGGCCCTGTGCCCCTCAGCAATTATGAAGAGAAAGTTGAGGGGCAAAGGAAAAATGTGACGCTTTGGCTTCCAATCTTGGTAGATTGGGAGGTCAATCCACGGAAGAGACGCCGTCACTTGAGATCTAGAGAAAATATACAAGTAAAAGGAACAGTCAGAGTAAGCTATGGGTATGGCAGAGAGCGCTCAGTTCTCACTCTGATAGGCCATCCCATCACCATTATTTTGTAGTCTTTATTATTGTATATGCAAAGATTGAATTATAGTTTATAGCTAAAATTATGTGTTTGGAATTGCTAAAATGGACAAAATAATGCTATTTTATGCTAATTTTCTTACAATCCTTTTCATATTCATTCAAGTCTTCAAACAATATTGTTCTGGTTTGACACCCTGGTCTTGGGTCCGACTGTGTTTCTTGGGTTTTTAGCATACCATAAAAGAGTAAATTGTGATTGTCCACTGTTGTTAGATGCTGGCCTTATTATGCCAACGATGTTAGGTGCAATAGAACAGTGTCGCATGTACCCGTGTACATTTTTTTTATTTTTATTTTTTTTGTATGTGGTGAGGGAGACAGAAAGCAAAACTGCCTGTGACGAGTGCCTCCCCCAGAGTTGAAAGAGTGACAGAGCCAAAATCAAGGAATGTTCGAGCCAAAATATCTGGACACACGAAGTATGAAGCAATTTATGTCATAGGGTGAGGGAAAGATGGATTCAGGGAGAGAGTTCCATAGAGAGTTGAATAGAAGAAAGATTGGGAGTGTCGTTTCACTCTTGTTTTGGAGAGTTGCACAAAGAAAGGGTGGAATTGATTTGCAAGACGGGTACTACATACCCTACGTATAGGAGGTGGTATACACTGACAAAGCTCTGAGGAACACTGATTATTGTAATAGCGAGAGAGA